>BJKM01000065.1:403101-860601 GCA_015082035.1 Chaenogobius annularis | reverse complement strand
AGACACATAAATGACAGCACGGGAAAACTGTTTATGGAAATGATAAACTTTGAAAATGTCTCATGTTCTAATGTAAATGATTTGTTGAACTCTGTTACATCTAGTGTTTTGAATGTTCTCGACACCATTTCACCTATGAAGGCTAAAATTGTTAAAAATAAGCAGAAGGCGCCATGGAGAAATGATGATTCGGTCAGGGCACAGAAAAGGGAGTGCCGCCGGGCCGAACGAAAATGGCGAAAGTCGAAGCTCCAAGTTCAGAAAGAGATTTACAGAGAGAAGTTGTACATGTACAACCTCATTTTATGTAGAACTAGGGAAGGATATTTTTCTGAAATAATTGGAAGCTGCAGTAACAACTCGCGTGTCCTGTTTGCCACAGTAAACAGATTAACAAACCCTTCCAGCTCAGCTGCCTGTTAGAACTCATTTCCACATCCAAGTGTAATGAGTTTGCATTATTCTTTAATGACAAAGTTCAGGGCATTAAAAAATGCTATCAATTCTACAATGCAAAAAATAACCCTCAAACCACCTACACACTTAGAGCTGACTCACTTTGCTCCTGTAACTAACAAAACTGTCCAGATCATCACCAGCCATCTACATGCTGCCTCGATGTGTTACCCACCAGATTTCTAAAGTCTGTGCTGAACAGTTTGTTAGCACCACTCACTCAACATAGTTAACATGTCGCTTCAATCTGGAACATTCCCAATTTCTTTGAAAACTGCGGTCATAAAGCCTCTCCTAAAGAAGAGCAGTCTTGATGCCGCAGTACTGAGTAATTACCGGCCCATCTCTAATCTGCCATTTTGGGGCAAAGTCCTTGAAAAGGTTGTTTACCAACAGCTCACTGATTTCCTCTTAATAAACAACTCATTTGATGTTTTCCAGTCAGGTTTTAGACCTCATCACAGCACTGAGACAGCTCTTGTCAAGGTGACAAATGACATCCACCTGAACACTGACGCGGGCAAAGCCTCAGTCTTAATTCTGTTAGATCTGAGTGCTGCTTTTGACACTGTCGATCATGGGATCCTCTTACAGGACTGGGTGGGCATCACTGGCACTGCACTAAACTGGTTAAAAGTCCTATCTGGAAGACAGGAAATTCTTTATCGAAATTGGTAACTGTGTCTCAGACCAGATGCCCCCTGACCTGTGGGGTGCCCCAAGGGTCAATCCTGGGACCCCTTCTGTTCAACCTCTACATGCTGCCGTTAGGTCAGTTGATACGCAGCGAGAATGTGTCCTATCACAATTACGCAGACGACTCTCAGATCTATGTTTCACTGACGGCAGGTGAATATGGACCAGTGGATTCACTCTGTCACTGCATCCAACAGATCAGTGTGTGGATGCAAAGCAACTTTCTCCAGCTGAACTCAGACAAGACTGAAATCATCGTCTTTGGCCCACAGAAACAAAGAGAAAGTGTTAACAGTCACCTCCAGAGTCTCGCTCTAAAACCTACACATCAAGTTAGAAATCTGGGGGTAATAATGGACTCAGATTTGAATTTTAACAGCCACGTCAGATCAATCACATCAGCAGCTTTTTACCATCTAAAAAACATTGCCAAAATCAAAAGTATAGTGTCTAAACCAGACCTGGAGAGACTTATCCATGCGTTTGTCTCTAGTAGATTAGACTACTGTAACGGCCTGCTCACTGGCCTCTCCAAACGAGCTGTAAAACAGCTGCAGTACATCCAGAACGCCTGCTGCTCGGGTCCTGACTAGAACCAGGAAGTACGATCACATTAGTCCTGTGCTCAGGTCTCTGCACTGGCTCCCTGTGGCTCAGAGAATAGACTTCAAAGCAGCTCTGCTTGTATACAAGTCTCTCCATGGCCTAGCACCAAAGTACATCTCGGACATGTTAGTGCCATATGAACCATCTGGGACTCTGAGGACCTCAGGGACCGGCCTCCTGCTGGTGCCCAGAGTCAGGACTAAACATGGGGAATCTGCGTTTCAGTTTTATGCAGCTAAAATCTGGAACAGTCTTCCTGAGGATGTGAGACAGGCCGCTACTCTGGCAATGTTCAAATCTAAACTAAAAACTGTTTTGTTTGGCTGTGCATATGACTGAAATGCTTTTCTTTGCACTCTTCTCTTTTATGTCTTGAACTATTATTTTGTGATTTCTGCCATGTCTTTGTGATTTTAATGCATTTTTTCCTGTTGTGTGAAGCACTTTGAATTGCCTTGTGTACGAATTGTGCTCTACAAATAAACTTGCCTTGCCTTTATTGTTCTTCCAGTGCCCCTTGAGTTACATACGTCTAATGTAGGTTGAGCACGTAGATTCCAGTTGCAGGCACAGATTGGGGTCAACTCAGAGTGGTTTGTAATCACATCTATAATATTATAGAAGGTGATATTTACTTAACAGATTTAAAAGAGTATTGTCTGAAATACGTTGTTCCACCTCACGGGCACAACGGCCATTCTGAAGCCTTACCCTCACAACTTTTTTCAGTTAAGTCCTCTCTCACAGTGTTCGGCTCCTGTATTTTGGGGGGGTGGGTTTGTGGGTGAAACTGAGATTTATAAGGCATATGTCTGCCAAAGCGTAGCTGTTACGTTAGTTACACCAACCTGGAAGACTCCCATTATGTTTTTACTGATCTATGTCTTCTACGTTATTTGTCTGTGCAAATGTGTGCGAGTCAGTGCAAGTAAATAAAACAATAGGTCGCACCAGAGCCACCAGTGAAAAGGTTAGTCTAGAGCCTTTAGCTATAATATTCCACAGTGTGGCATAATACGTATCTATCTCCATGGATAATGTTCAGAGGTATGGTTTTAGCTTTCTATTTCCATAGAATTCTGCAGTGAGATGAGTTGACAGCAACTCGTGAGGTATCTATAAAATGGCAATGTTCAAGTAAATAACAGTGTAAATTGTGTTCGTTTCAGATCCATACAAGGCTCCAGCTCTATGAGGAAATCAGACCTCTGCCTGTGGTGAAGAGTGTTTCCTCTCTGGCCTCGCAGGTTAGTCTCAAAGGCACATATATATGTACAGTGAGAAAAATAAGTATTTGATTTTTGGGAGAACGCAGGGTGTTCAAATACTTATTTTCCTCACTGTATATTGCTTACTAAAAACATCCACATAATTTTTATTTTATTTGTTTACTTTTTTGTGAACTGTGAATATTAAGATTTTTAGCAGATGACAAGAATAGTGGCTGTGGTTAAATGCACTCTCAAAATGCACTTATTATTTGATTTGGAAGATAATTAAAATGACGTGTAAACAGGCACAATTATTCAAAAACTAAGGGCAAACTTATGTGGCTACTTTGTCTTCCAAATACAGCAATTATTCCAAAACTTAACTGACACATGTCACCAGGCGTTTTGATGATAACGTTCTTCTTGCGCATGTAAACACTAATCAGAAATCTGACGTAATCATATTGGGTTATCTGATTATTACTGCCTGATTTTTACTGGCCATGTAAATGTACCCACTGAATGGTTCATTGATTGATTAAACTTATGGCACAAAGATCGAATGTTCTAGAGAAAGTCTAGACCACTTTTTCAGCATGTGAGCTACTTTTAGATTCGGCAAAGCCTAAAGATCTACCTGGAGATTTATATTACTTTTTTTAATAAACAGCTATAGAAACATGTACAGACGTACAATATAAAGCAGGGGAGAGAAAATCTGTGAATTGACTTGGCTAGACCCATTCATACAGTTGACTATTTTGAAACTAAAATAATAACTAGACTAAATATTAGAAGGCTAAGCTTATAATCACCTCACTTGAAGCTCTTTTTCACTATAATATTAGTTATTATAATAAGACAAGCTCCATGGTAACGCTGGGAGGAGGGGCTTGAGACGTTGAGAAAGTCTGCTTTCCTTTGGGTCGCGTCAATAACAAACTGCTCTGTGAAGGACAGAAACGGCGTCTCCTCCTGCTCCTCGGCCTGACTCCTCCTGCTCCTCGGCCTGACTCTCCTCCTCGGCCTGACTCCTCCTGCTCCTCGGCCTGACTCCTCCTCTCCCTCTCTCTCTCTCGCCTCCCTCATGTGCTCCGCTGTTGTCTTGTGTTGTCGGCTCGCGCTGAGCGGCCTCTGTGTGCTCCTTCCAAAACTCACTGAGAAAGCGGACAAAATCACAACTGTAGTCTTCTCGCGCTGATTGTAACTCGTGGTTAACTTGCGCTTTTGGGGACCTCCATGTGCGCACCATGCGATACACTCGCTCAGCGTGTGTAAATACTGTCACTTAGCACCAGCCAATAAACTTTGCTTTGGCATCGACTGCCTCTGAGATCGACTGCCACTGCGTCCGAGATCGACTGGTAGATCGCGATCGATGTAATGGGCACCCCTGGTCTAGAACATTCAATGCGTAAATTCGCAAAACTAATATGCCTAGAATTGTTTAAATCAATCACACTTTGTAACTTATACATCAGAGAATTTGAATTTGACTTATTCTTTTCAGATAAGAATATAGAAATGAGCCCATAATATTCTATGACAAAGCTGTTGCCTGTGTGAGGGCAGCTGTCACTTCTCTGACCCCTCTACATGCATGTGCGCTGGCGTCACTACCGCTGTGGTTGCTTCCACTCGCTCATCTACTCAGTTATTTGCTTTGCCAGGAATAACAACATGTAAAACGGAGGGCAATAAAAGTCTATTCCGGGTGAACGTGCACAGATTTTGGTGCGTGCTGGTCTTGGTTTGGAGGAATTATGGCAACTTACTTGTGTCATCTTTTACTGTTGGGTCTGGGGAAAGCTCAGAACCACCAGACTGGCTTCCTCTCGTGACATTGTCAGACTTGTCTCTCTCTCTCTCTCTCTCTCTCTCTCTCTCTCTCTCTCTCTCTCTCTCTCTCTCTCTCTCTCTCTGACTCACTACTAATTAAGATGATGTATGGCTGTGGGCTGGTGGAAGGGTCTGGACGCACTTTGATTACAATAAACATAGAGGTGCATTTCAAACTAAACCACACAGAGAGACGGGCAGGCTGCTGGTGCGTCTGAGGCCGTGCCAGGCTACAGCTGCTGTTAAAATGGATTCAACAGACGGACAATACTTCAGTGCATGTCAAATAGTCAAATCAAACCGTTATTTTGTCAACTTACATGTTTAATCATGGTTGTTGTCAGTGTAATATTTTTGCTAGCTCAGCGACTTATACAATCTAAGCAAAAACAAGCCAAAGGGAGCATTCACAACACACTTTTGATTTGAATCAGGATTTGTATGCCTGGCTGGTTCAGTTCGTTTGGGTAATTGTGAACACGCAATCGAACTCTGATATGGATCAAAGAAGCGAATTCTGGTCCGGTTGGAAACGTCTGCCTCGGTCCGATTGAATCAAACTCTGGCGCAATTCGTTTGAATTGTGAATGCCAACAAACCAGAGAGCGGAACCAGGAAGTGACAAACTCCTGCATGAGAATGATATCGGGATAAATGACACGCAGAAAGATGTGATAGTAACAGCAGGTCAAAGTCTGGTTTAATTATAATTACTGATGATCATGTGAAAATAACCATTTCCAGTGATTATACTGACAAAAATAACAATGTTTTGAAGCTAAATGGAACCAAACATAAAAAACAATGCTTATGCTGCCTTTAACGTGGGAAAAGTGGCCTATATTCAGAAAGTAATAACATCTGAAAGGTATGGCATCATCACATTCTCCCATACAGCATGTATTTATAAAACAGGAGAAATTTGTATCCCATTTTTACTCACCTGTCCTCCTGACCTTAAAGCACATGTCTAAGCTCCGCAGGTTGTGGTAAATCTGCGAAAGCCAAAGAATGAAAACTACACTAAAGTCCTGCTCCAAGGTTGTTTATGTGCTGGGGTTGGTAGGCTCTGCAAAGAAGAATGGAGAAACGGCCCATAAATAGGTATGCCATGCTTGTAGCGCTGTATTCAAAAAGATTTGAGGCTGTAATTGCTGCCAAAAGTGCTTCAACAAAATATTGAGCAAAGATTGTGAATACTTATTACTGTGAATATTTATTTTTAATACATTTGCAAAGAATTCAAACACCCTTCTTTTATGTTGTCATTATGGGATATATGCTGTAGAATTTTGTGACAAATAATGAATTGAATCAGTTTTGTATTAAAATTTGGAAAAAGTGACCAACTCTTGGCAAAAAAAAAGAGCTGACGACTGGAGCAAGGGAGAGTCAGATACTGTAATTTGGGCCATCAGCAGTGGAGGGGAATTGTTTCTGGTACCGAAGATACACACGTAAAACACATGAAGCCCTTTTAGGGCTTCATCAAGAAGACAACTTCAAGACAACTTGACTTCAAGAAGTCAAGTCGACTTCAAGTCGACTTCAAGACAACTTCGACTTAACGTAAATGCCATTGGATGTGACCGCTCTACCAAGGATGTTCACATCGAGAGCGGGATTTGAGCAGCCAACCTTCAGATCAGAAGCTGAGCGCTCTGCCACTGAGCTGCCGGCTCAAACGTACCTCCAGTTTTCTGAGTGCACGCCCAGACACGCAGGGACTCTGGGGATTTGGACAATACATGCATGCCAGCTCGTGCTGGTTTTTTTTTTTTGGGTCCAATTTAAGCTCTCCATGACATGACAGATTTTTTTCCTTACAGTGTCAAAATGTGTTGAGACTAAACATTTAAAACCAAAGCTAATTGAATTTTTGTTTTTAGCCAATTTTTCAGTTTGATTGTAAACAGCATTCACATATTTTGTATTGAAGTTACTCTGTCAAAATGTTTTACTAAATCTAACCCTAAACGGTTTCTTTAGTTTGCTTCGGTGCACAAGGTAAACCCAATACTCTTTTCCTGTTTCAATATAAATAGCATTAATAAAATACTGTTTGTAAGCGTACACCACACAGCAGCAGGTGATGTCAGACGGATGAAATGTTCTCCTCTCAAACCCAAAACCACCAGGAACACATCTCTGGCTGTACTCTGCTACTGTAGACTGTGACAGGAGGCGGCAGACCAGAAAGCAGACCAGAGAGCAGACCCCCAACCTCCAGCCTGGTCTCATTCTCTTTGTCAAATTACAGATTTTTAGATTTATGCTTCCTGCTAACTGCCCTGCCAAATGTCTCCATGGGATGATCAGGTATCGCTATAGGGCCCTTGGTTGCGGTATCAAAGCGCCCCAGAGTGACTCCTGATTGGTTTGCTCAGAAAAAGCAAACCTACGAGTGGCGTGTTTTTGAAGCAGATAGGCATTTCAGACATGTCACCACTCCGACCAAAAGCTATTGAAGTGGTGCCTCCAGAATAAATGCAACGGGCAAAAGATCTACAGTTGAAAGGAAATTCATTTTAGGCTCGTGTTTCTGTAATGGTGCTCTAATTTATTGGCCCACGTTAAATAAGAGTTTTTGGCCCGTCAGCCCCCGTGGTTCTGTCTGGTGCACACAGCAGGTGACAGCCACTGCACCTCTGTAAGCGCTGAAACACAAGCCACCGCAGCCCGAGCTCAGCTGGGGTACAGGTTACACAGACAACACTTAGAGCCATGTCTGTGGTCCTGCTAACACATTCACTGATGTGCCTACACTTAAACCGTCACAAGTCATTAGCTGAAGTAAGGAGCAATGTTACTTTATGTAAGAATAGTGTTTTATTTTTTTTACACTATAATTCTCTGCATCCAGAGACTAAATATTTAGTTTTCTGACCGTACCCCGTTTCTTGCTTTTTCTGAAAATGTCACCCAAACCTTAGCAATTACTTCGTGGTCTGAAAAGAAGTGGTTAAGGCCCAGCACACATCTTGGGCCTCAAAGTACAGCCAGCCGCAGGGGTCGTGAGTTCGAATCCCGACTCTGACCAATTTATGTATGGCATCATAGCTTTAAAGGTGCTCTGTGTAAAAAAAAAAAAAAAAAACCTCTACTAGTTTTGTGCACTTTTCTACATCCCCATGTGGGACACCTGTTCTGTTTTCTTCTAGAGGGTGTGTCCATGTCCCCCCTGTTATGGTAATGAGGGATCCACCCACCACATGTGGCCCTTCTGAAGCAAAGTCTCCTCCTTGTGAAGTGCATCAGCAGCAAATGTTCAAACCTCACAGAAGACAGTTGACTACTTTGGAAAATATAAAAAATGCGTTGTTTGTTGTACACCAGTTTGCATTGCACTCTTTAGTCTCTTTTACATTATATTGATGACCTGTTACTGAGCCTGTGCAGCAAGTGAGGGAGGGCAAGTATGTGAGGAGCAGCAGGCATGGGTGGGGAAGGGGCTGGACACCAATTTTAATATGAGCTCGATTGCAGTCATGACTCAGACTGAGGCACAGAGGAACCTCCTTACACATACACATTAGAGACACTTCTAGATTATCCACAAATATGTCCTTTATTAAAATCCTTTTTTTGCATATATTTTATTTATCATGCCACCTGCTGGATAACATTCTGTTACTCTCAGAGAATCAATAATAGTCAATATTCAATAAAAAGCTAACAGGCCCGATCACTTGAGTAGAAATGGTGACCACACAGTCATGAAAGGCTGCCAAGGAGTAGATGTATACAGCATAATTGAAAGTGTGCATGGCTTTCTTTATGCACAAATTGTAATTTCAGTTCTGTGTGTTTGACTGTCTCCTAAGGTTTGAACCTGGAATTTACTGATCCTCCAGCAGATTTTCTACCACTACAACCAGCACATACAGCATGTTTCAAAAGGAGTTATGACTTCAGAAGGACCACAATCAGAATCAGAAAGGGTTTATTGTCAATGAACAAAATTCACAAACATAGGAAACTTATCTCGGCATTAAGGTGCAACATAAAACACTGATCAATAATAAACAACAATATATTCAATCAAAAGGGCATGCATTAAGAAACAATTTAAAAATGACTATTGTATAGAATAAAAATAGGCATTACTATGTACACAAGATTACAGTTGAAATTTAAGATTGTATTGCAGAAAGGGACAGTTGCAGTGAGTGATGAATAGTTGCAGTTAAAGTGGCAGGTGTTTAGAGAGTGTTCATGAGTCCAACTGCAGAGGGAAAGAGAGTGTCTGACTGTTCTTGTGGCGGGAGGTTCTGGTCCGGATGGACCGTAGCCTCCTGCCTGAGGGGAGTGGTTCAAATAGACCATGTCCAGGGTGAGAAGGGTCAGCTGTGATCCGACCTTCTCGTCCCTGAGTCCTGGAGACGTACAGGTCCTGCAGAGATGGAAGTCTGCAGCCGATCACCTTCTCAGCAGAGGTCACAATGCGCTGTAGTCTGTTTGTCCCTGGCTGTGCCACATGGTGGTAGGCTGGTGGAGGAGGTGAGGATGGACTCAATGGCCGTGTAAAACTGCACCATCATCTCCGCTGTCTTCTGGAACTCCAGGTTGTTACCGCTGCACTAGGACACCAGCCGGTCCACCTCCCTCCTGTAGACGGACTCATCCCCGTCCGAGATGAGCCCGATGAGGGTGGTGTCGTCTGCAAACTTGATCAGTTTTACGGAGTCGTAGCTGGAGGTGCAGCAGTGGTGCAGCAAGTGGTGCAGGTGGATCCCTCATTATAATACAGTGAGCCCTGGGCCTACTCGCTGAAGCCAAGTGATCCCAAAGGCCGCTGGACACCACATGACCTGGATATTTTTGGTTTGTGGTTTAGTGCGACATCTAGTGGCAAAAAGGTTCGCCTCATAGCAAGGTTGCTGTTTCTCCCAAACCAAAACATGCACAATGGGTAAAATCCTCCAGCAAAGGTAGTCGTGTTCAAGCCTAGCACAAAGACCTACAGATGGGTCCCCTTGCGCTGCACTGTGGCACCCACTGCTCCTGAGGGGACGCTCCGGCAGCATTGAAGGAAGTGTCAAATGCAGAGGACACCTAACCCTAAAAAAACTACTACTACTTCAGGAAAAAAAAAGTTCATATTTATGAGCAGAATGTATTTATGCATTGAACAAATGCTGCCAAAAAATTTGTGTGTAGCCGGACGGGGACAAAGAGGGATGGTAATCCACACAGAAGGGGCCTCACTCCTGGAATGAACAATAGTAGACATTGAGGATGGTTACAAGTACCTTGGAATACCACAGGAAAATGGCAGCCTGTTATGGAAATTAATACAAAATTGAATGAAGAAATCCAAGGAAAACAGAAAATATTTTTGTGGGTTTATTTGATGAAAATTTAAAATCTTTTCAGCAAAGAGAGGGAAGACATAAGTCCATCATGTGCAGAATTACAATCTTGTAAGTGCTGATTAGTTTTGTTTTTTTACATAGGTCCACAGACATAGATCCACAAGTACATCAAGGACAAGGCCCCAACAGATGACATGCTCAGTGAATGTATCAGGTGATGAGGAACAGAGGATGAGGGGCTGGAGGAGGGACCATTCATGGGAGGACAAGCCACTACATGGGATGTACCACCAGAACATAACTGAAGTAGCTGCCGGACTGATAGATGACACAGAGGCACTCATCATGGCTGCTCAAGAACAGGCCAGGTTCTACAACACCAGACAAGACCCAAGGTGTAGGGTGTGCAAAGAGCCCCCTGCAGGGTGTAAGATTCTGGCAGGGAAAGCATACATGGAGCGCCATAACCAAGTGGCTGGCATAGTGTACAGGAACATATGTGCACCGAGTATGGACTGGAAACCCCAAGGTCAAAGTGAGAAACCCCCTCAAAGGTGGTAGAGAATGACCGAGCCAAGATCCTGTGGGACTTCCAGATACAGACTGACAGAATGGTAATGGCAAACCAACCAGACATTGTGGTGGTGGATAAACAGCAGAGGAAAGGAAAGCCGTTGTGTTTGACGTGGCGATACCAAGTGGTGGCAACATCAGGAAAAAGGAACACAAGAAACTGGAGAAATACCAAGGGCTCAGAGAAAAAGCTGGAGAAGGTGTGGAGGGTGAAGGCAAAAGTGGTGCCCGTCATCGGAGCCCTCGGGGCAGTGACCCCTAAAATGGAGGTGTGGCTACAGCAGATCAGACATCTCAGTCCAGAAAAGTGCAGTTCTAGGAACAGCAAAGATACTGCACAGAACAGTCAAGCTCCCTGGCTCTAGCCATTGATAGGATTCCTTGATATCAGCCACTTCAGTTATGTTCCAGTGGTACATCCCATTTAGGGGCTTGTTCTCCCATGATGGTCCCTCCTCCATCGCCTCATCCTTTGTTCACCATTGCCTGAGAACATTCACTGAGCACGTCATCTTGTTGGCCTTGTCCTTGATGATGCATCATCCTAGAGCATGTACGTATATTTCACCCTGGAAAGACTCAGACAAACACAGAAAGAACCGTTTAGCAAGTTTTATTACGTTGTTATTTGGCGCTCAGACCCCGGCGGAAGACATTGCGATTATGGGCGCTCCATAATAGAATTTAAATTAGATATCTCCCCCCAGTTCTAGAGGGTGTGTGTGTGTGTGTGTGTGTATGTATATGTATGTAGGTGTATATATATGTAGTGTATATATATATGTAGGTGTATATATATATGTAGGTATATATATAATATGTAAGGTGTATATATATATATATTAGTGTATATATAATATATATGTAGGTATATATATATAGGTATATATGTATGTATGTGTATATATATATATATATATATATGTGTATATATGTGTGTGTGTATATATATGGTATATATATATTGGTATGTCTGCACATATGTATTTCTACACGTATGTATGTATGTATACACGTGTATATATATACACATGTATATTTGTGTGTGTGTATATATATATATATATGCATGTATATTTGTATGTGTTGTATATATATATGCATATGTATATTTGTATGTGTGTATACGTATGTATGTGCGTATGTATGCATATACATATTGTTTTACTCTCAAAGTAAAACAAAAGGGACTTTTATGTGTAGCTGCGTAAAATCTAATCAGAATCCATATCAACTTAAGGTTGAAGGTTTACTGCTGTTGCATGTTAAATGTATGAGCATTGGCTTACACAATAACTTGGCTGGCTGTGATCTGATTTCTCAGTAAAAGACTAAACATGATGTATATTGGCACTATACATCATCATAGTTTTTGCTCGGGGTCAAATGAGCATCGTACATTGACATGGCAGGATCAGACTTATCCAAACAACAGTGCTGCTCCCGCGATGACGTTTAACAAATGAAATGCGCCTAACCTGCATCCGTCTGGGTCTGTGCAGATGGAAAATGTGAGATCAGGAGGCATGCAGGTAGACTGTTTTCAAACATGAGCCATCTGTCCTGGGCCCCTGAGTTATTGGAAGAGAAACTGTAATGGGACAGTATGAGGCTGGAAAGTTACTGTCCCGGGCCCCTGTCAGACAGGGAGGTGATGGACGAGTGTGATCATAGGAGGAGATGTTCCCTCACTAAAGACTGACCAAGACTCATCCCTCACTTCTTGTCACTACTTCTTCTACTCTGGCTCTCCAACACTGTCTCACAAATCTAGGAGTCTTTTCAGCATTGGTATCAAATATAGGTGGGTAATATGAAGAGAAAAAGAATGACAATTGTTATTAAGTTTATCATTTTTCTGCAATGTATTGCTTTAATTAAAAGCTAAAAATTCTTCTGAGAGTTCATACTTCATGTGATTGGTTAAATCTACCAATCAACAACTTAAGTGTTTTGCAGGGGCTGTAACTAACACATGTTTTGCTATTCTTTTAGATTTTATTTGATTGTATTAAATGTGTTAATAATATAACAAAACAAAACAAAAAACAAATAAAAAAAACATCCAGTAGAGCTGTGCAATTAGTAATTTTTTTGTAATCGTCAGGTGTAATCGAAATTTGACTATTAGTTTTTATTAATGAATGACAGCAATAACGTATTTACTGCGCGTACACAGAGACCCACTTCTGCCTCTCACTGCCGCCTCTCCCTCTGCAGAGGGGACGCTACTGCAGGATAGACTGCTGCTGCTGTGTGTCCTGCCTGTTCTCTGGAACAGAGCTGTCCACACCAATGACCCAAGGGAAGCTATCAATCTGAGGCTTTATTTTGAACACATTTAACTTTTCAAAAAAGTCATTACACGCAAGACGCAAATATACAGTCAATGGACCTGACAGCCCGAGCCCTGACGCTGCGTTAGCTTTCAAAACTTTTCGGAGTTCTCTGCAGACTGTTTTAATCTTACTCATTTGAAAGGCAGATTCAGTTCAAAATGCTCTAAAACTCTCCAAAACTAACTCCATGCTGTATCTACGCAGAAGACCGAATAGTGTGGGTTTATTGTCTCCAATAAGGTTGTCCTGGAGCCAATAGCATGAAGCAATGCTAACATACAGCTAATGTGCTGCTGGTATTATTTCACCTGCTTTAAAAATGTATGTCACATAAAAACACTGCACACAAATAAGAACCCTCAATGTCACTATAGCTGCAGTCACAGACAAATCAAATGTTTTTAACCAGAGGTCTACAAGCCAAATTAGTTCAGTAAATAAGAGCATATTTTATTCAAATAATGAATAACTTAAAATAGGCCAATAGAAATGGCAAACTAAAACAGGCCAATTGGAAACTAAAATAGGCAAGTATATGTGTGTGTGTGTGTATATATATGTGTGTGTGTATATATATGTGTGTGTATATATATTATATGTGTGTATATATGTATGTGTGTATATATATGTATATCTATGTATGTATATGTATATCTATGTATGTATATATATATATATATATATATAATGTGTGTGTATGTATATGTGTGTGTGTGTGTGTGTGTGTGTGTGTGTGTGTATATATACACACACACACACACACACGCACACATTGGTTGGCCTCTGCTGAATCATATGCACGTCTGAAGTGCTGAAGTGAATTTGTTTATTCGGCTGAAGAAGGCTCTGCTACGAGGGTTTAGTTACACTTTAAATAATCATTTAGATGTGTAGATTAGTAGAAAGTCAGAGGAAATACTTAATGTTTTAATAAACAAATTCACTTTTTATTTTCTAGCCAATAGGGACAGAAACACATTTTATTGGATTGTTTAAAAAATAAAAGGAATTTTAATAGTCGTGATATTATGTTTTCTATAATTGAACAGCCCAAGCATCCAGTTGATAATACAAAATTAAGTTATGGTACATATTGTCCGGTATAGTTCAAGTCCAAATGTTTTTTCCCCTTTCTCCAATGTCAGTTATCATTTTGAATGTCTGCATTCTCCATTTTTTTGGTAATGGCGGCCATTAAATTCTGGGTCAAATGCAGAGGACAAACTTCCCTACGGGAACAATAAAGGCTCATTTAATCTAAATTGAGTGGGATGGTGTTGTTAAAAATAGTCTGCAGTGCCTTGTTAATCTCAGTCCAGTTTAGAAAAAAGATTCAGCTTTTGTCGGCTGGACACTTTTTGAAAAACTAGACGTTTCAACTCTCATCCAAGAGTGATTCTTAATGTGTGGCTCTAGTTTGAGCTCTGAGCTGTGCAAGTCCTGCCCACCGGGCGGACCCTCCTGATAATTGCTTGTCCTGTTTATCTATTTGTTTGCAACTGTTTTAAATTTCCCTTGAAACGAATCTTTGTTAGCCTAGCAGTCCTGTAATGTGTCATATAAATCCTATTGTTAGCTGGCTGCAGCTCCCTCATTGCTGATGAGTACCTGGTTATCATTTGAATGGTCAGGGGTCTCATTTATAAAGCCCGGTACGCACAAAATGAAACCCAAAATGTGCGTAGGCATTTTTTCACGCAAGGAGTGTTATCAATAAAAAAAAGTACTTGACGTGAAAATGTGCGGACTGGAAGCTGTATAAAGTTTGGAAATTGGTGCTCTTTGTGAGGGTATGCACAGTCAAATGGGCGACAGACCCTTCACGTGCAGAACAATGCACATGCACCATGGTGCAGGAGCATGAACGTGCACCATCACGCAGTCGCATGCATTTTTAAACATATATGGGGCGGAGGGCCAGAGACGATATGACAAAGAAGTGAATAATTGGACATTTTGCCGCCGCACCTTTTAATAAGGCTTGGGGCATTAATGTTAGGTCTGTATCTCATCAGAGATAGCAGAATTTGTCCTTTTTGTTGTTTGGACAAATTTAGCAGGAACCTGTGGGCTAGCAAAAATGTGTCTGAGGGCCGCATTTGGCCCCCGAGCCATAGTTTGAACACCCCTGACCTAAGGAGAGCAGAACAAGTTTGAGGAGCTCTGCTTTAGTCTGTGTGTTCAGTAGAGTACTTGTAGCAGAAATCTTTCCTATATTATTATGTATTATTTCTACACAGCCCCTCTGCTTTGTTGAAATGAGTAATTTCTATTATGAATATGTTTTATCACTTATCCACCCTTCTGGAAACAATCCTTAACATCACTTTGAACTATGGGGTTATTTTTTTCCATTCTACTCATACTAATAAAATCCACTTATGTTGCTTTGACTGGCATGGACTCTTTGTGCAACCCTGACCGCTGTGACTATTCATTAGAGTTGTCCACGTCTCCCGAGAGCCCAAAACTAATCCACACTGTAAAAGACCTCCCCCGGGCTGATGCACATGTTCCAGTGCAGGACTGGTGACACGGCATCCTCCTTAACCCTTCCTTTACCCCTGTGTGACCTCTGTGCGACCCACCCCCCCAGCTCTGCGTTTACCTCACAAACCGTTAGTCAAACAAATGCTGTGCTTTTTTCCAGCCTCTGTCATCCCCAGCCAGCACCTCACACTTAAGAAGGTGGATTTTGTGTTTGGGATGTGTTAAAAACATTGGCCCCTCTTCATGCTCCCAATGTACTCTTAACATGGACAAGATGTAATATTTTTTATCTCCTGAAATCTACAGTAAAGTTTTTTGTAGAAAAGTTGAAATTATAATTGAATTTGGTCTTGTTTGGTTAAAATGTTATTAATTTGTCTCGCATTTAAAAATTGATCTTTCAGCTTGTTGTTTTCTAAATTTCCAAGCTAATTTGATCTATTTTTATATCTGTTGTGAGGTCAGATCCTTGATTATGTAATTATGTAAAATTTCCTGTAGCATTTGAGGATTCTTCTTGGCATGTTGAACCTACAACCGTTTTACTCCATCCTGCAGATCATTTAGCTTTTTCTTCTTTGTTTCTTTTTGGCTAAGGCAATGACAATATTTTTGCCTCTCAGAACTGTTGTAGCTGCATCCCGGATGGAGAGGTTTCAGCATTGTCATTTTCCCATTCATACATTTCATTGTCATTTGATATTTTTCTCTTAAAGGGTCATCAAGCAGACGAGCATTAAACCTCCAGGGTGTTTTTTTTTCCTCGTTTTTCCTCTTAGATCTATCATGCCTATGTCCACATCAATAATTGTGAATCTAACTCTA
The DNA here is from genome assembly GCA_015082035.1 of Chaenogobius annularis. Lineage (NCBI taxonomy): Eukaryota > Metazoa > Chordata > Actinopteri > Gobiiformes > Gobiidae > Chaenogobius > Chaenogobius annularis. The sequence goes on along the minus strand of BJKM01000065.1, from coordinate 844,251 downwards.
TTAAAAAGTAATGTATTATTGTATAGATTGTATCTGGATTGTGGAAATGGGTGTACAGTATTGGCAAGCACCTGGGTTCGTCTTCCTCCATATTGTGGACTGGGACAATACACTGATTATTAACCAAGTCCAATAAAAACAAACACTGTATCAAAGAAGCAATAGACATCAGGAAACGAGACACATTGAATCGAGACGAAGGAGCTTTCCAACTTTCCCAAACATGGGACACACTTCAATAACAACCAGGGCCGGTTCAGCTATTAAGACACGTCTCACCAACTGTTGAAACATGTCAAGATAATGATATCATCATATCAATTATCTGAACAAACGACAAAATGAGACTACTTAACAAGACCAAATGAATATTCCTAATCAAATCATTACTGTAAGGAATGGAATTGAGAGTGCATCAACAAGATGAAATTGTGGTTGAGCAAAACTTCAGAATTCATTTCCAACATGTTTTTTGTGACTGACTCCATCAATGGACACAGGCATGGGAATTTCAAACATTAATGTTCAATACCAGCGTGAGTTGGCGATGCATCTGGAGCTGTTACTTAATTTGCTCTGGCAACAGTCCTCATTCTTTATTATTCTGAAACCTATAAATAAAATTAATAAGATTTACTGTTGTTTTACAACCCCTGTGAAATAATGCCTGGTAATGGCATCAGGGAAAAAAAGGACCTTTTGCCAGAGCTGCAGTCCCTCAATGCACCTTGTGGTGGTTCATTATTTTCATGAGGGTAAAGCAAACATAGCAACACAGTGTGAATCATTGGACTGAAAAATATGAAAAGGTCTCAAAGAATGCTATGATATCCCATGACCGCATTCCATTAGGCATTTCCATTTTGAATGTGAATAGGGAATGTCATTTTTGGTGTAAAACATCCATTGAGACTTTAGACTTAACCTTTCGAAAGGAATCCAAAAATCTGTTTGATTTCTGTTCCTGTCACTTTTTTGGCAGGACCTGATTTTTCAAAAGTTTCCACATTTTTTCCGCTTTAAGAGTTGATATTGACTGGGACACAAAGGAGTATCACAGGTGCATGCTAGACTCATAAATCTTGCAGCGGGAGATATGACGATGCATCCAATAATCTGTGTTGAAAGGGTAGAAATCATCTGAAAACAAGATTTTGTATCTTTGTCTCAATTCCATTTCAACCCATTATTATGAATTAGAACTTTTATCAGATTTATCATATTGGTGTAGTCAATTAGACATTTTACTGATCAATCAACATTGTGGTCCGACTATGACGATGCAACTGTAAGAATCTTAAACCATCCACTTTAAATAGCTATTTGATCAGCGAGCTTTGAAAGCGATCATGAAAATCTGTTCAATTGATTCAAACTGATTGGTCAAAGCATTACAAAAGCAGAGCAAGATGAGAAATCAAACCTTTGATAGTCCAAAAAATCAGCACCTTTTTAAACTTTGAAAAATAAACAAAATTAAGTTATTGGAATTTTCTTACACATGTTAAGATGCATAAACATTTTAATTCCCATCTCAACCTTATTTTTGCATTTTTGAATGGGATTGTCCTAAAAATCAGCATTTTGGTAACAGGAAAGACAGTAACAGCAGTGACATTCCTACAACCAGTTTTGAGGCTGGGACAGGGCCATATACTGTCCTTATTGAAATTAAATTACTTAAATAAGTGTGAAGAACGAAACATTTTGATTTCTGCTTAAAAATTGGTAACAGGAATGAGGAGTCTGTGTAGTCCCTCATTCGTCCAGGAATGTTCCATTGTAGAAAAAGATTCAGTTGTAGTCATCTGGACAGAGTTCAGACAGGACACTGATTAAGATGAGCAATCCCATATAGGCATGCTAAAAAATACTATTATTGAAGTTGGTGAATTGAATCTAACCCAAAAAAATTTCTATATTAATATTATGCCATGATTCAAATGTTAAATATTTGCTCAGATATTGACGGACACATTTTGCAGAATGAGAAACGGATATTTTAAATATTGTGCGCTTTCATCAGCATAGATTCAAGATGCTTTTTTTGTGAGAATTATTCTTGTGGCTTAAGGTAATTCTGTCATTCTTTTTTCATACAAAGACCGGACAATTTTTGCCTATATCTACATGGAAGTTAACCTCAAGATGGAACCATCAATCTATAATACAAAACAAAATACAAACTTACGTCTGCTGCCAAATCTTATCTCTGACAATCTGTCCAATGTTGTTTCACTAAATCCCTAGTGACAAGAACATCACAGGGTTTAGGAGGAATTTTCTCATTCACCTCCATAACATTATTTAGCAAAATGATCAATCTTTTTGACCAATTTGTCTCTCTGTTGTAGCTGTCTGAGGAGCTCCAGGGGAAGATTTCCAATGGAGACATCAAAGAGCTGCTGGCCCTGCTGTCCAGACCCCATGTGAAGGTGAGCACTTCCAGAAGCAGGATCAGCTGAGAACGAGCTGTTTAATCACTGACCTGAGCACTCTGAACATCCACCTCTCTCTTGGCTGCTCATTCGGGCCTTGTTAGCCAGACACAGACAGCTACAGGACAAATGTACACAGGAGTATTCTGAAGCATAAATCTGGCTGTGAGTCGGGTGCAGGTGTCTAAGCCAGACGCGACTAGGGGATTGGGCCGCAGCTGGACGGGAGCCTCTGTTAAACTACAGTCAACAAGCTTGTTTGGGCCGTGCCAGAAACAACAGCTCAGTTTAGGCTCTTAATGCAGCACATGCTCCAAACCTAAACGGGTCAGATAGGAGCTTCTGTGTATACATACGGTTTTCATTTCTATTTTATCTTGACTTTACAAAAACGGTTACATTTGGCTGCTACTTTTGTTTTGGTGATATAGTGATTAGTTTTTCTTTGGAGTTTGCATGTTCTCTGTGTGTCTGTGTAGGCTTCCCCTTCCATTAAAAACATGTACAATATGGCCCTCCCCTCAAAACTCTTGAAAATTCTTAAAAATCAACTTTATTCATTCATTCATTTTCTACTGCCTATTACCATTGGGGGTCCATTTAGAGCCTATCCCAGTGACTTTGGGCCTTAGGCGGGGTACACCCTGGACAAGGGCCAGCTTGTTGCAGGTTTAACACGGACACACACACACACACACACACACACACACAGACAAACATTCACTCTCACATTCATTCACTTGGGGCAATTTAGAGTTGCCAATTTAGCTAACACGTGCATGTGTTTTTACGGTGGGAGGAAGCCGATGTCCCCCTAGAGAACCCACGGTAACAAGGAAGGACATGCAGACTCCACACAGTGAGAGCAACATTCCGAGTGACACATAAGGTTCTAAAATATCACACAGCCACTTTTCAAAATTAAATTTGTAAATGACAATATTTGCTTCTTACATTGGACCTGTTTCTACTGCTAAGCCATTTTAGATTAATATTACAGATTCATGTAGTTTTAATTATGTAAATGAATCTATTTATCAAGGCAATAAAATAATACAAGGTTTTTTGTAGTCAAGTTACTCTATTTATCATTTCAGCCCTAATTAATTTCATCCGACGTATTGCTAATACCTGTAGCTAATAATTGCTATACCTAATGCATTCCGAGCATCCTAATTATTCACCACAGTGAGTTTTATATGCATTTTTACATGAATCCCTCTCTTAACATTAACATTCCGGTAGAGCGGTCCGATCCACTGACCCCCAGGTTGGCGGTGTGATCGCAGCTGCCTCAGTTGAATACTGCCAGTAATATGTAACTTTTCTTGGGCCGGTAGTGGTGGGGTTGTTATTGTTTTGCCTGAAAAATTACACAATAGGACATTAAAGCTGCCTGTAACTTGTGTATAACTTGGCCTCGGGGTGCCACCTCTGTCTCTGTGGAGATAAATAAATTTGATTCTATACTGTGGAACGTTCAAGGTAAAGCAATAACATCCCCAAATAAGGTAAGCAGGTGGCGGCCCCTATACCAGAAAAGTTACATACAGTGCCAGCACCCGGAGGAAACCAAGGCTGAACGATTTAGCCAAAAATCATAATGACTATTTTTACTGCATTAAAATCAAGCAAAAAATACCACACCTTTTTAACCAGGGCTGCTCAATTCGCTTAAAATTTGTATTTTAATTTTTTTATTTGAAAGTTTTTCATCTATTTAAGCCCAAATTAACCATATTAGCAATCATGGCCAAGAGATCTATGTATTTATTTTCAGTGCCAGGGTTACCGGTGTGCTAAAATATTGATTCTTATATTAAATAAAACTATTCAGTATCGATACTAGTTCTCAATATCACCAACAGACGCTTATTCTTATACCAATATAATATAACAAAATTTAATACGGTAACAGTGCAAAAATATCTATAAAGTGTGCAGCCTATTAAAAGGCACATATTATACTTTTAACCATGTTCTAACATTGTTCCCTCATCAAAAACTTACCTGGAGTAGCATTTGGCTTCATTCGCGCTAGTTTGAGGAATCCTGGTTAGAAAATCCTCACCCCTTCGACAGTCAAAAACAGTCCCCTCTGCAGGGCCCCAATAACTGACGTTTCCTCAATAACTGACGTTTCCTCGATAACTGACGTTTCCTCGATAACAAAAGTTTTCTTCAAATTATTTGTTTATTTTGTTTACCCCTCCTTTGATTAATATGGATGATAAATTCACAGTTGATGTAGGTTGAAGACAGTTGATTGTGTGTGAAGATATCTCAATTACATCTATATTTAACAAAATACATGATGTTTACTTAATTGTCTTTTCCTTTTGTTATAAAAAGAGTCAGGCTTGTCTCCAGAGAGAAGTTAACAACCAATTAAAGGTTCAAAGTACATTTTATCTTTGTATGACTTCTGTGGTCATTCACACAGAGTAAAACAAACAAATGAAGTGTTCTTGTATTGAGTTATACAAAGACATCTCTTCTCGGGAGTCAGATTTTGTGAATCTTTGCAACCACTTCGACAAGTTTAATTACTGTGAGTTTGTCAAACGTCGCCCCCACTTCAGTTTTAGACTTTTGTACATAATATATTCTTTTTTCCATCATCATATTTGTACTCTGTTTGTCAATGTGCAAATCTAAGTCTTTGCAGCGTGATCCTGTAAATTCATATACAAATTCAAATGTAGTAAAATATTCCTCATCATGACTGTCATCACTGCATTGATGATATCTATATTAAGCCATTACCTTAATCCCTTTGTTGTGCTGCACTCTTGTTTAGTGCAACACCTAAATGGGGATTGGATCTTCTATGACAGTCATTCCTCACCTCGCGCTCATTTACTTCTTCCCCAAAAAAACAACTTTGCAGCTCTTCTGAATGAGACAAGAGCAGCCTCTGATCAATCAGTCATAGTAAAATTACGAGTCCAGTTATATTGACAGGAACTAGGGCTGGGTATTGCCACGTGCCTCGTGTCACAATATATCACGATATCAATATATTGAGTACAGCCCTAACAGGAACTATAATGGCGAGTAAAGAGTAAACATTTGATTACTTGTTACTGAGAAATAAAAATACTGCTCTTAGTAAAATGATTGTACTTTAATGCCATTATTTCCAGCACTGCATATGAATAATAACAAACCTGTGTCTACATTTGTATTAAGTCTGAAAACATAACTTGACCCCAATCACTTTCAATACGGCTCCACTGGGTCCAAACCTTTATTTTGGAACAGCGCTCTGAGGGATTTGACTAGAATGACTGTCACCTTCCTAATGAGTCTTGTTTCCATCATTCTGAAACTTTTGCATGTTCAGCCTGACACGCACACACAAATATAACCCCGGAGAAGTGAGAAAAGCAGGTCGCTAGAGTTCAACGCTGAAGCCCTCATTACACAGAGGAGCAGGCCAAACTAAACCATTCAAGTTTGCTCTTATTTTCTGCTTTTGTTTCTGCTCCAGGACAGAGACAAACTCCACTCACCTTCCATAGGTTTAGCCCTTGTCAGAATACATTATGGGCACTACACATGCTACACATGTACTGCACTAAACTCTATAGTAGTATACTAACTATAATAGTTTTACAAATTAGTGAAGTTGCTGTTTGTGAAGAAATTTGGAAGAATAAAACTTCAAAATTACAGGAAGTGCTGAGTTCTAAAACAAAATCCCTTTCATCAATATGCGACGTGCCATTGAAAACACCGGTACGATTTACATACAGTTGAAACATTTAAACAATCATTAAAAAATAAAGATATCAAGTAATATTTATTGTCAAATCATAACTGTTATGTAATTGATGGGGCTTTTGTTTATAATATGGCTGCTAGGTAATAGTTGTGGAATTACTATTGCTGCCCATATCCAACCAGGAAATATAAACGTCACACAACTTGTCAAACTGGGGTCAACTAGGCAATGTTTAGTCAAATTGAAATATAATCATGGTCACTACATTTGAGTGAAATGTCCTCTCATATGCACTTAAAGTTAGAGCAGAGAATTCACATAGTGGGTCTGTAAGGACTTGCAGCTTTGGTCCCCCACAGTTCAGGCACAACAGGCGGAGGAGAAGATGTGTGGAAAGACATTACACTTGAACAAGTAATGGCCATGCTTGTTGCAATGCAGCGTGAGAAGGCATTAATGAGATGAATGCAGAGTCCTGATCCCGTTCGAGTCCTCATCCTGTTGAAACAATCTGAGACTTTTTGGAGTGCCAGAGAATGAGAGAAAGGATGGCCCGGTGATACCTTTTCTGAAGTCCTAGCCGGAGCTCAGGGTTTCGGTCCCTTAAATTATATTGGAAAGGGCTCTCAGGGTCGGCCAAAAAAGAAGATATGCAGGATCCCCAAGAGCCCTGATTAATGAGGTTTTTGAATCACAAATAAAACGGAAAGGTCTTACAAGGAGTAAAGGAAAGATCCACTGCGGCGAGAAGATTTTCCCTACCCGGATCTAATGGTGGGAGTTCCACAATGTGCCGAGTTTTGTCACTTTTTGAAGAGCTCAAGAGAAGACAACTGCAACATGGTTTCGCTTTTCCAGCCACTGTATTGGTGACATACGAAGGTCAAAAACACGTACTCAAAACATCAGCAGTAAACCCGATATTTTAATAGATCCATGGGTGAACCGGCTTGATTTTATGATTACACAGTGACAGCGGACTCGCTCCGTGCGCACCATGGAGCTACTAAAATATTGCCTTTTATCAGGTCATTCACTTTTTTCCGGTTCAAAATCCTTCAGTTTTCTTAAAACCAGTTTTTTTTATATTTCCCTTTTATCTCGTACTGGCCTCTGCGCAGCTCTAGTAACTCTCGCACTGGTTGTGATTGGTCAGAGCAATCAAATGGTATCCAAGCCTACGTAACTTCCGGGCCGCAGTGTCCAAAATGCTTGAGCCCTGGGGGCTTGTGGTTACCTGGTTATGGGAGCCTGTTCTGCCTATCCTGCAGAGGGTGCACCTGTCTGTTTGCTTTGACTTTGCTAGAGATGCTAGAGAATTTAGCAAGTTGTTAAAATTTTAATGATTATCACCTAACAACAGGCTATTTTTGACATTAAAATCCTTTCAGTCATATGCACAGCTAAACAAAACAGTTTTTAGCTTAGATTTGAACATTGTCGGAGTAGAGGCCTGTCTTACATCTTCAGGAAGACTGTTCCAGATTTTAGCTGCATAAAACCGATACGCTGATTGGTTGCATTTATTGGAGGCCATTGGTCTGGATCCAAGCCATGTCCTTTTGGAAGCAGGGGGTTGGTAACCAGTTTATCCTGGACAGTGAGGCATCTTTTGAAGCCGACAAGGGGTGATTCTGGAAAAATTGGTCTTTGAGTGATGTCACTTTCAATAATGCTCCCATTCCTTTTCATGATTCGTTTTATTCTGTTAGCCTCATAGCTATACATGGTGCTAAAATACAGGCCCCTTAATAGTTTTAGATGGATTTATTTCCAGAACCTGTTTACATTTTTGTTCTTGTTGTACCCTGTTTCTTGGAATCTGGTTCCCCAGAATCATCTCCCCAGATCAAAATCACAGTCCTGGTTGCAGATTCTGCAGCCTCTGACTACATGGTACATTGTCATTACGCCACTTGGGATGGCAGCTTTTACCATGTAGAACAATATTTATGCCTGTTTCTGAACGTGGTAGTATGTAAATTGCCTAGACTAGTCTTTATATTGTATCTAGAAAATGTACTAATATTGAATGTAAATTGTAATGTAAATTCATTAATCCGTTACTTTAACCTTAACATGTGAGCCAAAATGCAGGCTGGCATTTATAGGCTTGGCTATTTTAACCAACACACTGCACTTTTTGCACAGTTTTGCAAAGCATTAAAAATAACGCAGCGCAGAACACTATAATTGTCTGCTAACAGCAGATCGTTCAGTCTGAGCTGCTACATTCATGGTTTAAGGCCATATTTTTGAAGCTTGTGATCTGTGTTGGACATGAAGTACTTTACACGTATAAGTGAAATGGAAACCTAAATGTTTTCAAAAAGCAACATGTCATTTTTCAACGATGAATAATCCATAAAACAAGAAACTTTAGGGTTCGCCATAAGAAATCATTGCAGTGTGTTATACAGTATGAAACTAGTTCTAAAAACTTAATTCCTCCAGATTTACGGTGGCTCGTGTTCAGTGAGGTGAATACAAATCTTACTTACAATATATACCGCCATTCGTTCAACCTTTGTTCTTAAACAAATCATATTTGACAAATATCTGATCTATTGGTTCTAAATTACATCTTCATATAAAGAAAACAAGCCTACATGAACACTAAAAGGGTCTCAAAATTTGCACTTGATGTTCCCAGGCCCGGTTAATGCAGTGGGCCTTTAGAATTGTTGAAGGGCTTGTTGTAAACAGTTCTGTTAAATCCTGCATAATGCTTTTTTTTTTAAATCTTTGTTCTGTCATGAAGCAAAATCCATCACCCAAAATATGTGAAGTGGTTTAATGCTTTAGCTGAAAAAGGTACTCCTGATTAAGATCTGGCCTGGCCCTTAGGTACTGCACTGTGCTCACCCTCTGCTCCTGACAAGTTGCCCAGAGACATTGGTTGAAGGGTGGGTCAAAGGCAGAGGACTAACTTCGCTCAAGAACATCTATAATACAGACTGCTTTGCTAATGCTTATTTTGATAAGAATTTATTATTAATAATAGTAATAATAATAAGAACCTTGTTAAGCAACTATTTATTTTGGACAGACAGGTGAATATTGTTTACTTGATTAACATGTTTCTGCTACTTCAGGTTGCCTTCCTCTGAAGCTTCACATGATGGTTTAGTCACCCATCTTGTAGGCTGCTTACATGACTTTGCCAGACAATAGGAGACGCTTAAGGCCAAAGCACACCAATTCGCTTTGCAAAATGGGTGTCTCCATTATGTTCTATGAGCGTGCAGACACTGGGCACGTGCCTGCGCTGAAAACCCATGCTTTTGGCTCTTTAGCAGTGAGAACAGACAGACTCATTGGTTGACTACATTGTGAATGTGTGTCTCCTCTTCCTCTCTGTTCTGCTTGTCTGTGATGATGGTGGTTCGGTTGTACACGGTCCTAAATACTGACAGTTTGTCTGCTGTTGGTGTTCAGATCACCATTTCCATTTGATCACGATTCATGTTTTCTTAGTATATATTCAGACTTTTAGAACTAACTATATCTATCTGCTGTTTGTGAAAGTTCACTTTTCACTGTGATTGGTTGAATCCACTTGTCACTCACCCATACACATGGAAGCTGGCCAATATGAGTGGGTGGGGAAAAATGAGCATAGAGCTGCAATGAACACAAAAGCAGATGGTCACAGGATCACATGTTTTTAGTCATATTATCCAGCCCTAGTCTTAGGGTATGGATTAAGAATTGTAGAGAAATGAGTTCTTGGAGCTATGATAGAGCATGGCGGCCAATGCAGCAGCAGGAACATTTTGAATTTGATCGGGAATGGACTGGTAGCCATTGAAGTGAGCATAGGGTCAGGATAGGCATAAATGCTCATACGAACCTGTTTTGGATATTTTTGGAGGAGATCCCAGTGAAAAGACTGTTACAGTAGTCCAGTCTTTAGGAAAAGCATTTTCATGAGTTACTTGTTCTTTCAGTCCGCATAGTGCTTGCATGACAATGTTTCACAGTGTTTCTCCTGTGCTCGTTCTCCATGGCTCAATGGAGCAGCCAGGCTTTAGTGTAAATGTGTAAAACACAAGCAGATGGCCGCTGGTGCTGTTGAATGGCGTCTCTGTTCCATAGTAACTGTATCACTCTTAATTAGCCCTGAGGCAATCCATTCCTGGGCGATGGATACAAACTCACCCTTTTTACACTAGCCTTCTTTTCTTACATTTTTTACAATTTACACATGAATAAACAGCTTTAGCCACATTAGCCTCCTCTTTACACAGACTAATATTGACAGTGATCAAAGTGACCATTAGGAAGGCCGTCTGTTTCCGGGAGGTGCACTGGTTTGGTTGAACATATCTATGGGTTGTGAATGTCAAGGTTCAAGGCTCTGGTTGGTGTGTGTGGCCCACAGCGGTGTCACAGCAGGGATCCAGCACCCCAAGTTGCCACCCCACATGCACACACCCTGAAACCTAGCCCGCCATTTGGGCTGGTGGGGGCGCGCTGCCAGGAATGTACAGCGAGCGTTTATTTAGCCAAGCCCACTGATCTGTTTTTCTAGGATCCTTATTATGGCTAATGAACACAAACACGCCAACCCAGTATAAATGGAGAGCTGCAAAACAAGGCTGCTCCGGCCTCCCAGGCCCTGTCCACAGGTTTGTAAGGTATTTTTACAGTTTCAAACTGCACTCTGGTGCCCAAATGCAGAGACAGATTTCCCTACCGGGACAATAAAGTATACCTAAAGACACTGTTATGTCAGTGAGACATTTGACCCATTTTGCAAAATGTGAGGCTGATTGTGGTTTGCACATTTCTAGAAGTCGGCTTCTTTTCTTTTTTCCCCCTTCAAATAAAAAAACAGAACACAACATATAACACAGAACAAGTCCAGAGAGAAAAGTAAATCTAGAAACAAAATTACAACACATACAAGTCAAAGTACTAGAGTCTATACTCTAGGTCTAATTTTGGTCCAGTCGGAGCAGTCTGTGTCCGGTATTTTTTGTAATGTTCTTTTTCACTGCCACCAGAAGTATACTCCAAAATGTAACCACTGACAGTTATCACCTCCTCAAACCACTAAGCTCTTAGTAGTAGCCAGTTTGATATTTATCCATTTTCTCACCTTACCTTAATTCTATAGTTGGCACGCCATGAACTGCACGCTGCCAGACACAGAGTATGTAAATGTGCAAAACCAAGTTTATGCAACTTTGTTATCAATCCTGGGAGTATAATCATTATGCTGAACATGGGGGTTAAATCAACAACCCAATTGTATAGAGTTTGTATGTCTATATAAATGCCAAATGTCATTTTATTGTCACTATCCAATTTTGTTCCGTCAGTAGGCTTCTTTTCAAAGTTCACATTTTAAATGTGTCCAGCAGAACTGACCAAAACACTGAAATATGAAATGACGAACTAATATATTTCAGAACATTTTTATGCAAAATATGTCATGATATTTTGTTGCTAGTGGAGGAAATGATTACTTAAATAATCGTGATATGCTAATTGTGGCCATTCAAATTTCGATTTCATAGCGGTTAATCTTGCAGCCCTATTTTGAACTACTTTTTATATGATATAGTGATTTTTATTGTAAAAGTAACGTAATCTTCTCCGTGGTTGGGGAATCGAAACATGAATCTTCTTGTTATGCAAGAGTGCTAATGCTAACGGCCATCTGGAGCCTCGGGGTTAAGCCTATACAAGGGAACAAGGATATAGTTTTAGATTTGATTATGTGGCTAATCCACCCACACCAGCTCATAACAAGCCCCATCACCTCAGGAAGTGGACCTCCATCCACATTTTGTAACTATGCTGCTCCAACCACCATATGCTACCTATTAGCATCCAGCTGGCATGGCTCCTTCCTCGAAAGTTTGTGCAGTGAATTAGCCGTGGTCGTGTTCCGGGTTGTTAGGCACGGGCGGGGGCGGGGTGCTGATGGCAGGTTTAAGCCGGTGCCAAGGACGAGAGAACTACCCTGGTCATGACTTGATGGATAGAGCTCAGAGGAAACTGTAGACCAAGGGTTATACCAGGCAGAGGCGAGCAGCAGGAAAATTAGGTTAAAGTTTACCCTCAGGAAATGTCGGATCAGGCCTGTACTGTGGAAGGTAAATGAAATTACTTTGTGTTTTGGAAAATGATCAGATATGGTTACACTGGTGAAAACAATCACTTCCTATGGGTTTTAAAATGCTCCATTGTTGGATTGTAACACCAGTATATAATGCTGTACAATTACTTATTTGTCTTCATACAGAGAAGTTGAGTTGTATTTAGCTTTATTTGAGCTTATTTCATTAATCTTGTTTAGAAAGCCTTCTCTCCTCTGAGCCTCTTCTGAGCTGTTTTCAAGTCCATAAATCATCACCAGAGTTGTTTTGAGAATGTCCACTGTCAACTTGCCGACTACAAATTGCTTCACTCTACATTGCCAAGAGCCATTGTGCAATTTTTCCCCTCCCTCCGTACATCCAGGAGGGTGCCCTTTGACCGGTCACCTATTATTTTGTATTTGAACTATTGAACCAGATTCTGTGCACAGTCCATGCCGCTACTTCTGGTTGACTTGAATGTATGTGAAACCACTTCCACTAATGCTAACTTAAAGTTAAATATTTGATAAAAACACAATTGAGGACTAGTCCATATTTTTTATACCCAACAAATTTGGGCTTAGTTTGCAATTTAGTTTTTGGGTGATTTAAGTGTGTTCTCACAGTGAAAGAAAAGTGCAAAAAGGTGCTCAGAGAATTTTTAACAATGATAAATCTTATAAATATGTACAAGTATTGCGTAGACTAAAGGATGTGCTTATATAAGCAAGTTGCTTCAGCCCAATCCTTGTTGGTGACAAAAATATAGTTTAAAATATATTTTCTATTGAATACATATGTTTACTATAGACAACCAAAGAAATCATTCATTCCCCTTTAAGTCTCTCTTGCTTACACAGCATAAGTTAACTCCACTGTAACCAGGACGAGACTGAAGGCAGTGCTCAAGAGTTCACCTTTAGGCCACTGTTTGCCCCTCGCACATTACATAACACACACATGTTTTTTTGTTTGTTTTTTTTGTTAAAAGATTTTTGGCCATAGGCTTTATTATACAGGACAGACAGGGGAGGACATGCAGTACATCGCCGGAGCCGCAATCCGAACTCATGACACTGTGGCCGTGTGCTGCGCCTTAACCACTCGATCACCGGGCAGCACTACCTACGCCATTTCTACAAACAAACGGTTCATAGTCAAACATATGCACAAATACAATAGCTACTCCGGGAAATTATCAAACTACATGCAAAATGCAACGTAAAATGCAACGCAAATGGGTCACTCCACACTAAAGTGTACAATGACCATTGTCTTTAATTAGGCCATTATTAAATAATTTCCAATAATGACAAGGTCTTTGTTTTTTTTAAACCTTGTATATTAATAATATATATAAGAACCGCAGATGAAACAAACTCCAAAAAATAGTGATGTCCACCCCGTATAGGAATTGAATTTTGGTCGAGTTTTGTTACATGATTGAACTCTCAACTTCAACGACTTGTAAAAGAAAAATGTAATCCAAACGAAGAACCTACTAGCGATGAGAAGGAGGAGAAATGCTTCTAGATTCATGCCCCAAATGCTTTTCAAAATGCTTCCTCTCGCATTTTTGAAATTACCCTCAAAAGAAGTGTTTTGGGCGTAACCAGGAAGTGTCCGGTATTAGTTACGCCCACGCAGCACCAGTTTACGTTTGATGCTTCGTTATCAAAATGTGACGCTTTATTACTGTACTCGACAGTGGAACTGTTTTGGTTGTGTCATAATTTTAATCTCGGGTCCTTTTACGTCGTAAACATTGTTTACCGCGTGGGGAAAACCATCATCTTACTCCTGCTTTTTGCGGTGCTGCCTGAAGCAAATCGGTAACTCGCACATGCGCGGAGCGCTCAGCAGTCTGACAGACGCTCAGTGAGGGAGAAATCTGTTTTGAAAGTGTTGTGTCCGACGAAGTGAACGTATGTTACGTCCAAGGAAAGTTGCTGTGTGTGTCAATTGTACAAATTGCTAATTTATCCATTTATCTACTTTATGATATTTTTATGATGCCTAGAGGTGGTACTTTCTGATGTGAGCTGAAATAAAAATAAAAAATCCTTATTTTAAATTTGGACCTTTTTATGTAAGGCTTTTGTACACTTTATTGTGGAGTGACCCAAATTGCAATGATTAAATCTTTGGCACAGGTTCTATCCATGTTCACATAGATGGTTTCAGTAGCCGTTATCTACATGTAAGTATTGTTTATGTAGATTTTCAATATTCTGTGGTGAACTCGCTAAATATTGTCGGGGACAAAAATGAACCCTGAATATATTTCTCCTGTCACTTCAGTCACCATCTTGTAGCACGTGATCTGTCATCACCTCTCAGCCCTGGTGAGCTCTGTCTCTGTACAGTCAGTCCTGTAAGTGTCCCGTTGAGTCCAGGGCAGATTCTGGTTGACCCAAGTGTTGTCACAACCCAGATCAGGTTTTGACTGACATCCAGTCACCATTAGGAGCACTGTACATCCATAGGGCTCTAACCACAGACTAAAAATACACAGATTAATGAAATGCATCTCCTCCAACTCTACTTTTCGTCTTTTGTAGCCGACAATGATTTCTGTTCATACACTGTGACTTTAAATGCATTATAACGGGCTACAATGCAAAATTACAGAAAAGTATGCATAACATTTGTTTGTTTCAGACATTTTTGAGATCTTTATCACGCTCATCTGCAAATTGGGATCTGCATTTTCTGGAAAGTATTTGATGGCATAATAACATGCTCAAACATATGATTTATTCTCTAAAATAAGTGCAATGGAGAATAATATACAAAAACTAAGGGATTGAGTATGTAAGTATCAGTATGTATCAGTAGTGTAGTTCAAGTGATGTTGTGCGCACCTCGCCTGCGCCTCTTATATTTGCATTTTTTAAAATATATATACTTATTTTATTTTGCCAATTGCAAAAATCCTTCAAAAAAGGAATTAGTTATAGCTATGGTGTTGATTGGTAGCCCATTAAAAAATCACAATGATAATCATTTTGATTTGGAAAAATATAGTGGCACAAGAGTGTGCCTCTCACCCATTGCCCCACTGACCCATCTCTTGTAAGTATTGTAGTTTCAATGTTCCTTTGGTTGTATGTCTTGTATTAGATTGAGCAGGAGCACAAGAACAGTTGATGAAGGACACTTTAAAACCCAGATGAAACCCACCCAGACACAGGGAAAATATGCAAACTCTGCACAAAATATTACACTTTAATTGTACTGACTTTACAACTTGACAGCTCGGAGGAAACACATCTTTAGACAATAAGCAGATTTTGGCTCTCTCCAGAATGCTATAACCGCTCTCCTTCTCTCATCTGCTCAGTCATATCTTGAACGCTATTGTAAAACACCAAACTCATATGTCGTCCTCTTCCCTGTCCGTCTGGCGCATTGGGTACAAAAACCTTTTCGCACTTCACACTCAAAAAACCACGGAAAAAGCAGCACGCGTCCAGCTGCATCTTAGGCTGCGCACACAGTCGTTAAATAGCTGCAAAAAAAAAAAAAAAGGCTAAAAAAGGCTTCCATGGCATCATTCTCGTCCGTTTCTCGTGTCTGCTTGTGAACTTGTGAAATATCGAAGGAGGATGAGAACTCCCTCGCTGCAGCTGTACATTTAGACATAGTGGCAGAAGGTTGTGTTGTATCCTGAAAATCTTTAGGAACAGTTGCCAACATTGGCTTTAGAAAAGTTATGGTGGTTTGTTTTATTATGTTCTGATGTTGTAGTTCCTGTGTTTGTGTGTTGTGTTCAACCAGACAGCAGTTGCTCATACAGGAGCAAACATAAGAGGAGAGTGGTCATATTGGTCTCAAGCAGAGTGGCCTTTGGAAAAGCTTTGAACACGGCAAAGGAGGCAGGCTTGTATTGGTTAGAAGTGAAATAAATGCAGAAAAAGCTGAGCCTAAATCAGAAGTAGTTTCCTGTTTACTTTAGTTATAGCCTCATCTCACAACGCCGCAAACTTGGAATTACTAACCGGTTCAGGTTTTACCAAGAAAACATCAGTTGCTCACGTAGCAGGCCCTGAGCATGGAAACGCCTCAGAACACTTCTTCTAAGCTCTAAAGCGAACTGGTCTGGGGCACGAGGGCCAATCGGATCGACGCTATAGTTGTTACATCCAGTTACATACAACTGAAAGGAATGATAAATCAGCCAATAATATCGGCTGTTGAGAGATTCCACCTGGGCATGTACCTCATGCAAATACTGCAAAGTTTAGCGCTTATATTTATTCTGTGAACTAGTCTGTGTGTCCCTGATGCCCTATCTGCATTTTATTGGTCTTTACTTGTCCCCAAAAGTCCCCAGTGCACATCAATGAAAGAATTGGTCTCTCTTACACATTAAACATTGTTACTCCTTCTCCAGAGCCTTCTGACTGTCCACGACACAGTGGCCCAAAAGAATTACGACCCTGAACTACCGCCGCTGCCTGATGACCTGGACGACGACGAGGATTCAGTCAAGATCATTCGACTGGTGAAGAACAAGGAGCCTTTGGTAAGTTCTGCTGGAGGATCAGGCCAAAACAGTTACAGGAACAAACAAAAAGCAACGCAAATGTATGTAAATGTATGTAATGTATGTAATGTATAGGCTAATATTTGATTTTTTTTTTCATTTAAATGTTTCTATTTTTTGAATTGAAGAACATATAAAAACAGAAAGAAAAACACAACCAAAGAGCAGATGCAAAGTGAAAGCAGCAGACATCCAACAAATGAATGAATAAATAATTTAAAAAATCATATCATGGCCTAGTGAACCCTAAAAGAACGAAGACCTCCCATTTAGTCCACAGTCTGTCAAATTTGTCCAATTTCAAGTTGAGTCCGACTGTAATTTTTTCCATTTTACGAATGTCCATTATGTTAGTCTAGTCCTTGATTGTCGGTGCATTGTGTGTCGTCCGTTTTTTTGTGTGGGCCTTTTTTTGCTGCTGCCAGGAGGATGCTCCAGAGATAACTGCTGGTTGTGTCCATGGCAGGAGTCCTGAGGCCCCAATACAAAGTTCTGAAATCCAGTGTGATGGTGATGTCATAAATTGTGTGTAAGGCTTTATTGATCTCAGTCCAGTATTTGTGAACAACAGGACACTCCCAAAACACATGATAGTGATTTGCCTCCTGGCTGTCACATCCTCTCCAACAGTCAGCATTTCACTGTGAGTTATGGGCACTTTGACATGGGGTTATAAAGAAGCGAGACACATTTTTCCAACAGAATTCCCTCCAAACATGTGACTTTGTGGTTCTCCAATGAGATTTACATATACTTTCCCACTCTTCATCATCCAGAACAAAGTGACTGCCCAGATTGTTAATACATTTGTACAATTTAGATATTAATCCCCTTGAAAGTTCAGATTTATATGCTTTAAATAATATTTCAGTCAAAGGGCTATGATGGTCATCATTCTTTCTGATTTCTTGATTATAATAACTCCTTATTTGTAAATACCTATAAAAGTCCTGTTTCTCTAAGCCAAAGGATTCAACTCTTCAAAGCTCTTCAGGTGATTCTCCTTTAGATTATAACATCTTTGTTTAGTTTGTATGTTTTGATCAGCTCCTTCTATGTTGTAAGAACAGACTTCACCCAAGGGTTCTCCCCCAAATGACTCAACAGGAACCCAACAACATCAATCTCAATATTCTTCCATTGAGCTTCATATTCTGGGTCACACCAGCACAGCGTGGCTCTGATCTAAGCTGAAACAAAGTAATGTTTCAAAGAAGGTAAATCCCCAGCCTCCTTTTTCTTTTGATAACTGTAAAGTTTTGAATCGGATACAGTTTTTTTTTTCCCTTGCCATATGAATCTTAAGATTGCTTTATTCCACTCATCAAACAGCTGGTTGGGGATGGAAACTGGAAGAGTCTGGAACAGATAGAGAAAACTGGGCAAAATATTAATTTTTAGAATTTCAAACCTTTGATTTAGACTTAAGTATGGGAAAAGGTTCAATTTTTCAAGATCATTTTTTATAGTAATAAAAACAAGGGTATAATTTTTCCTCCTGAACTGTTGTAGAAAAAGGTTCAATTGTAGTCATCTGGACTCTGTTTTAGAAAAACAAAACGTTTCGACTCTCATCCAAGAGTCATTCTCAATCAGTGGAACGACTCTCGGAACTCAGGTTCTATATCCTCCTCTGTGTAAGTCCTGCCCAGAGGGCGAGACCTCCTGATAAAGGTTTTTTTTGTTTTTTTACTTGAGACAAATCCCTTTGTTTAACTAACAGCCCTGAGAGGGGCCATCAATATCCTATTGTACACTGACTTTGGCTCCCTCCTCACTGAGTACCTGATTAGCATCCGAATGCCCCGGGCGTCTCCAGGGTTTCAACAAACCATTATAAACAACTGGAAGGTTGAATCTTAAACCTCCATTACGATTTAAGGATAGATTCTCTTTTTTAACAAAGCCTCCACAAGGCCTCCTTAACTCCTCTTTCAAACCATCTTTTCTCCTGCTCAGAATCTCCACCTCACTGTAGAGTGGTTTGTGGCTTTAAGATGAAGATGCACAGCGCTCTGGGGTCCTGAACTCGAGTGTCTTCTGTGCTGATAAATCCTCTTGTGAAGTGGCTGTTTAGTTCCGATTTACGTCATTCAAAGTTCAAGGTTGTAGATAATTCTCTTCTCATTCCTAGACTTTGCTTTCAAGTAATTCTCAGCCTTGTCATTTTCCTCAGGATTCGTCTTGGAAACATTGGATGTTTCCATTTCTCTTGGCTTTCACAGGTAGCATTTCTTGTTCCAATTTACTTCAATCAAAGTTTAAGTTTGTAGATAATTCTCGTGTGAGTCCTGGACTTGCTTTCGGTATTCCTCGGTCTTATAATTTTTTGAGGATCGTCCTTCAAAATTTTCCCTATCTCTTTGAGTGGCGGAATGTTGGTGATGTTGGAGCGTTGTGACATCATCGTCCATAGCAACTGTACAGCAAACAGCCATGCCATTACGCAGACCGTCATGGCGACTTGGGCTTTGTGATATCATCGGCATGGCATTGGCATGTACAGAACATGTGCAGTAATTGCAAAAGAAGAACTGCGCCTACAAATCAGTGAGCACTGATTGTGAGACATATTTATACTTGATTTTGTGTTTTTTATATAGACGTGTGAAAATGTGCATTTTGTTTTTGCATTAGGCAAGTTACTCGCAATGGCTTCCTGCCATGGTGTCCATTTCTAGTTTATTTTGTTTCTTCTGTCAATAACAGGCAGATTGAGGGTGTCCAGAAAGGAATTTAAAATTATCTTCTTTATCGTCTGGAATTTAAAAAAAAAGGTTGGTTAAGATTACATCATTTTGCCTGTCCCTAATTTTAGAGATTGTTCTTTATGCTTGTTGTTTTTTAAGTTTCCAAGATAGTAATTTAGAAAACTTTGTTTGGTAAAGAGCATTTTCTTAACTATTTTTTGTGAAGTCAGATTAAAAGAAGGCTTTTGCCCCCCAAAGCATTTAAACTCGAATAAATCGAATAATTTCGATTACAAAAAAAGCTTCGATTATTATTATATTGCTTCGATGATTCGTTTAAGTTTACATATTTAATCAAAAAACACGTGAATCTGTGGCGCACGGAACGACTTGTGGCGCTTTTGTTTCACACGGACGCTTGTTCCGCTCTGACGAAGGCCGCAACAGGAAGAGAGCGGCACGTTTTAAACTCACGAGTGCGAATCGGAAGAGTTCTGATGAGTGAAAGAGCCATGGATCTATTATATTAATCCCGAGCTGCAACTCTCAACACCGCGTCTAGCTCCGCCACCACAGCCCCGAACCCACCACAGCTACGCGGACCCCCGGCCCCCGCGCTCCGCCACTCAACAACTCCGCTTCCAGTCACAGTCGTACTTTTAAACAGCCAATGCACATGGAAACAGCACGGAGGACCGCTGTTATGTTATAATTAATTCTGTTGTGAAACAGAAAGTCCGAGACGCGGAGGCCAAAGTGACCTGGCAACAGGACGGAGCCAAAACGGCAAAAACGCAAAATGCTCAAAACGCCAGGACCACCTGTCCCACCCAACATAACGTTTAACAAATGTCTTATTTTAAGTGATGTGACAGAGCCACTGTAACTGTTTACAGTCTATGACAAGTTAATTAAGTCCTTTATATATTCTTTATATACAAACAGAACAGTTTGGACTGAAGTGAAATGTTGCTGTTTTGGGGACAAATTTATATGAAATTAAGAATAAGATGTGTTATTTTAAGCAGAAATTCCTTATTTTGTATTTGTTTATTACTATGAGCTATAACTTTTATCTAAAAAAATGATTCAATATGTGTTTAAATGGTTTATTGAATGTACAAAAAAATTTACCGATTAATCGAAGAAAAGAATCGATAGATTACTCGATTACTAAAATAATCGATAGCTGCAGCCCTAAGTCAGATAATGAATTACTCTTTTTTCAGAATTTCAGAACACCCTTTTTTGGCATGGTTTCTTCCCAACAATTTAAATTTTTCTTGAAGATAATTTAGCTTTTTTCTAACTAACCAGTATTTGTTGTTCTAAGCCTTAAAATGGCATAAACCTGTGTATAATAAACAATGGAAAAAAGATCCTAAATGCATTGCATCTTAAGTTTGGAGATTTTACATAAACTCAAAACAGTGGTGTTGTGGAGTGCCCATGTTAGAGTACTTTCATTTTAGTAGATTAGATTTGTTTGAAACAGTTCTGTTCATTTGATGACAGGGCTCATCTTATATCAGATACTAATCGTATCATATCAAAACAACAATCATTTGAACAAGTATTGATACATGCAACTAATGATTATTTGTTGAAGCCAGTAATTCTTTTATTGATTAGTCGTCATCCGGCCCGCTTTGACCTGGCGAATCCGTTGCGGGGGGGCTTGCCTGTGTTAGCGTCATTAGCTTGTGACAGGATCTGTTTACCGCTGAGGTTACAGTCCGTCAGCTTTGATTGTTTAGCTTCCGAAGCCTTACCTTCCTTTTATTTTTTCTTGTTTACTCATCTCTCACAGCGTCTTGCTCTTCGCCTTTTGGGGTTTTTTGGATGAAACTTCAAGGCAATTGTCAGCAGAATGGCGTAATAGTGCAGCTAGTCACGTCTGCATCCAGTCCCTGACAATAGATCATTTCTACTGCACATTGAGACTTTTAAAAATATATTTTAACCAAATAAAGAGTGAAATATTGTGACCAAAGGCTTCAACATAGACAATTTTTCCAAATAAAATTTTATTATTGGTAAACATTTCTTATTTAAAAAAATAAATAAATTATAATTTGTAGAACTGTTTTGACATTTTAAAAAAGGAGCGTATTTTTGTATCAAAACCAGTTACAAATAGCAAGTTTATTCCTTAGTATCAAAATCGAGTTTGAAATGTTTGTGACAACACTAGAACATGCCAGATAGCTCTGTATAATCCACAAATTCCTCTTGTCGTCGTCACACCAAACATGCGTTCGAGGCATTTGATTTGTGGGAATCTTGCCCTCAACCTTGAAGTTGTAAGCACCTCAAACCCAACCACAATTGCCATGTAGTTGCGCATGAGTATTTTGAGCCTGTCCAGTCTGGATCTGTACAAATGTCTTCCTCTGTTCTCCTGGTCAGTGCCGCTCTCTCATGTCCAAGCTCCGAGACACCGACTCCGGCTCACCACTGCGTCTCCGGCTCATTCTCACTCCACCCGTCTGTGCCGTGCATGTGCCATTCCACACATTCTCCACACATTGTTAGTTTGGCCACAACCACACAACTTTAATTAGTTTCCACGCTATTATGTTATTATCTTCATAACTTCTCCAAAAGTAATTTCAGAAGCATAATAATAGCGTAATCTACTGTATTTGTCCTTGAGAACTCATCTAAGAAATTTTAATGCAGCCTATATTAATTATTCTAATATTATAAATTCAATAGTGGAATAGTAAAACTGTGAAACAAAAACACAATAACCAGGTACTTGACCCTCCCCCATCTGTCCCTCACAGCTGTTAATTCCTCCCTTAGGGCAGGGTTAATCTACCTCAGTAGATAAATTCAATGTTTTTAGGCCAGTGCCTTCAGATTGAAAAGGATTTCCGGGTGGCAGTTGAAACATCTCTGTTTTAAAAAACAGTGTCCAGTTGACTACCTTTGAAATCTTTTCTACCATTAGAAAATGTGTGCCAATATGAACCTCTGTATATAATTTGATTGTCCAACTTTTAAAAGAAAATTGCAAAAGGTTACAACATTGGTGCACTTAGCAACTTTTCTGGAGATGCTTGGGAAGTTCCAAATTATGACATTAAACATATGTATATTGCTTTATAGATGCCTCAGATCTAAGTTTAATGCCATACTGCCATTGCCATTCCAGGCAGAGTAATAATATGGAGACGAGCCGTGGCAGATCCTCCACCAAAAGGTACATATTATACTAGAAAATGCACCTATTAAATGTATAGTTTTTTGTGCACTAATATTTGGCAAACATATATATTATAACTCAGTTTGCAAAGCCAGTGACGTAGGACAAGAGTATTTTGAGTCTATTTTCCGTCCCGGTGCAGTCATTCCACACATTCCCTGGTCGTGTCGACGTGCGACCACACCAGACCTGATTGTTGTTGGTTTGGCCCTGCTCACCACACACCTGTCATTATTTTCAATTCGTCCTCGTGATTATTGGAGTGGTAATGTCCCCATTCTCCGGCGTGACCTCAGTCTCCCGTCCTGCCTGTTCTCTCGGATCCCTGCCCTCTGTCATCAACCCGTCTTTATTGTGTGCCGCCAACGCCCCGCCTCTCTTTGATCAGAGCCGGACATGTCCCAACCCCGGCTCCTCTATTTTCACTTTGCGGTTCAGCTCTGACTGCCGTGTTGGCTTGGGCCCATGCCACACCCCTGAGGGACACCACAACACACCTAAGCCATTTTTGGGTGCCTGCCTTTGTCGCATGTTCAGTGGAACTACACAATAATGTGGCTTAGAGGAATTCTGCACATTGTCGAGGTGGCTTCCTGGACTGGCCCCTGGATCGCTTTAACGCAAACCATAATGTGATTTACACTGGGCCCGGTTAGCTTAATCATTTGGCTGGCGTTGCTTCATGACGTAAACTGGTTGAGTGATTTGGCTCTCGGTACAACGTGAAAAGCACATTTACGACGTGTTGGATTGTGGATCACTGCACCACAGTCCCAGTGTTAATTATAGATGTACATTATAGGGAAAGCCATATATTTGGCTGCATGACTTTAAGGCACAATCTGTGTATTGTGTGCTCAGTTCTTAGACGTCTACAAGGATTCTGCTGAGGTCAACACAAGGGCAGAGCTTTAAAATATATACCTATACGCTTCATCTTTAGCTGACGTTAATACTTAACATTTTAAACCCCTACTCTTCTAAGCATGGTATATCTAAAATCATGACATTCGACATTATTATATCTAGCTTTAAAATTAATTTGTAAATCATTTGCATGTGAAACCCAAGAGCACATCCTACTGTTATAGCTGTAGTGCATCTCAAATACCTATGCAGTTTTTTTTATATTGTAAGATTGAAACATACTTTTGAATTCATGTCTGGTCTTTTCCCAATCTCTACTGCATTTAAAAAAAATAATTTAAACGGCAAAGTTTTAAAATTGTCACCAAATTAGTGTAACCATAAAAGATTGTTTCAGGATGCAAATGATGCTACTTCGTATACAGCCTTCTGAGAGTCACATGCTTAGAATAGCTCACACAGCCTGTTACTTTTATTTGTAAATATTCGATCCCATTCATTTTAATAAGCCAGTGAAATAAAAACATTAATTTTGAAGTTTTGCCGACTGCTTTTTACCTTATGCCACTGAGTAATAATATCAATATCTAACTTCCAACTCTAGTTTTTTAAGTAACTAAGCTAAACATTTCTACACCCGGTAGCATGGTCGAGTGGTTGTCAGTCGCTAAAACAGCCCTGGTTTTTCAGTTTGTGATGTTTGGAGGCCAACTCTTGCATTGAAAAGGCATTTGAGCTAAAGTATGGAACTATACCAGCCTTTAGAATGTACGTGTTCTGTTTACAAACACCAGAAGGGTCTATACTTTATTCCTGAGTTGTGTCACACATAAACACTGAAAAGTGTCTGAGGTTGGAGTCAGCTTGGACAGCAGCAGGACATTTGTTTTTACTTCCCTGCTTTTTTCTTCAGTGTAAACAGACATACAGTGTAGTGCTCCTGTGGGAACACAATATGTGTTACGGGGCTATAATTACACAGCACTACAGTTAGGCCTATTTCAGGCTTCATTTAATAAGACACATCTCTGAAGGGCTTTTCTCCTCTGTTGGTTCCCTGGTTTATCCGCACAGCCTAAATCTCTTCTATTAACACCTCACCCATGCCCACATAATGCAGTCGGACTAACACTTGTGGACTATAGTTAGAGCCTATGGGAAATGGAGCTGCACTGGTGACTCTAGGACTTTTACAGCTGCTATAATGGCCAATATGAATATGTGAAGTTTAGGTGGAACTGTAGTTTGCCTCTTTTATACAAGTGCAAACTAATTGTCCATATATAATTGGACTTTCTATTGTTGGGAAATGAATGGAAAAAATGTTGCTAGGAAAGTCCCCTGGAACTGTGGCATTTAAAACTTGTAAGCTTAGACCAAAATAAGTCAGTCACTACTGAAAAAGCTTTGTAAAGGAACAAGGACGTAAGTGGAGAGGGGCATATTTCTAGTTTGCTATGGTCTCAGAATCAGAATCAGAATCAGAAAGAGTTTATTGCCATTGTCAATGAACAAAATTCACAAGCATAGGAACTTGTCTCGGCCTTAAGGTGCAACATAAAACACAGAGCAATAATAAAACAACATATATTCAATCAAAAAGGGCATGCATTAAGAAACTATTTAAAAATTACTATCAAATAAAAATAGAAATAGATGCGTTAAATTTACATACAGGTGCTGCTAGTAATAGTCTTAACTTCAATACATTTTGCATTAGGGGTGGGCAATGTTGGAACAAATAATATCGCAATGTTTTGTTTGTTGTATATTTGATAATGAGAAGATATTTTGGCATATAGCGCCATTAAATGCACCACATCTCGCCATAGCTGATGTTTCGTCACACAGGCCGTGATGACTTTAAAAAATATATATATTCATATTCATAGTGTGCAGTTTAGTTTGTGGCCCCCTAGTTTGTGCTTTCTTTTTGTTTTTTTTGTTTGAATGAATGAATGCTGTGTACTTTGGGCTTTTTGCACCTTTTGTTGCCATTTGTATAATGCAAATGGCAAAACTGAACTGATTCCAACTGAAAAGTGCTAAACCGTGCATTTAAATGTATTTTTGTTGAAGTATTACAATCAAAAAGGGCTGTAAAATTACCCACAGAAGTGCTGAAAAATGACTTTATATGATTATAAGATTACAGCATTCGTTCAATTGATTGTTTTTAATCGGCTCATTTTGCAGCCTTTTAAAATTGTCATAACAATATACTTGATATTGCCCACCTCCAGGCTTCTATACAAACTTGTGACACGATTTGGGAGGGGAAAAAAGTGTAGCTTTATGTAAAGATATGATTTGTCCATCTAGTCATAGCAATATTAATATTTCAACTGGGGAATCTGTCTCCTTCTGTATTCTGAGTGGTGTATCCTGGTTGCAAAACTACTTCGGCTAAACTGACACCTGAACACATCTGCAAACTACTTGACATCTGTCTTAACACCACATACTTTCAATTACAGGGACATTTTTACAGACAGATTCACAGCTGTGCCATGGGCTCGCCCCTCTCCCATAGTGGCCAACTTGAGAAGGCACTGACCTCCTTTTCAGGCATTGCTCCAAGTCTTTGGTACCGTTACCACTCTTGTGACAATTAAGAAACAAGGAGCTGGAAGCTTTCTCAGAGCACATCAGTGCAGTGGACTCGTATATCAGGTTTACAAGAGAAGATGCTAACGAGAACCGCTTCTCTCGCTTCCACGATCAGAGGAGAAGACGTGAAACTCCAGACAGAAGTATATAGGAAACCCACACACACGGATCAGTACCTGCTCTTTGGCTCTAACCACCCACTACAGCACAAGCTGGGAGTGATCAGAACACTACAACACAGAGCACAAGAGGTGCCCACCAGCTCAGAGGGCAAGAGGAAAGAGGAAACACACGTCCGGAATGCTCTCTCAGCCTGTGGATACCCGACTTCGGCTCTGAGCAAAGTGAAGAGAACCAAAAAGCAGGACAAAAGGGACAAAAGGGACAAAAGGGACAAAAGGGACAAAAGGGAAACAGAACCAAGAAGAAAGGGGGTCTCTTTCCCTTATGTCTTGGGACTGTCCGAAAAACTGCAAAGAATTTTTAGACAATACGATATCCCTCACATTGGGCTCACATACAAGCCATTAAATCTTGCAAGTTTTTGTTCTGTGGATAGGCCCTGTAATTTTTAAACCATATACCAGGTCTTTTCATTCCTGTAATTGAATAATGCAAGATCGATACATTTGATGTCATACTGTGGAACATTCCAGGTAATAACATCAAGCAGATGGCGCACCCTGACTCTGAAAAGTTACAGAGTGCACTTTTATTATGTTGATCACATGATAAATATGTTGAGCATGTGATAGAGTAGTGATTGGTATTCAGTAAGACAATGTAAGAGAAATATATTTTTACAGTGCGTTGCGGCTGCTCTCCCAAAGTCACTGATTTATTATTTAAAGTGTCAGGACAATGAAATAATTAGGTTTGCATAGACATAAGCCCAGCCGTGTCCTTTTATTAGAAGAATGTGTTATTTTGGATCAGGTTCCGTGCCGTTTTAGTGGGGGTCTGAGCTGGAGCAGAGCAGGCTACGTCAGGCTGCAGTGCATGCCCTCTGCTGATACAGGCTCACTAATAAGACACACATCTGTGCACTGGTCTTACACAAATGATGTCCCCCAGCCAGAAATATGGCTCGGCAAGGGAGGGGGAGGCTCAAAGTTCAGACAAGCATGGAACAAGTCATCTGCAATCAATTAGAATGAGCACACAGGGAGAAATATAGTGAATGCAACAAACAAGAACTGGTCAACTTCAATCCATTCCATTTATTTTTGTAAGACCCAAAATCACAACAGCAGTTGCCTTGATGGGCACTTGTTAAAACAAATGAAAACTACATCACTGCTGACTAAACTTTTACAAACAGAAAACGCATTTGACTCTCAATTTTGTGCCCCTCTTATGAAAAAACCTTTAAAAAATGCAATACACTGCACTGTATTAAACATTTAATTTATAAAATGTTTGCAAAAAGATAATTAAGTACGACAGAATTGCGTTCATCAGATGTTGGGCTTGGGAATTTTGTGTTGAAAAAAGAAACTATTCCGAACTATAAATATAAAATCTCTTTTCTGATCGTGAAAAGCAGGACATAGGTATTTAAATCTATTTAACAAGTTTTAGCTCTCGCAAACCCTTTGCACATCACAAGTATTCACATGCATCGTTTTTTTATGGCACATGCACAGCTTTAGAATGTTTTATTCAGACGGACGGAGTGAAGCAAGGACTACCAAAGCACAAGACAATCAGCTCTTATTCCAAAGGGGCCCATTGAGTTTCGTCACAGTTAGGTTTAGTCACAAAGTACTGCTCATACAATACTCTTTATTGATGGTAAAATAAGGTTGGGTAAAGTTGGGCTTACACTGTGCAATTTGGTATGATTGTAATACTTTGCTCAGGCTCTCCTTGTCAGTGTGAGGGTGTGCGCGCTTGATGGATGGCAAATGCACAGATCTGCTTGTGTACAGTTCTGTGTACACATTTATGTTCGCATACAGCACCATTAAACTCCAAAAACCTAATAGAAACCATTAGCAAAAGCAGCTTTGCCACACAACTTTTCTGGACTTTTGTGTGCGCTCGGACCCTTCTATGACCATACAAATATCAAACATGTCTGAAATACCTGTGACCATATGTTCAGCAGTCCTGCGCACATCGTGAGCAGATAATCACATCTCATAACCCCCTGGACACTGTACCACACAGACACCCAAAACATAAAATAGATTTAGAAAAGAAAATAGAAAAAAAGATTAGCATCATTGAACAGAATCCAGTACAGACAGCTGCATGTATGTGGTCGATGATATCCTGAGAGGGCTGAGCGGGCTGTTGTCTTGAGCGTGGGGTGATGTGGGAACCCTGAAGCCTTCTCTGATGCAGATGTCCACAGCAGACTCTGATACTCCACGCCTCCTCTCGTCTCGCTGTACTTTGTCTCCACACTGGTATTTACTTTACACACCTCATCTTCAGCCGCCTCCTACTACTACCACATCTGCGTATGCCATTAAACCCAATTTCTGTTGTTGTATGTAATGTGTAGTTTGGATTTATAGAGGTAGTAATGCTTTTAAGAGATTACAACTTCCTGTAAGTAAATCTACAGGCCTATAGTCGGACATTGTGGGAACATACTGTAAGTGAATCAAAGACTGCAGAGGAGCTAATGATTTCTCCGCCTTGTCATCCTCCGTGTATGCTAACTGACAGAAGCATTACTTTAAATATATTACATGTAAAAGTATAGCTCAACGATACTTATGTTGGAAAGGTCGGTGTACAGCAATAATAATTTGAACTTAAAGTTAAGTTTTAAAGCAAGAATGAGTTAGGCTTGCTTGTTTTAAATATTTATACTTTGTGTGCCAACGTTTTTTTTTAAGCTCATCATGCAATGAACTTGTTTTTTTTCTATGATATTCATTCACCTGTTTCTCTTTGGTCACAATTGGATGACTGGAATCATCCCTGGATCTTTAAGCCTTTGGTAGAGTCCTGTTTTGAAGTCCATCAATCATTAACCAGACTCGTTCTGAGCATTTCAGCAAAATTGCGTTCATTACAAATTCATGCTAACGTAGCATGTTGGGGCAAGCTAGATTTGTTTATTTGCCCTTTTGTAATTCCCACTCCTGCCAGCAGATGGAGTTCTAAGACAAATTCTGATGAGAGAACGCCTGACTCACATTAAGTAATGTGTGCTTTGAACCCATGAGATACCAAAGCAAAGGTATAAGAGCATGTTTAAAGGCCAATAACGATACAAACAATGCCTGATGAGGTAAACTCACAAATGTTAACCTGATCATCATTAGCAACTAGGCCACAGAATTACAACCAAAATCTTGATTAATTTATTCAAACCTTTTGCAGTCTGTATGAAATGTTATTGGTCTATAGAAAGTTGTGATGTCATTTGAAACCTAGCTTTTACTAATCCGCAATAGTAATTCTATTAGCTAGGTGTCAGCACCCATGAAAACATTATCATCATTTTTTCATCATGTTCTGCCTGGTAATTTAAGGTAAAATCGATACATAAGCATTTGGTGCTGAAAAAACAGCTGAATGCCCATCCCTTTTAGCTTCCCTTGCCTCTGCTGACGTTTTTTCCTCATTCTTCCTCAATCCCGTTGCACAATTCAATGGAAAGTCTAACCACACAGTATATGCCAGTCCTTTGCTAATGACATCTACACAAGGTTCTCGCTGGCACCAGTTTGAACAGATCAATGCCGATGTACCCCAGCTCGGCCCAGCCGCTCAGACACATCCACATGACTGGCACTACCACTGAACAGCCTGTTCTTCCCATTAGACGGCCCCAAATAACACCAGGACATCAACCACTGAAACCTCATGTCCAGTGTTAAGGCTGTACATTTGGTAAACAGTCAGTGATTGATACTACCCTGTTTTCTTTCTTTTATCCAGACTAATGATTGCTGATAAGCAGAAAATGTGTGCAAAAATTGTGATAATATTTAGTTATATTAGTCTTATTTTGAGTTGCACAGAAGGTGCACTATAGGGCCCAACAGATATGGATATTGTGGGGCCGATACAAGGCCGATATATAAGAAAGATGGAGGTGCAGATAGCAGATATAACTGCCGATATATTTAGTAATTTAAAGTAGATAGTTTATAGGTAGCTGATTATAAAAAGTGTGTCTGCTCTATTCATTTTAAATTGGGTTTATTAAGGTGACCTTTATTGTTATTCTGCCTCTGAGCAGTGGATTTTAAAGGCAAAAAATATGTTTGCACAACATTCTTTTTGATAGACTTAAACTATTGAACATAATTTATGCACATGCGTGGAGCCTAATTAATGCATGTGCTTTGTGGTATTATGTGTAAATTCCGACCAATAACGCATTCCAGTAAACACAGTGATCAATGAGAGAACAGAGGAAATGTTTACAATGTTGTAGTAGTAAAGTATCAATGGTCACTGCAGTATCAATGGACTGGCCACTGGGGCCGACTCACGACAGCTTTAAGCTAGCAATACCATATCCAGGTATTTGAATAGATCCATGGTGCTGCCTCAGTCAGAGCCATGAATGGTCAGAGCGCACACAAACAGGAGCGTCACTGCAGCTGCATTCTACCGAGCGCTTCAGGTAACATTAGGTGTGGAAAGTTTCTAATTTGTGGCCTAATTACTATTTAGTTTCCACCAAATTGTATTAGTTCCCACAATTTAACCAAAACGTTCAGAATCAGTGAACAAAATTTACGAACATTAATTAATGCGTTAATGTGCAAGATAAAACACTGATCAATAATAAAAACAACATATATGAAACACATATGAAATCAAAAGGGCGCACATTAGGATAAGTATATTAGTGCAAGAATTTACAGTTGAATTTACAGATATAGTGCAGAAGTTACAGTGCTGTGAGTGATTAAATTGTAGATAAAGTGGCGTTTAGAAGTGTTCATAAGACCTACGGCAGAGGGAAAGAATGTAGCTCCTCCACTGCTTCATTGGTCCACTTCTTAGAGGTCCTCACTATGGGTTTGGAGAGCTTCAGCCTCTGCCTGTACGTGGGGATCAGGCGAACCATGGCATGATCTGAAAAGCCCAGAGCAGTTCGGGCTACGGTGCAAAATGCGTTGCTGACTGTTGTGTAACAGTGATCCTACGTGCTCTGTTCTCTGGTCAGGACTTTAATAAATTTTCTGTACTTTGGTAGTTTGTGGCTGAGATTCCCCTTGTTAAAATCGGCCAGAATGATGCACAAGGAGTCCGGGAAGGTCCGCTCCACACTCACACCTGTTCGTTTGCGCTTGGTGGGATGTAAACAACAGCCCGAATGAATGAGGCGAACTCGCGTGGAGAGTAGAATGGTTTGCAGTTAATGAAAAGATATTCCCGATCAGGAGAGCAATGTTTGGAGATCACAGTCACATCTGAAGACCAGGCATTGTTGATGTAGAAACAGACTCCTCCGCCTCTTGATTTCTTCCCAGAGAAGTCTCTCTGACGATCAGCTCGGAGGAGCTGAAATCCCTCCATCTGAATGGCGCAGTCCGGGACCAACTCGCTGAGCCACGTCTCCGTGAAGCACAAAACAGGAGATGAAGAGAAGTCTCCGTTTCCTCTCATGAGCAGCTCCAGTTCATCCAGTTTGTTGGAGAGTGAGCGAACGTTCGAGAGGAAAATCCCAGGTAAGGCGGGTGCGGGTGCCGCATTTCCTGAGGCAACCAGCGCACCGGCTGCTGGTTTTCCTCATCTGCAGCGTCTCACACTTTTAGCCAAAACGTTCCCACAATTTATTATTATTTTTTTTATCCTCAACGAGGCCTGTAGACTGAGATTGGCAGCGATTGCAGCGGAAAACATTGGGTATTTATGTCTATGTTATAGGTTGTATAATTGGCCTAAAATAACTTTAATATAAAGAAAGACTCCATTCAATCATACCAAATATGTAGCCTATTAGCCTAAGCCTATAATAATTGCGTGAAGAGGCAGTAGGAATAGTATAGCGCCGCTGAACTCTCCTGACGCAAGTAGGCTACTTCATTTCAACACATTTAAAGCACAGACAAGTCCATCGCAGAAACCTGCTGAGAGCAGGTTTTAAGACATTTATAGCTCTATGAGGGTGGGATTTCACGTAAAGGGGCCAGGCGCACCGCGCTGCCATACACAGACTTGGATTCAGACCAGTGATTAAAGGACATTTGATGACGGGAACGAGAGTGCAGTATTCAGGATCTCGCCCTTATCTCAGAGGCCCCAAAGATCGAAGCGCAGATGCTTGGATTTCATCGGCCTGTTTGTAGGTCTACTTTTCATTAGTTTCTTCAGATCAGAGTAAGTGAAGCAAGAGTTGGAGCAAAGTGAGTGCCCTACTGATAGATAACCTGCTAACTTGTGGGAAATAAAGCTATTGTTTTAACCAGTGCCAGCACGATTGTTTTACCAAAGCCAGCACGATTGTTTTACCAAAGCCAGCACGATTGTTTTACCAACCAGCACGATTGTTTTACCAGAGCCAGCACGATTGTTTTACCAAAGCCAGCAGATTGTTTTACCAGGCAGCTCGATTGTTTTTACCAGGCCAGCTCGATTGTTTTACCAGTGCCAGCACGATTGTTTTACCAGAGCCAGCACGATTGTTTTACCAGAGCCAGCACGATTGTTTTACCAGAGCCAGCACGATTGTTTTACCAGAGCCAGCACGATTGTTTTACCAGAGCCAGCACGATTGTTTTACCAGAGCCAGCACGATTGTTTTACCAGAGCCAGCAGATTGTTTTACCAGGCCAGCACGATTGTTTTACCAGAGCCAGCCGATTGTTTTACCAGAGCCAGCACGATTGTTTTACCAGTGCCAGCATCGATTGTTTTACCAGAGCCAGCACGATTGTTTTACCAGTGCCAGCTCGATTGTTTTACCAGTGCCAGCTCGATTGTTTTACCAGTGCCAGCTCGATTGTTTTACCAGTGCCAGCTCGATTGTTTTACCCAGAGCCAGCACGATTGTTTTACCAAGCCAGCACGATTGTTTTACCAGTGCCAGCACGATTGTTTTAACCAGTGCCAGCTCGATTGTTTTACCAGTGCGCCAGCTCGATTGTTTTACCAGTGCCAGCTCGGATCCCCGCTGTTATCGCTGCCCAGCTCATAGTCCACATGCCTTGTTTAGCCGAATGCAGATGCCTTATAGCGGATAACAAAAAAAAATAATTGCGGGAAAGTTTTTTGCTAAATCGTGGTAACGAATACTATTTGGTGGGAGGAAAATAGTCATTTGATGCCACGAATTAGAAATGTACTGCACCTAATGTCACCAGAAGGGCATTCAGCTGCATTACGGCATGTCAGACGCACAATCAAACTACTGCACAGAAAAACTGCACTTTGCTAAATATTATTATTATTAATCTGTCAGTAAATTGGTTAATATAGTTGTGTTCTTGAGAGTTTAGTCTTTAAAACAATGTATAACATGCCCAGGTAGCTATTTCTCCAAGTGCCCATATCGGCCTATAATATCGTCCAACCGATAGATCAAACGATTCGATGCAATCTTTAAAATCTTCCCATCCCTAAAATATACTCTCTTCAAAAGCCTTCAGTCACCATGTTTCACCCTTTACTTGGTTTACAATATCTAAAAATTCAATATACAATTGAAATACATTTTAGACTAGTTGCAAAAATAATCTTTGACTAGTTCACTACCAAAATAAGTATTTTTAGTGATAACATTTTTAGTGATAAAAACACTTGAATTAATTAAATGCCACATAGGTATGTTAAGTACCATAATGTGGAACATTCCAGCCAAAGCAATAATATCTTCATGGAGACCAGAATGTTGCAGACTCATCCACCTCCAAAGTTGCTTAGTTCAGCTTTACTTCTCTTTTTCTTAATTCAAAAGAAATTATCTTTTCCACAGGCATACACTTGCTGGAATAAAGACTAAATGTATTCAAATCAGTCACAACTAGCATGACCCACGTCAAATAAGCCAGTACAACTGAAA
This sequence comes from Chaenogobius annularis, assembly GCA_015082035.1. Taxonomy (NCBI): domain Eukaryota; kingdom Metazoa; phylum Chordata; class Actinopteri; order Gobiiformes; family Gobiidae; genus Chaenogobius; species Chaenogobius annularis. Next base: position 810,083 of record BJKM01000065.1, on the reverse strand, counting down.
TCAAGCTTGATTTATTTTTGTACGTAACATTAACTCTCCTAGATGTTCCGTTTTTGATGTGCGACTGATCTGTTTATCGAGCTTCTTTCCATGAAGAGCCGTCAATGGAATGACCTACTGGCAGTTTGACATCCCATGCTTTTCTCATCTCCACACAGGGACGTTCTGTCATTCACTTTGCCTTGATTAAAACTGTTGCCATCAGTCTAAACATAAACTGTTGAGCTCCTTTACTGTTGTGAACGGCTGGAGTGTAGGAAAACAGATGGATCAGTATGTTCGAAGTGACTGGTCTATTGTCTGTTTACATCAGGAGTGGAAAGAGGAGGCAGAGCAATGACACGCGCGCTGGATAAATGCGATTACAGCAGACGGCACACATGTTAGTGTTTTACACGTAGGCCCCTGCGCTTTAAAGGCAATATATCTTTCACTGATGGATTAAGCTGAAGTGTCCAGGGAGCAAGAAGATGGAGTAGTAAAGAGAACAATTACGGACGAGAGGAGCGACGTGTTGACAGGATCAAGGATCAGACAAAAATTTAATTGGGCAACTCATTTAATTTTATTGCCCATGTTGATAAATATAATCTTTTATTGTTGCAACCTGAGTAACAATGAGTTAGGCTGTCTTGTGTGTACTTGGAATTAAAGGCAATTCATATTATGCAATTTTTTTAACCGTGTTATGAATTGTTTGCTCGTTATAAACACACCTGGAGTTGTATTTGGCTTAACTCTCGCTCGTTTGATTAATCCTGTTTGTAGGTCCTCGCCATCTGAGCCACAGAAACAGCTGCATTCTGAATGTTCTAGTTGTGCGATTTATTTTTTTCATTAAAATTTTTATTTTATTTAAAAAACAGAACATTACACGTCCAGACAGTGAAAGAACACAAATAGACATCAACTAAGCATAAAAAGAAACAAAATTATGGCACATTTAAATTAAAGTAAAAGTCCCATTTAGTCCAATGTCGTTCAAATGTCCATTTTGTTCATTGGTGAGGTTTGTTTCATCCATTTCCTTGTGATGGCCTTTTTTCCTACTGGCAAACGTACGCGCCAAAGGTATCCATTTATTGTGTCCATGGCATGGCGTTTTGAGGCCCAAGTACATAGTTTTAAAATTGAGAGGTTTTGGATGAGCTGAAGATATCCGGGCAAAACATTTATTTTTATAGTTTAAATCATTTGATTTAGACTTTGACTCTCTTTTATAGTAGTAAAAAGAGGGGTTTAATTTTCTCCAAAATTGTTTATGGAGGACCACCTAAATATCTAAGAGATTCCATTTGCCATTTAAAGTGTGTTGAGTGGAGGAATACATAATTGGAGTCAATAGAGTGCCTTTTGGAGAACAGCATAGGTTTTTTTTTTTATTCAACAATGTTATGAATTCATTAACAATTTTAACCAAATAATTACGACTGGATTAGAGGTTACAGCCGGTTTTGTTGGAACCTAGTAGCAGAAAGCCTCTGTCCAAGGGACTGCAGGGTTAGCGCTTTCATTACCTGAGCGTAATATAGTCTGACTGATATATCGGTGCTTTTGGCTGATACCAAAATTACTCAATGGCAGTTACCAATATTGGGCTGATATCACTGCATCCCTAATTACAATCATTCTTAGTTCCTGATTAATCATTGCAGCCGTGTAAGCAGTGAGCCAACAGCCTTAATGACTAAGTGGCCTATCCCAAAAATGTCCACAAAAGAGGGCTGATTTAATTTTTAAAGAAACTAACAGATTGTGTTTGTGTGTGGACGCACTTTGACACAGAAGATTATAATTATGTTGTAATTATGACAATCTTAAACCACTGTGATCAGGCTTTTTGTATATTGTGAAGGAGCAGCATGGGCTGCTGCTCACTGATTGGTTCACGATTGAACCGTTCATGGCTCCGTACAGTTCACACCCCCATTGTGAGCTCAGGTTCTCCTTGTATGAGATTGGTCACACATTGTGAGTTTGGTAATAATTTGGAACGTCTTAAAATTTTACGAAATTACAGTGTAAGCCCAGTTTTACTAAAGAGGATTAATGAAACAAGCGCAAATGAAGGTTAACACATCCCCAGGTACCTTTTTGATGAGGGAACGATGTTATAACACAGTCAAAAGTTCAAAGTAAATTTTGTATCCTTTAAATAAAAATGGCTAAAAGAATATATTTAGTGTTTTTTTTTTTTTTTTTTTTTTTTCGTGTTTTTTTTTTTTTTTTTTTTTTTTTTTTTTTTTTGCAATGATACGCTTCTTGTTTTGTTTTTTACTTTACAATATTGTACTCAAAAAATAATCTTTAGTTGCAGTCCTGTCTTTGACAAACCCATTACAGCAGACAGATGACTGTTTTCTTGTCTGAAACACCTTTCTGCTGTTGTTTTGCAAATGTGAAAACACTTTGCCTTCAGAACCACTTGTGAACCTTAGTCCGATCCCAATCTCCTGCCCTTCAAACCCAAGCCACCCCCTCTCGTCACATGTAATCACTAGAATCCTGTGCTCTTCCACAGCCTCCTCTGCAGCTGAATGTTCCCATTGTTTGCCCAGTCGCCTGCTTCCCACAACGCTTTGGAAATGAGAAGTGACATGTGAAAGTGCTGTTTTCTTTGCAACACGGCTAACACTAAACAATCTACACTGAGATGGACATACTCACTGTGACACAACTGTCTCTTTGTATGCTCCCAGACGAATAATGACTACACATTTGGCACTGTCCGCGATCTAGCGACGAGGCGGCAGTCAACACGGTGATTCATGTGTACAAAATGGAAAGAAAGAGAGGTTTGTGAGATGATACATCCACCTGTCTGAAGAACTGAAGTGTGTTCTCTTAGTTGCACAGTAATGAGCTTGCGTTTGGACCAGCGAGAGGAAGAGTGGGTGTGGAAGACAAATGAAGGTGCGTGTTGAAGTCACCTCTGCGCAGCCTGGCAGCCATCCCAGGAATGGTCCATAATCATGGTTATTATGAGCCATGATTTCCCTCTTCTTCAGTATGCTTGTTAATTACTGCTGGAGGGTCAAGACCAGGGTTAAAGAAACAAAGGTGAAATTGGAGCATGTTTTTGAGGCAGAGCAGGAATGGGGAAGCTGGGGCTTTGGGGAGCTTCCCTGAATTATAATTATACTTTATTAAAGGGACAAGAGTCTGCTACTTGTTGATTGTATGTTTGTGACAACCATTAGCTTTTAAGTTCTACTGATGATTCAAATGTGTACATAAAATACATGATTATTATGGGTTTAATGATTCACTATGTATCAGTAGTTTTCCCTTGCAATCCGCTACATTGATCTGCTCTCAGTGTTTTTTTCCCATGTGTCTTGCCATGTATCGATGCAAACTCAAATCTACTTGTATAAATATTGATGATATCCAGATACTGAATAGACACAAGTTATACATTCAAATGGCATTGCTTTCCATTCATTATGTTTTAGTAAATGTTTATATTCATTAATTTTCTACAGCTTGTTCCCATTAGGCTCCAGTCACCCACGACGCCTATCCCCTTGACTTTGGGCCTTAGGTGGAGTACACCCTTGGGCCAGCTAGTCGCAGGGTTAACAATGTTATTTTAATCCATGTTAAATAGTTTTTATTTGGTGCCGTATTATCCTCAAGCGCCCGCTGTGGTTCTGCCATCTATAGAGATTTACGTCAGAGGACAGCCACACAGATTTATTAGGCGCTTGGGAAGCACAGAGGAAAATAAGGGAGATTTAAAACCATGATTTTAACCGAAATAATGCTTTCATTAGCAAGTAATGAGTGAGATACACTAAAGGCGTCACTGCCTTTTGGATGTTTTTCATGAATGACCTTATGGACTCTTGCACCAAAACAAGTGATGCTTTTAAAATAAAAGTCAGAGAAAAAGCATTCTATTGTGTTCATGTTTAAGTGATTGTTTCGAGAATGTTGAGGTATATCCACTCTTTGACATCTGGTGTGAAGAATGCAGCATGTGTTTCTACTACTCTTGTCTTGAGAGATCCAAACACAGCAGCCAACAGAGCCGTGGGCAGGAGTTTATTGTCATTGTCACACTTTGGCTTTTAAGTGACTTCATGCCAAAACAAATCGGCCCCGCGCTCACGTTTGTTTTTCCCTGTCGCTCTCAATTTGGAGGGTGAAATAATGTTTGTCAAATGCCACAGCGCTTGCTTAGGTTCAGGGACGATGTTTAGAGTAGTCCTCAGGTTGAGGAGTAGACTGAAATCTAGCTGTGGGCTTGTTTCCCTTTTGTAGATTCGCGTATGAAGTTGAGAGGCTTTGGTTGTGGCCTGAATGAAAGCAGTCAGAAGCAACATGGGCATCTCAAAGTCATAACTCGATATGGTGGATTAAAATATTCCTTGTTTTCGAATTAAAAATGCTAAGATTGTAATAGACATTTTGATATCTTCAGTTGTTTTATGGATGGTCTCCATGTTGGATTGTTATTTGGTAAAGACTCATCACCCAAGTACTGATATTGCATTTTGGGAAACACTGTTCAAAGTGAAGATGGAATGAATATAGTATCACATTCGTACACACTGCCTGTCAAAAAAACCGTCTCCACCTTGATTCAACTAAGCAAATGGGTACGAGCCTCCTTGAATAGTTGCTGCATGGGTCTTTCAGCTGTAACACAGTATTTTAAGCCAACTGATGCAATGAATGACCTCTCATTTCTGAAACAACTGTGTGGAAAGACAAATCCCGTAGTCATGGAAAATATTTCAGCATGTGAGACAGATCTCAACCCATTGAGAATCTTTGGGTTGTACTGGAGTAGATTTTGCACATTGGTCACGCTCTCCCATCAACAAGATCTTGGTAAAAAACAAGATATTTTTTTCTGTGGCTGACTTTTTTTGTTATTTTATCTCACAGTATTGTTATATCACCTGTCTAAAATAGGTCTGAAATGCTTCCACAAACTGGTCACAAAGTGACTTTTGGTGCCTTCATGTGGTCCCCGGCATTTCCAAGATCCGTATTCGAATTGTGATTCTTATTTGCATCCATGTCATTTTAGCTCGTAAATGCAAAATTGTACGTGTTTTAGAGAAGATCGATCGCCATTTTAACTTTAATTGGCTAATGTTACATCTTTAAATGAAGAACATTACATTCTGTTAATAAAGTTAACTGTAGGCTAATGTCCTCCTTGAACAACCTCTCATGATCAAAGAGCTACAAATCTGGAAATGTTCTGCCATTTCTACAGAGCACATGTGTAACTCAAACAACAGAGTTTGACCCAAGTTCTTTTCCCAACCTGTGCGAGTATTTTTCATTTTTCAACTCAGAAAAAACAAATCGTAAGGACCACATGGCTGAGCCATTTGTCTAAAACTCTCAATGAATTAAAGGCATATCAGGCAACAGAAACCATGAGAACAAGAAACCATTGTGACTCCTGAAGAGATGGAAACCATGGATTTTGTGGACATTTCTGGTTGGTGGAATACACGAGCTGTAGTACTGTACACCAAGAAGGACCAGAGCTGGATTAAGAACAAGAAATACTATAAGAATAAAATCAAGAAGACCAAGAACACATAGATCCTCAGCTGTTCACTCCCTCCCCACTCCAAGGGTCTGGAGGGGGAATATTGAATAAAACAATAATAAATAAATAATAATAAATAAATAAAATTGAGAGGACCGACAATGTCAAAAACGGTCTGAAGTGCATTCATTGAAGTGCAAGTTCATTCCAATATGAGCAGTCCAACAGGGCGGTCCCAAAACGCACAACAGTGGCTGGACTCCTGGCCGCCACAGCCTCTCCAACAGCTAGCATTTCTCTGTGAATAATGGACACTTCAACATGGTGGAAAAAAAACCTGACACATTTTTCCAGCAAAGTTCCCTCCAGACATGTGATTCCGCGGTCCTCCACTAGGATGCACACACACTCTCCCACTCTTCGTCCGCCAAAACAAGGCTACCCTCTCTCCCCCACCTGGCTTCAATATTTCAATAGAGTAGCTGTCCAGACCAGCAACACATACAATACAGAAACCGTTCCCCCTCAAAGCCCCAATAAAAAATCTCAGCCAGAGAGCTACAATGGTTGCCACCCCATTCAATTTCCTGACCACAACAACTCCCCACCTGTAAACCCCTACAAAAGTCCTGCCTCTCCAAGACAAAGGATCCCCCAACGCACTAAAAGCCCTCATTTGACACTCCCTCACAATCTGGTGAAAAACCTCCTCACCCCCTGCAATCCAGACCTTGAATCTCAGGTCAACACCACCCGGCACAAACTTTTGGCCGCCATGACACGCTGTCTAATAGGTGTTGGGCAGTGGTTCAGAGCTGGCTTGGGAGCCAGGGAGCCATGTGCATGGTAAAGCTTTATTTTCTCAGTTTTTGTTGGAAGTTTTAGATTCCCAGCCCTTCCCCAGTCTCCCAAAAACACTCCCGAAATAAGTATCCAAGATCACCACATATCTTCTCCCAAGTAGAGACTGATAAATCCAATTGCCCAATAGACCTGACTAAGCTAAGCAGCCATCATCCGGAAGGTTGACAACAGAAAATAAGAATGGAGCTAAATTGGAGATTGACCATTATCGGTTTGTGCATAAGCACTACCAATGCATAGAGTTGATTTTGATCCAAATTCCACAAATTATATTTTAGGACAATTATAAGTTACTGTCTACACAGTACACTGCTCTACATAAATGTATAATGATTTTAAAAATCTATGAATGATTTTTAGACATCCACAGCCCTGTTTCACCACAAACCTGTTAGAGCAGCGCAGTCGCACTTGGTTCAGTGCCCTCATTGAGCTAAAGTGATCAAAAAAACCTTCATATACAGTATGTCCTTTAACCTAGTGTGTGTCCCAAACAAAACAAAGGCTTCTGCTGATTGGCCAACCAATATATCTGTTGTCTCTGATATTTAACGCAGCTGGGGACTTTTAAATGGTTTGATATTGCAGACATGGTGACTATGAATAAAAGTCTGTTGTGGCAGAAAGGTCCACACAGCACTGCCCCGGCCTTGTGACGTGCACATGCCTCACCAAACCCCGCCGCCAGCCTCCTCGTCATCTGTACAACCAGAGCCAGCCTCCATCCATCCCATCAGTCACAGGGCTCTCCTAATTGCCCCACCAAGCTTGCCAGACCATCATTGCTGCTAATTCCATCCAAGCTAACGGTACATTAGCGTTAGCCTCTTATCTGCTAAAGTTTCATGGCACTACCGTTTGCTGACAGTTCTCTGGATGGGCGCTCCCTTTTCCATTACACTGTGTTTAATCTATTCTCAGCCTTAAACATGAGCAGATTCAAATCTCGGGCAATAGTCCGCAGACTCTATGAGGTGTGAGCCATTTGTCATCACATACTAACTGTGGCGGCCATGTGTTCAGCAGAGGTGATGGTGCGATATAGACACTCGTCATCAGAGCGGGCCCGAGCCAACCCAACAATAACAATCAAGGGCATTTGTGTGCTAGGAATAGCAGTATGGAGTCTGCTACATATGGAGCTGATCAGGTCAGATTGAGAGGCTTGGATGGCCTTACCAATGAGTAATTGACCACAGCTAGAAAGCACTGCTTCCACCAAGATGACCTCTTTCTTTTGATAATATCCAATACCCACAGATTTCTGAGAGATCTGTTCTGTTTCTGCGTTTCTTCATCACCTCACCTCCATCAACTTACTGTTTTTTTTGTTTGTTTTTTAATTCTGTTGTTGGATCATGGAAACCATTAAAGTCTAAAAAGTCACTCACCTGTTCTATACTGAAAAATAGAAAAGAATATTAACACTTCAAAGTTTCGACAGGAAAAAAAAGTATGCACTTTAGTGATGTAAAAATGACTCTCCAATGCTTTTGGGGCTATCTGGAGCCACGTTTTGACTGCGCCTGGTCCCTGCTACATGAGCAACTGACATCACCCAAACATAACACGTGATTTTTTTAATAAATCAAACCTAAATTGTACCTGAAATATACATTTTAATCATGAGGCCAATCTCAGCAATTTCCAAAAATCTGTTTTTCTTCCCTTGGCTCTGTGAGACCTGGCTTAAGATAAAACGTGAAACTAGTTTATTTTCATCTTTTTCTGCATTCATTTAACTTCTTTGAGCCTCTACACCGCACTTTAACATCTCTTTATGTAATACATTGGGTCTGGATAATCACAGCTACATTATGCACTAGAAATATTATATTTTTGTTCAATAAACAGGAAACATGCGCTAGCTTTATTTGGTAAGTCTGTCGGTTCAACAAATTAAGTTATCACTAGAAATAAGGGGGGGTTATCACAAAATCAAATCAACAAATGAATATTTACTTTCCTGGAGCCAAATGTGCTGCTTTAGAAGTTAGAGCTCTCACGCCCCTCTTTGATCGCTTAAAGTGCCTTTACTGAACTAAAATGCATTTTAAATTATGCTAAAAATTATATACATTTTATCCCTGAATAGCAAATGTTTTAGGTTTATAATTTGACTTCCTGATTGTAATTGATGATCACACAAGGAAATTGCTTTGCAACCACTGGGCCAAAAATTGACAAATAGACTTAATGTTTTGAGGGTCAAAAAAGTTGTTTCTTTTGTGTAAATTATGCATAATGATGTCACTGGTGTAATGTCACTTCCTGTAATTTTCTACAGATTTTTCAACTTTCCTCCACAAACAGTTACTTGATTGGTGTAAAAGTATGATTAATATTTATAAAATGTATAAATACACAACATAAAGTCAAACTCAGAAAATCATAAAAACCTGTCCTGTGCCTTTAAAGTAGACTGTACCTTTCACTTACGACAGTAGAGACAATTTTGGACCATACCAATCCATTCCAAAGTGAACAGCCAACCCGACATTAACATCCTTGTGGAGCGGTCAGATCCACTGACCCACAGGTTGGCGGTACAATCGCAGCGGCCTCAGGTGCTGTTGTGTCCTTTGGCAAGACACCTCGGGATGTCATATTTCCCAGTGTCTGCGTACAACTGGTGTGTGTGTGGCTGACTGGTTCCTTGATGTAAAATGTGTTGAGTGCCTTGAAGGTAGAAAAGCGCTATATGAATGTGACCATTTTTTTATTTAACATTGCTTGTGCCTCAGTTGTACCAAATGAACATGACTGCTCACTCTTTTGTCAGTATCTGCAGTTTAATCTGAGAACAAGGCCAGACCATCCATCCATAACAGTTTTCTTCATGCCATTTTCCTTGTGAATGCTGCTAAGGAGACGCGTGATGGCTTAGTGGCGCACCGCCTCGACTCATAATTGTGAACATAGTGCGTCCCATTCATCAGGCTGAGCCACTGTCCAGCATCCATCATCTGGTCTGAGGTCTCCCTTGGCCTGCCTGGCTTCACTTCCAGTACAGCACTCAGTCACACACCTACTCTTCTGTCACTCATGCATCCAGTCTCACTCTGACACGTCACACTGCTGCTGGGCTTCCTGTACTGTCTCCACTCTCGTGGAAAATGATCAAATGTGCCAGTGGGCAAGGAAGGCTCTGTGTACATGCATTGCTCTTGTTTTCATGTGAAGCTGCCATCATCAGGGATTATGTATATTTAAAAACATTCCTCTCCATTTCAACTAACGAAAAGAGCAGTTATACATTTTACCACCTTTTAACTTTGAAATGATACAATATCTTGTTGAATACAATAAAGCAGTGTTGTATCAACACAAAAGGAACTCAAATTCTGGTTTGCGTCTGGCCATCCACATTTGCCGTAAAGATACAATCCGTATGAAGAGTGTGAGGTTCAGATTTTAAGCAAAGTGAAGGGATAGTTTGAAAGAGGTGGGAAGGGGGCCATTTTTGTATAAAAGCAGAGCAGTGCTCGGTCTAGCTCCTCAGACCAGCTCCTTCAGATTGAAAATGAGATGGAAGTCTAGATGACTGCTGACTGCTGACATTATAAACAGTTTTTACAATACTGTGATCCTGCCCATTATCGAAATAAACTTTGCACCACGGTTAAAGTGATGACTGTGGCGTGCATTGGTGGCACATTTGAATATGACATCTCGATTACATGCACATGGTGATGACTGACTTTGTGTGATCTTTAAACAGTTTTTGATTTATAGTATTTTCCGTGTCTCTGAGAGAACTGCACCTCATCTTACCTCCTTGAACTTATGTGTATTTTTAAAAAGTATTTGCCTAGTAAAGCTTGGACACTCCCCTTTTGTGCTTGGTCGTGTGCGGCTCACATCCCAACAGAGAAAGGTCTGCTCAGTGTAATGAGCTTAAGGGGTCATGGAGGAGGAGTCGCTGCGCCAAAATAACAAACCATAACATTCTGACTGGAGAAATACGTTTGCGTTTGATAAAAGCAAGAGTTGGAAAGGATTGTTCATTCACATTTGTTTTTACGTTCTATATTTGCAGGGAGGATTATTCTTCTTTCTTATTTACAGTACAAGTACTGGTAATCAACAAACCAGTGCAATAAAGACACTTCTTCAAATGGCCAACAACATAACTATATTTTATTGTGAGTGGTTAAGTATTATAAAGCAATATGATATTCCCATTGGTGTGTTTTAAGAGGCCACATAAAAGTAGGCCCAAGAAAATAGATGGGATATTTCAGTATAAGTTAATAACACAGCATGTATGCACAACCTGATGGATCGCACTAGTCACGTCCATTACAAGTCCTGCTCTTCATTTCAGACCAGAGGAAATGAAACCTGAAGAACGATGAAACCTGATAACACTTCTGTACAACTACTCAGCAGTCTTGTATTAATAGTCAACTGATTATATTTTACATGCAGTGGTGGAAAGAGTTCCTTTATACAATGAATTCATTTTGATTTACCTTAGTGAGAGTTGGTTATGGAAGAAGTCAATAAGTTAAAGAAAGGGTTCTCAGACTTTTTGGGGATAAGGACACTATAGAAACTATCCCAAGGACCCCCTATCGTTCTCCACAATTGCATCCCAATACATTTCCAAAGTTAAAACCATGCTTATAACCACATTTGATTGAAAGATACTGCTCCACAAACTTGTCATACTGTATTAATATTATGCCTTAACATCCTTTCAACTGACAACAATCACGCCTTTGCAGTTGAATAATGGCACCGCCTCCTGAGGCTGCTGTGAAAAAAAAAAAAAATCACTTTTTATATTGACAGAGAAGATTTTGTTTTTGTTTTAAGTGAATAGGCTCAGTAATTGAAGAGATATGAACCATGAACCAGTTCAACAAATCTGTAATCTGACAGTTAAACGGCAAATTCGGACCTGTCTCCAGCTCAATATAGGAATTCTAGAATGGGAACCCGACCTATTGAGATCGCTTCCCCATATACTTTAGAGACTTTTGTTTGTTGTTGTTTTGCACATTATACCAGTTTGAAGCTTTGCTGAGTAATGGGAGTATAGCAGAAATGTCTCCATCACATTTCTCTCAAGTAACAGCTTTAAGTTAGCTGTAAACCATGTCTCTTTGAAGATGTAAGATGAAATGTAGTTTGACTTTTATTTTTTTGCTGCTTCATATGACATCACAAATGAATCGTCAATCTTCCTAATACTTTACTGTAACCAATAACCCCAATATATTGGCTGTGAACCAGTGTTGGGCAAATTCCTTAAAAAAATAATTTGTTAGTTACCCGTTATTTCTTTCAAAAAGTAAGTGAGTAAATGTATTATTGAGTGATGAAAATAACTAGTTACCAGGTAAATTAACTATTGAATTACTGAAAAATCTCGAAAAATACACCTGTTATACCACTGTTTTATTCAAGACATTTGTTCTGTTCTTCCTTATTTTACCAGCAAATCACCAAATACACCACAACCAGCACTGAACAATTTTCCTCCAGACACGATCTGAACAGTCACAACGCGGGACAAACAGCAGTACATTTACCAGCCAAAGAGTTAAGAAAATAACTGCACAAGAAAGTAGACGGCTGTATCCAGACTCGCCTGGCTCATGTCTTTTATCAATCTATAATCTCCAAACTCACGTGGGACTGCAGCTGTTGTCGTCTCTTTTCACGACAACAGCTGCAAAATAATGATATATTCATGAAAGCCACACTTATGCTGTTTCGGTTTTTTTGATTGAACAAAGTGTGATAATGACAACATGTCGGGAAACTGTTTTACACCTGCTTACCGTTTTGTTTGTTTTTCCTGCTGATCACCGTCTCCAGTTCCTTGTCGGGCACGTTTTTACTTCCCCAAACAAACAGCGAATAAAAGCGACTCTTCTGAATGAGAGGAGAAAGCGCTGCTGCTGCAACAGTAACTACATTAACTGTAACGCTGTTAAGGCAGAGGAAAAAGTTATTGGTTAGATTACTCGTTACTGATAAAAATAATATTAGTAACGCTGTTATACTTGAACACAATTAGTCTTTAATGCCATTATTCCAAACATTGCTATTAACTAATTTTTATTCTAGGAAGGCTTATGCCATAATTGAATTTAAGTACCTCAATACTATTATCAGATTCAAATGTTGGTAGAGGTTAAGTGCCCTGATCAAAATTGATTGTTAATTGATCATGCACTCACACTCTGTAACTTAATTCGCCCGACTGTTCTACTCCCTTATAGCTCATGTTCTCATTTGTCCTGTTGGTTTTTCTTATCAGACGGAGCCCATTTGGCTGCTGTAGCGTTCCGGGGTTCAGGTTGGGGGTGGCCAGCTTCTCTCCTTTCCTCCCATCCTTCTCCTGCGCTGCTGACTTGGCTGGTCCACTTGGTACTTTACTATCATTTTAAAGAGCTCCATTTGCTTTAGCAATGGGTTCAATGACTGCAGGGTCGAATAGCTGAGTAGCTGAGTAGAATGAGTGAGGCGGTTCAGAATGTTACATCAACCTTAGAGGTGGCTGATTGCCAAAAGATGAATATCACAGTTTTATGGAACCTAGATTTCAATTTTATAACAATTCATGTACACGTCGTAGCTCTACACTGTCAAGAGGTAACTGCGAGTATCTGCTTGTTTTGAAAGTTCACACTATCACTATTGAAATACACTTAATCACGCTCAGAGCCTTACAGAGAATCACCAATAGGAGGAGTAGGTAGGGAAAAGTGTCTGCGTTTGAGCATAGAGTGGCATTAAACAAAAAAGCGCTGCATCACAATATCAGAAAAACTGCAGATCGCCACAGGGATCAGATAGCGATTGTTATTCCATAGAGATAAAGTACTTTTATGATTTGAATCTCAGTGAACTGTTCACTGACAAATAAACAGGCTTCCGGAAAGGTAAAGGTCCTCAATCTCTCTGCCAACATTTGCTTTAAAAATCTCCATTTCACCCACAAAACTGTGCCTTTCAGGCCTCCGCAGGGCGGACAGAGAGGACATAACTCTACCACAGGTGGCTCTCATGTTCCATGAAATGTGGAATGACAAGGCATCAATGAGAGCTGAGATGAAGCCTGAGAGCGGCGCCCACTTCCAAAGAATAGAGGCAGACTTGGCAGGCCTGAAGGAGGGAGAAGATGGCAGGTGTGCCGCTGAGGCGGACTGGCGTATTTCAGACAATATGGATGTGTTGCGGGAGCTGAGAGCTTAAGTGAAGAAACTGGTCATTGAACGAGACTAAGAAAAACAAGCTTCTGGATCTGGAATGAGATCCCTCAGTAACTATCTAAGACAATCTAAGGTTGAGAAGGGGGACGGCGTTGAGAGATTTCTCTGATAGTTAACTGTGATCATGGAACTTGTTTCCGGGACCGGAGTTGCGGCCCCCCACATCGCTATTGAGAGGGTTACATCGACTAGGCCAGAAAAGACACTCTTAAGCTCTTTAAACTGTTAGTTTCTTGCTTTTATCAGCGTTGTTGTTGTTACATATATTTTTTCTATTATTTTTGGTTTGGCCCCTAATGTTGAAAACATAATTGTGCTTTTATTTAATTTTTTGTGAGAGATAAATGTAAGCATGGTCCAAATTATTAGCCTGGAAACTTGGAAAACAACAAGCTGGAAGCCAAATTAAGTAATGTAACTTAATAATAATTTAAAAAATATAGCGGCTCTTTATGGTGGTCCATCAAGAATTAAAATTAACTGTCACTCGACAGAGTCACTGATCCTGGAAAGAGCAGTGAGGGAAGGCTGTGTCTGGTACACCTCCTGTACTCGGAACCATTGGCCCAATATAGTTTTAGACAATCACAAACAATCTATGGTGTTACAATTGATGGGACAGATGAAGAATGGAAAAAAAAACCATGTACATCACAATGGAGGAGAGAGAATTTTGCAAGAGGACCACCATTACCATGTGTGTTGGGACTGTCCTGTTGCTCAGAAATATTGGACTGAAAACAAAGCGCTGCAGGCTGTCTGTAACATTGCCATCCCACTTGATTTCAGAACTATGTATTTCGTCCTTAAAACTCCTGCCATGGCCTTGGTAAATGAATACCTTTTGGCTGCAGGGAAGAAGGCCATTACAGGAAAATGACTGACACAAACTGGGCCGACGATGATGGACTGGACCGTCATTGTAGTTGGCATTTGCAAAATGCGAAGAAATGACATTTTCATTAAATTAAAAATGTTACATATTTAACAAATATTAGACAAAATGGGATTTAAAATGTATTCTGTACATTTAACTTTTTTTTTTCTTTTTTATGTTTAGAACCATTATTACCCATCTAGGTTTTTATTTTGAATTAAGCAAACATACACTTTTAGATTGTTATCTGTAGATTGAAGACAATGTTAAAGATGAATTTTCAAATCCGATATCCCCATTCAATAAAGGATCCTAACTTTGCTAGTTCATCCCTCTACTGTCGCCTCTCCATTAAATAATCCAATACATTTTGCAGACACTTTTTACCAGTTGTATCTGTCCGAAAGCACTGAATCATTTCCAGCTGCTTTGAGTCGCTGCAAGAGTCCTGCTGTTGGCCTAACAGTGCCTCACTCCTCTCTCTGACCCTCCTGACCCCGCTCCCCACTGCTGCCTATTCTCACCTTCCCAAAACCAACCTATCTCCGCACAACCCGCTCACTGACTTACAGCATCACTCTCAGTCTCCCTCCACCAAAGACCTTGAGGAAGCCATTATCTGGGACAAAAAACCATTACGCACAAAAGGGTCAGCCAAACTATTGCAAAGACAAGCTAAGTGCCACAATCTCACAGCATCTTTGTTCTTTAAAGATGTTTTTTGAGAAAGATGTCTCCCCCCAAAGCAAACAGGAAAATGACACTCGATGAGGCGTCGCTGGTATCCACTTTGACCCGGTCTTCGCCAGGCTTGGACAGTTGATGCAAAGCATGTCTCCTCCATGTTTTTTCAACCCCCGAAATGAAAATATTCTCTGGTAGATAATGAGAAAAGCAGGTACCAAAAAGGTGGAAGGATGAGTACTAGCGGCAGCCACAAACTTTGTACAGGCCAGACATGCATTCTGTCTGGGTTTGCCAGAGTCGGGATGTGACGCCATTTTGAGTTTTCAATATCCACAAATTCCTAAATGCTCCCTTAATGGTGTTTGTGGCAGCGCCGTGACAGTTTGGCACTGTCATAGCGCTCATTGAATAACTTGTTTTACAGCAAAGAGAAAAGCTATGCGAGTTTACTGTTAAATGGATCATTGCCGTCGCCCTGTATGAGGAATTGGAAACCCTATCCAGGTCCGAGCGCGTCTTCCTGACTACTAACCAAAGAGAAGACAGGAAAGGCTCCAGTAACTGTGTGTTTTGGGGCTCGTTTCATTTATCTCTCTGTCTAGACTCTGGCTGAGTGTATTTATGCCATGTGCCATAACTGGAGCAGGGGAAGTTCAATCAATGGCTACAAAATACCAGACTATTTATAGAAAACAACAAGGTTTTCAAAAAAGGAATGTGTACGAAGATGAGTGCAGGAGATGGACATGTAACCCTGGGGGAATTTGTTGATTTTTATGTTATTCTTTTTTTTTGCAGGGAGCAACAATCAGACGAGACGACCACACTGGAGCCATACTCATTGCTCGGATAATGAGAGGAGGAGCAGCCGATAGAAGTGGTCAGTTTTTAGGAAACTACCTTACAGGCGATTCATTGTTTCAGGGGCTGGGTATAAATTCAGGTGTGAATGAATACATATTTTATTATTTTTCAAGTATTCTTTTAGCAATCAAAGGCTTGTAAGTAAATAAAAGCAAGCTAGATTTGTAGGTTTAATCCCACACTTGGGTGGCACAATATATCGCCAAAATGTCTATATTGCATATTTGGCAGCACAATAATTGTTATTGCAAGAAAATAAATGTACTCACAAAGTACTAGAAATTGACTTTATTTTTAAGGCTGGTTTTATTCTTTTACTTTTATTATGAATTACAATTTTTTTTATTTGTTTTGATCTGTGTATAGTATTTTTTAAGTTGTTATTTTGACATCTTGGCATGTTGTTTAATGTTTTAATTTAAGAAAAAAAAAGCACAAGTACGAAATTTATTAACATACGCCGTAACACAAAGCATGACCATACGCCGTAACACAAAGCATGACCATACGCCGTAACACAAAGCATGACCATACGCCGTAACACAAAGCATGACCATACGCCGTAACACAAGTTAACTGAACTTATGTCAAAAAGTACATTCAAATATTGCAATAATATAGTTATTGCAATACAGCACATTTATTAACTATCATCTTGTTACACTGGAACATTCTTCAATGCAGATGGTGTAAAAGTGATTTAGTACACCTTAAAGAATACTACATGAGAAAAAAGTAAGAACTTTATACATTTTGTAAAGCTGTGATCAGAAATGTAGTTTATTGGCAATACATTTTTATTTACTCTCAATTACCCCAACATAAAAACAAAAAACCCGAAGACTGGGGACAGACTGAAGGTGTTGTTAAACTGTGCAGTCTGCTTTACTGCTCCCTTTTACTGTAAACACAGAGCCAACTTTAAACTCTTGTGTTGTGCGTGGTAAACACTTGCTCATTGTGTCCAGTCTGTTTCACAGTTACCCAACGGCGCATTTCCACACGTGTCCACAATAACATTTGGGTTCCTTTCCAGTGGTGGATTCCAGCATGACGATAAACACTAATCTGCTCCACCATACACAAGCCCTCAACTCCACACAGTAGCACACACACACTTATGGATTATGGATCTTATGATAACTGCTCTCTGCTGTGTGCCTCAGGTCTGATCCATGTTGGAGATGAACTCAAGGAGGTCAACGGAATCCCAGTGGAGGACAAGAAGCCGGAGGAGATCATCCGTATTCTGGTGTGTTTCGTCCAAGCAGCTCTCCTGTTCCACTCCCTTTGGCTCTGTTCAAAAGTGTCCTTAACTCGACTGATCTTTGCATGCACAAAGACTAGAGTAAAGACTTGTTCTTTCTTTAAAGGTTTCCGAGATTACAATTAAAACAATCAGAGAGCTTAGTGGTACAGCCTAAAGTCAACAATGGAACAGAATGCAGTCTTTGCAACAACAATGGCACCAGTTTGCAATTCAGAATATTGAGCCCAGACCAGAGCCCTAACCATACAAGGAATCATATAAAAGTGTGTAAACAAAAACATTCTTACTTCAAGAATGGAGGCAAAAGTGAAGTGGAACATAATGTGATTTCAATGAAGAAACTGGGATTCATCATTATTCTCCAAGTAAAACCACTCGTGTACATGTGAGTGATATCAGACATTTGTTCATGTAATAGATATTATAATAGAACATTTTAAAAAAGGAGATTATAATGGACACTTGGGCTTCATATGAAGCCAAAATCACACGATTTGGGTTTTGCTTGACACAGAAATGTTGACCCCAGATTAGTTTTTAATTTATCTTCAGATATATTTCATACTTTACTACATATTAAACTTTCTCTGAAGCTCAAATACAATGTTGTGGCTAGAAAATAGTATTTCTTCTATTTTTTGTCATAGAAAAGCAAACTAACTGACATAAAAACCATTAGCATTTCAATCTGATGTTTAATCTTTGAAAATGTACTCTACTTAATTTTGCCTCCAAACTTCTATTTTGGAATTATTAACATTCTGAGGACATGACATTTTAAAAGGTCTATAGTTCTCTTAGATGAATAGTTCATAGTTCTAGGTTGAAATAGCAGTCATTGTGAAAGTTCCTCCACCTTAAACAGTTTAGGTTACTGGTCTAAAGTGTTTCCAGGGGTGTCGTTGTCCTCCTCCTGCTCCTCCCACCCTCTAACCCCATTCTGTTTGTCCAAATCCAGGCCCAGTCCCAAGGAGCCATCACTTTTAAAGTTGTCCCTGGAGCCAAGGAGGAAGCCCCGGTCAAGGAGCCTAAGGTACACTCCCATCAGATCGTGCCAGTTTATAGCCTGTGTATTTGAATGGGGCAAGAAACTTGAAGCAAGTGAGTTTCCCACTATGGAAAATCGAGCCATATTTGGATCATAATGGAACTCATGTCAGTGAGTTAACTTATGAGAAAGAACAAGTTAATTCGTATTTTAAAGTTTTGCTGCAGGTTTTTAGGGGAAGAATACATTTGTTTATTGAGCTAGAATTATCTCATAATATCATATATTTATCATAATTGAAATTGCAGAGCCCTACAAAACGATAATAAAATAATAATGAAGATTTTTACAAAGGTTACTTTGTATTATATTATGGAATTTGGTGACAATTATGTATGTAGCTCACAGTTTCTCAACCTGAAGCCTGTTTTTCTACAGCACATTTAAACATATTGTATCCATCCATTCTGAACAAGTCAAAGTGTCACTCACCCAGCATTTCCCCCTCTGCCTCCCACTGGCGTCTGAGTTCTCTTTTGTCATCTCTCATCTATCAGGAGGACACTCAGACTGGAGCTAATTCATGTTTTATGCTCTGAGGTCAAAGTCATTTTTCATAACACAAAACACACACTTTGTTATTGGAAAGGCGAGCGAGTAAAAGCAATGCACAGGTTTAGACGCATAAAAATACCCCCAAATCCATCCAGACGACTCCCTTACTTCTCTAAAGGCTCTCGCACCACATTCAGAGCTGTCGTAGGAACGTGATCTCATCCTGACCTTTTATTATGTTGGACCAAGTCAAAGCAGGTGATTTAGGCTGTGATTTGGGCCCACAACAGGGATGCATTTCAGAGGCAGATCCACAATTCACTTCCAAATGAATCATCTGTTTGAACTTCAGGAAAAATGCACTGCGCCATGTGAAGAATGAAAATGACTGCACCTGCTTCATCAAAAAGTTTCTCTTGAAAAAAAAAAAATTTAGTATTGAAGTATTTGATTTGTTAATTTGTATATAATTTTGAAGAAATTATCTTTGGGCAATAGTCAATTTGAAATTGTACACAAATTCCACTTTTTGGGTGATCAGATTTTTGTTATGGACAGCACCATATTTAAAAGTAGAAGTAAATGTTAATATGTATAAATGTGTGATTATTGCTGTGGAGACATTTCTAATGTTTGTGGTGGATGTAGGGCAATAAATACTGAAACGTAATCTAACCCTGTGACAATGCGGTCAGCTCTATGGTAGAACAGAGACACTTTTCCAGAGTGAGTGATGGGTGAATTTGACCAATGCCAGTGAAGTGTGAACACTTAGAAGATGTCTCCAAAGGCAATATAAATATGGCAATAAAGGAAGTATAAACGGTGATCAAATCCAAATTTTAATCCGGCTCTTAGAAAATTGTGTCCAGGTGAAGTACCTGATTTTCACACTGGGAAAGGAGTATGTACGCTAATCTATGTAAGTAGTTCCAGACTCTCACAAACCCTTTGGCACATCATTAATTATTTGTATGCATGAATTTAGAACAGCTCTTTTCAGACTCAGCCAATCCTAGCCCTGCTTACGGCTCTTACTTCTAGGTTGGCGAAAAATAAAAAGCATTTTGATGGGTGCAGGGTGCAGTAGTAGATTTTGCCATAAAAAGCTGCTTTTGCAAGATACTATATGGAGGAACAAGTTGGTAAACAAGTTGGTACCCAGCTTTAATTGTTTGGAATATTGCTCCATAGTCTAAAATTTAAACAAAAACAGCGTTTTGGTTTGAGTCCGGCTCAGACGGTTTGCTGGGTGTTCTTCCCTCTCTCATCCCCATGTGTCACTGGTAAAAAAAAATAAACAATAAAATCCTTAAAGGAAAAGCAAAACATGTCTGCCATCCAAATTTCAAACTTGTAGAAACTTAATGATTATTGATGTGGTGATGTATTTGACTCTAATATTAGTTGTTGGTGAGTAAGTATAATTTAACAGTTCTATATAAAGATTGAGGAAGTGGTGTTAGTTTGAGGGCAACAACAGGCGCTGTAGTTGAAGAGTAGACTGAATGAGTCAGTCCCACTTGGCAAATACATGGATGTTCCAACTTGTGATTGCACTGACCTTTGTACAGTAATCCCCTTGAGTCGTCATCACACCACACTCCACTGCCTCTCCTCTTCTGTTCTCTAACTCTCCGTCTCTGTGTGCAGGTCTTTATGAAGGCCCTCTTTGACTACAACCCTCTGGAGGACAAAGCCATCCCATGTAAAGAAGCTGGTCTGGCCTTCAAAAAAGGCACGGTCCTTCACATCGTGAGCCAGGACGACCCGACCTGGTGGCAGGCCAAACACCAGGGTGAAGCCAACCCTCGCGCAGGCCTCATCCCCTCCAAGCAGTTCCAGGAGAGGTGAGGTGCTAGGCTCCAACATTGCTGACACTACAAAATGTCTATGTGCTTATTCTGCTCCAAAAAGACTTCAGCAGTATCTTACAGCTGTTAAACCTGAAAATGGACCCACCCCTCACGTCATTGTTTCATGCTCATAAGACATTCTGCCTACTCATAAGTGACAGATACAGGATCGTCATCTTATTGGCAGTCATTCATATTTTTATTTGCTAAATATCCATATTGCCCTTTTCCAACACCTCAAGTCACTGTGTTCTCTCCACTCCTGTTTCTGACTCCATGTGCATCCCTCAAATCTGAGCTTTATGGTGTTCTGTTCTGCAGGAGGTTTGCTGTGTGCCAGCCCGTAGCCACTCTCCCAACCTCGCTCCTCCGCAGCTCCACCCGACGATCATGTAAGCATATTTCATCTTCCCGTTTGGTTTTGGTCATTTTTGGTCGTGCAGTTCTTTATAAATCCTTTGTAGCGTATTAGCGTGTCACACCTGTCAAAGGAGCTGTGTGTCTGGGGCTTTTCCTTCATGTTCCATGTTTCATTTTGTCTCTGCCGCCACATTCTGCTGTCTCAACCCTTTCGGTCTCACCATATGTTGGATGTGCATTACGCACAGTAAGGAAAAGTTGCATCTTGAACCTGGAAGAGAAATGAATAAGTTGAACCTAGTGCCCGTAATTGCGGGCACGGACTAAATAATTAATTTTATTTCCTGTGCAAACAATTCATGAATCCTGTCTTATTCTGTGTAACAGCTCCGAACCCTGTGGTTTAGACCTCTGCAAACATGTTCTGAAATGTAGCTATTCATGTTTTCTCAGAAGTTTCTGCTCTTTAAAATGTAACATTTTAACAGAATTTGCTATTCAATATGTCAATACAAGCATTTGCGATATCCATCAGTAAGTATTATATCAATCTGTCATGAGGCGAACATGGCCCGTTTCCAAGCTGCTGCCACAGGAGCGCCAGGCCTAATCCTGTTTATACCATGACTGCTCGCTACACCTGAGTGAAAAGCCTGTGCAGACGGTTCCTGCTCTAACCTGAGGCACACACAAGCTGCCAGACTCTACTTTACACTGTATACAGTATGAGAGAGCTGGCACAGACACAGCTCCAATCTGATCACACAGGCCTGGAGCAGTGAAATAGAGCTGCCAATGATGTGATGGAGCCCCACACACTCTTTAGGCCACAACTTACTCTTACCTCTAACTTTGCCAGATATCAAGAGCAATGTAAATACCTGATTTGAATGTAGAAGCAAACTTTATCAGATACGTGTATATTTGGAAAATCACAGTGTATGTTACTTTAATGATTTTGACTACATACTGTAGCCATACAAACATATAGTTTTCCCCCCAAAAACACCAAGTTCAAAATTGGCCCTTTAATCAGCTTCAAATTCTCGGCAGGGCTGCACAGATTCAAAACCATCAGTTTCTGCTTGGGCCAAGAAAAAAACAAATCCATTATGTTTTTTCATGGCCAATACAGATTTTTAAAGAATCCATAGCAGCTGATGACCCATATGTTCAGTTTATATTCTGGGGCCAACATCTCAGGCCAATTTTGATCATTTCCCCCAATTATTTGATGCAGAATTTATTTATCCTATAAACCTCCAACAGAGCACCACGCAAAGTACCACCCATACAAATGATCTGCCTGTGCTGGAGCTTTTAGGCCTATAACCGATATCCTAAATGCCAATATTGTCCTGATGTGTACATCGTTCTTCGAATATATCACTTACTAAAATGAACCAATCAAATGTACCAGTCTCCAGTGACATTACATTCAACTCAATATCAATAAACAAGTTTAATAAAGACTAGGTTGTCCCAATGTTTCTGAATTTCAACATTTAACCATAACCTATGTCGATTTCCAACCTCAAGCGTACCGCGTCTCATACTCTTTCATTGTGGATTTCCTCAAACATATAAACCCTCATCAGAGTACACTACGCTACACATGTACTTGGCCGCTTCATCCACAACGACCTCATTGAACCAAAACCATTTCATTTGGTCCATATTTTAACTGGAGATTACTACTTTTTCCATCCATTTGAAGTTTCACCCCAACATTGCAAACCGGAATTTAATGTGTCATGACTTTTCCAATATAAAAGCACTAAAATAACCGACAGATCTACAATGAGTACTGCTAAAGTTAGATATATGCCCTGGTGAATTATGGATGTTGTCATTTCCTGGTTATGTTCGACCGCATACTGGCATACACGGTGCCCGGGGCCAAAAATATCCTGCTACAAAGACACTGCCCCACTGTTCTGCTGCTGTTTCTCTTTAAGGGGCCAGTTCTGTGAGGAGAGGAGCCATGGGGATTGTCAGGCCGCTGTCTGGATTCAGGGCAGGTGTACAATTTAGACTGTGCTATATATGCATAAGGATTAGTCTCACGTTTCCAAGGCCAAATGGCAACATTGGTTAATTGCCCTTTATGTTTATTGTAGTTAAAAATTTGATGACGATATAGAGGACAGAGTGAGGCACTAAAAAGATTCAGTATAGGCTAAATTTTAGTAACCTTTATTACTTTAGCCGCTAAAGTAATAAAGGTTACTCACAAATTGACCAACTTCAATGTTTATATATTTAGTGATCTGATTTCATTGATTTTCTTTGCCGTTTTGAGTTTGCAAATGGAGTATACGTTTGAACTTTGAGAAAAATTTAATTTAAATGAATTCCTGTTATCTCAATTGCCCAATAACACTACCGCCACAAGAAAAACACCATGCATTTCCCATATTAAAAGAAGTGTTGTCTGGACCCTGGTCAAAATTTGATGCCAAATTTGCCAATCAAGATTAGCCAAGAGACACCCAGGGTGCGTTTGTGTGAAAAATAAAAATGGCAGCTTACGTGTTAAGAAGAAAAAAGAAAAAAAAAAGCAGAGGACTGAAAAACGATCCCTCAATCAATGAGTGAGGCTCTAAATAGTATTTGAGATGATTAAGGTACACTTTGTTATCCCCGTAAATGGAAATGTGTCCCATCCTGCAATGCCGCTGGGGCAACCTCTCCGGAGCAGTGGGGCCACAGTGCAGTGGGACCCATCTCCAGATCTCGAACAAGTCTTGGTCATTAGCTGCAGAATTTTGTCCATTATGCATGTTTTGGGTTGATAAGGGAAAACCCACCCAGACATAGAGATAAACAGGCAAACTCTGCTCAGAAAGGCGTGGGTGATTCAGGGATCCTGAACAGGGAGGTGAGAGTGCTTGGCCCCTAGCCTCCATGCCATCAATTTATTGTATCGCTTTTAGTTTGGGTTCCAAATGTTACAATTTTTATTCTGAACTAGATCAATATATATTTGCCAGAAATAATCTTGTGTAAAGTGTTATTTAATCTGGTCTATAAAAGAAAATAGTTTTTAAATGAAATCCTGCATATTTTTAACTTGTGCTGTTCTTTCACTCAAATATGATTCACTGTTTACAACAATCTTACATGTTTTACTGTATGCATTTCTTTAACATTAATTCTTCTCAGACTCCAATATTTCAAACTTGTGTTCACTGTGACTGTTCACTGTAAGGATTAACCACTGCAGTAGGAAGTCCCTCGACTGGCCCCTCCTTGCACTTGATGAATAACTGTCGGAATGATAACAATTCACCCTCTGTATGCTGAAACCTCAATTAGAGAAAAAGTTGGCCAGGAAACTCTTGCCCTGTTTTGGGGGATAGGTTATGGATGACTGTGTGTTCGTACCGAGGTCAGATTCAGTAGCACACATGGCCCAGTGGAGCGGCCACGGCTGGGTCAGGCAAAGCGTCACCCAGGGCTATAAACTACAGCGTAATTGGAGGATACCGTGGAGACCCCTTCGTTGGTCCGAGGTGGTGATGGAAGCTGGGGGTCCTGTTCTCTCCCTACTCCCTCCCCACTCTCTCTCCGCTCTTTCCTTCTTTTTCCAGCCCGGGAGCTCCGTCGGCTGCAACAATATTGGTCTTGGCGAATGGCTGCGGCACACGTTGCTTAATCGTGTCCATTTTTGTAGAGCGCTCGCAGGGAATAATGTCTTTGCTCGCTGCTGCCATCACCGCGGAATGCCGGAGGAATTCAACAGCGATGGGATACGCATTCAAAGTGCTTCATTTGCTGTGTGAGGCAACACTTAATAGGCTAAACAATTGCTAGGTCAATCCCCAACTTTACCAATACCATGTTCCATGTCCTCCAAAGTGATAGAGCACGATTCCTGAATGGCTGTTTCGTTTAGGGTTTTCAAGCTGCTTAATGCAAATAGTTGTTTTGCGATACTTACGACAATTTAACACAATTTAATTATTTTTTTTTCCTTTTTTTAGTTTTTTTCCAATTTTTTCCAAATTTAAACACATACTGTTTGTGGATATTTTGTGCTACCTATGTTTTTTTTATTTTTATTTTGTTATTTGCCCTCTTATCCTGCTCTGGGGTTTTTGTTTTATGTGTACTTTTTTCTCCTCTTTTTTCTTTTTTTTCTTTCTGTTTTTTTCTTATTAATACGATTTTCTTCTTATTTTTTATTAAAGAAGAACATTACAAAACAACAAATTATTTTTTGCATTCAAAAGCCACCAGAAGAGTTGCCGGATACGAGAGGTCATGCCTTGGTTGTCTTTTCTTGCAGATACAGTGAAACTTTGCTTGTTGTTGGTAACATTCGTGTGCAAGAAAAACCCTCTTGCCTTCATAACTTCTCACGTTGATTAAGAAACGTCATTATCAGGTCCTGTGGTTTGTCAGCTTCTTGTCGATGATGATGGCCTTGTGCTCTTTCTATAGTGATGGAAGGGACCGCAACTCCAGTCCCAGCTATAAACTCTGGAATTATCATCTGGAGGAAGCCTACCTCACGCTCCGGAATTCCCACAAGTCTGAGATTGTTTCCGCTGGACCCGGACTCTAAACCAGAATCTTGCTTTTCATATTCTTGGTATCATTCCGGTGTTTAACCGCCTTGGCTTTCAGCTCCCGTAACTCATCCACAATGTCCAAGATATGCTGCCCCACCTCAGTGAGGCATGCGCCCCTTCTTCCTCCCGCTTTCAGCTCCAATATTTCCAGTATTTCCATTCTGGTAAATCAGGGTTTGTTGTTCTCACCTCAACTCTCAATTATGCCATGTCATGCTGCATTTCACGCAACCTAAGGGCCACCTGTTGTAAAGTGATGTCCTCTTTTCCATCCGTCACGTGTGGCCTTGGGGTCCCCATCGGGATGGGTCATGGGCTCTGCTTTGTGGTGGCAGGCGGCCCCTCAGGATCTGCTCTAGCATTAGCATCATTAGCTTTTGGGGAAGTGCGCAGAGTTTCTAGTCCTTCAACTTTGTTTAACTCCCAAAGCATTACCGCTCATTACCTTTTCCATATTTTAATCATCTTTCTCAGCGTCTTGATTCTCAGTTTGTTCGTGAAAATGTAGATTTTTAAAGGCAAATATCGGCAGCAATATTGTTTATTGTGTGGGATAAAATAATCTCAAGATTTGTATGGCTAGGCCCTGTATCCGATTCCAAACTACTACTATCAAAGGAAAAGGGTGGTTTGGGTTTGCCCTGTCTGGAAAAATTACTATATCTTAGCTCAAATTAGAGCATTTCCTTACTGGTGTGTCCCGGAGTATAAAGCTCAATGGAAAAATATTGACTGTAATGTGGGCCAGTTTTCTGTTCAGGCCTTATTGGCAGATGACAAAAGATTGGGCTAGATGGAAGAAATTGAGACTAAAATCTGGGCCTACTACCTGGCAAGACCTAATAAAAACATACAGACAAAACAAGGATGTAAAAATCTTAAACTGGTCAGTTTAGGACCAAGGTTTTGTACCAACCAGCACCGGCCTGAGAGTCGAGGTCTGGATAACCGTGTGTGTTTCTTTTTACCAGATTGTAAAATAAAATATGTTGGAGGAACAGGACTTTGAAAATGACACATTTTATAGACTTTGGACCAAATGGATTGAATATGATTGACTAAATGTGTAGAACTTTGGAAATTGTTTGATCTGTCTGTCTTTTTTTATTTCAACAAAATATTCCAAATACATAAAATGACTCCATTGACGGAGTCCGTTGTGTGATGATCAGTGCCAATGACCAACGGGATGATCCAGAGGAGTTATGGGAGTAACTATAGAACATTTTGGTATAAATTCCACTCGCCATGTTTGGAAGAAGAAGGATGAGTACCATCCCAAGTACACCATCCCTTCTGTGAAGCATGGGGGTGGAAACATTGTGCTCTGGGGGTGATTTTCTGCACAAGGGACAGGACGACTGTTAAGGAGAGAATGAATGGGGCCATTTATTGCAAGATTTTGGGCAACATCCTCTTTCCCTCAGTCAGAGCATTGAAGATGGGTCATGACCTGTTGGTCTTCCAACATGACAATGACCTGAAGCAGCCAGGAAAACCAAGGAGCATATCAAGGTTCTGGAGTGGCCTAGCCAGTCTCCAGACCTAAATCCAAGAGGAAATCTTTGGATGGAGCTGAAACTCCGTGTTTCTCAGCGACAGCCCCGAAACCGGATGGATGTAGATAAGTGTAGATCTATGTAGAGGAGGGGGCCAAAATCCCAGCTGGAGTGTGTAGAAACCTGGTAAAGAACTACAGAAAACGTTAACATTGATTTTCACAGGTGTTCAACTACTTATTTGCAGTAATAACATTATAAATAAAATTATTTAAACATCACACAATGTGATTTCCAAATTATTTTAGATTCTGTCAGAGATTCTCACAGTGGAAATGCACCTACGATGACAATTTCAGACCCCTCCATAAGTGGGAGAACTTGCCAAATTGCAGGGTGTTCATGTACTTATTTTCCTCACTGTTTAAGACTGACAAGATCATTTTAAAGATTTTTTTTTTTTTTTTATTATATATAATTTTTTAGACATTTTTATTCTATCTAGAGTAAAACATGTATAATATTTTTTTACAAAAACAAAAAGTTAATTTGTGATCCTTACCACAATTTCATAAGGAAGTCTGGGAGTCCCTGCTTAGACTGCTGCCCCCGCGACCCGGCCCCGGATAAAGCGGAAGATGGATGGATGGACCACAATTTCACTGTCACTGACTAAATGTCAAAATATTGATATAGACATTGGCAAATATTGGCCACATATCCCCAGTGGAAAATGGCTAACATGTCTAGAATACCTCATTCTTTAAACATCCCCAAATTGATCTCCTGTGGCGTGTATGAACCTTCACTTCCAAACAAGGCCGATCTTCATCCGCCTCTATCCGTTACCTGTCTCCCTATTCCCTTGTAACCCCAGCTCTCCCCTCAGTCCCTGGCATCCCTCCAGGCCCCTGACGTTATGACTGGCCTTCACACAGCCGTTCTGACACGCACACCTCTCCCCGTCTCACTGTTTGGTTTGGTTTGGTTTGGTTTGTAGCCGTCTCAACACGTGGACATGGTTAGGGCTCACCTTGGGGTCTCCCTCCATCTAGACACATTATGACAAATCCGCTCTCCACTTCGCAAAATGACTGAAGCTTTTAGAAAAAAACGCCCAAAATTGCTCCTAAGTGGCCTTGAACCTTACCCTGTGTTCAATCCACTTTAAATGTAAAAGCTTTCAGACTAGTGGAGATTTGGAGCAGAAATGTTCAATTATAGAGACAAAGGTTATGTGTAGATAACCCAGGAAAGGCCTACATTTTGGGCCATTATATTATTTACTACACATATTATGTTGCAGTTTAAATTTACCCAACAGTGAAATGTCATTGTGAAACTGCCATTACAAAATGTGCCAATTATTACTGGAAAGGAGATGTTATCCAAACCTGAACTTCTTTTTTTTTTTACTTTATGCTGGTGTGTTTTTGAAGTCTCATGAGTAAACAAACTCATTATCATCATGTCAGCACTTACATTTATGGAAAATATTTCTTAACATCTTGTTGCTATTAGCCTTACTGTTGGGGTGTAACAATATGTTTTAACAAGATCAAACAATTATAACATTATTTTTGACTTTTTTGGTACAATTCTATTTGATCGTGCTCCTTTTAAATGTTATATGCACATATTTGCCATTTCCAAGGCAAACATTGTAAATCATAATGTGTTAATATTTTTCCTGGTAAAATAAATAATGTATTTAATATAGACATATAATCAGTATTTTACATATAGATTTTATTTTGCATCGATTTGTTGCCTGGATCGAGAAAAACTAGCTGAGCGGCATACATTGATTAAATAAGTGAATTGTTACACTCCTACTTTGCTGCCAATTATTCATTTGAAAATGTGTTACCACTGTTTCCTTATAGAAGGATTCAGATCCTTGCTCCAAGTCTTGAAAAAGTGAAAGTTAATTGAACTAAATGGAATTTGGGTTCTTCTATAGACAGAGACATCAAAACATTTTTTTTTAACACGGTAAAGCATTAAATGTCCTTTTTCAAAATTGAGTCAGTGTTGTTAGGCCCTGCAAACTTACCAGCTGTTGGCCTGGATATAAATGGAAGAATCTAAAAAATTTTGAATAAAAACACCACATTGAAGTTGTAATTTTTTAACTCAGACAAACACGCTTTTAAGATATTCAAGCCATTTGCTTTGACTAACACCAAGTTCCTCTCATCCTTGTCAGTACTACACAGTCAGTGCTTTAAATAATCAAGTCCTTGGTGAGTTCCAGCAGACGCCTTACTCCGATGCAAGCGCGTGTCATGAGGAGGATCTACTGGTCCCGGGAGGCCCTTTAAGAAAGAGAGATCACAAGTCAAAGACAAAGAGGCGTCCAGCTGGAAGGAACCGGGCCACCGCACTGACATCATCCCATAACTCAGGCCCATTTACAGGCTTCAGAGAAAGGAGCCGAGCACACCAGCGTTACCTTTAGCAGCCGGCCATGCAGCGCAGCGGGAGCCCTGTGTCAGGTGTCTTCTACAAAAGCCAGGTGTCAGCTGAAGAGACCCAGCGTGCAAGTAAAAGATGGACGGATCATGGGCTATGTCTTATTCAGAGTGTCTTATCGTCCAGCCTTCAGCATGTCATTCAAAGGATTTGAGGATTGTTTAGTTTAATTACTTTTATGTTGTTCAGAGCCCAAAGAGAGTAGGCTGAAGCAGTGCTTAGGGCATCAAGTGCTCCGACGGGCACCAGTCTGTTCATGCAGTTGGAGTTGAATTGGCTGTTTTTGCAGCAGCTGCATTGTTCCTTTTACAATTAAACATGAAGCCTATAGTAGGCCTACTCAGTCTTTAGTTCTTCTATCTAACTTTAGGACTCGAGTGGCATCACTGCTCTCTCTCCAAAGCGAGTTGGAGATGGGCATGGGCACTGTACAAGCCCCAGTTTAAACAAACGCAGACAGATCAGGGGCATAATGAGCAAAAAAGTCTTTAGATGATGATAATTCAGCCTCATATTCAGTAAGAAACAGTGCAAAAGACAGAATGAAACAAGATGTGGGATGTGTTGAGCTGAGACTGCACACGCCAAGCACAAAGTGGTTCCACTGCTTACAAATGTCTAAATCATGTTTTCAGGAATGCAACAGAGAGCGTCAATAGTTTGCAGCCTGTGGTATTTTCTAGATCCTCAATCTGTTCTTCACAAGAGCAGGAGAAGGGCTGCAGCTGATGCTGGCACAGGGGCAGAGCAAGGAAATTTAGAGACTTATAATTATAAAATAAGAGCAATGATTTTTTAATAACTCGAACTCCCCAGAAGCCAACTTCAATATTTGAATGTCCAATTACTCTTTTATCTTTCATTTTATTTGATACAATATATAAATATGTTCATGGTACTCTCGCTCTTTCCTAGGGCCCCACAATTACTGTTAAGGAATGGTGGATGAATCCTTTCCCTGTCGGTTGGTTTTGCTTAAATCAAATGTATGACTGTAGGAAAATTCTTTAGTAGTGCCAGACTTTTTGATAGACGGTATTTCTAGAGAAACTAAAATTAGCGATATTCTTATACTTAGAAGGAAAGTGACATGGAACATTTAGTCCATTGCAGTTGTTTTGGATGGATTGCAGGCAACAGATGATTTACACATCAATACACTCTGTTCCTGATTTGTGGTCATCCTCCAAATGTCAAAGTTTCATTTTGATCTTGTCCAAATGCTCCTCACTTTACTTTTGTAATAACATTATTCAAACCATTTTATTTTGTCTTGTCCTTAAGGCTCAAATCAGAACCGATGATATCCCTAATTGTCCAGGTTTGTTTACAGTCTCTCATATTCCCATCTGTCATTTCAGAACTGACTTTTATAATCGTCAATGTATCAAAAAGAAATTGGACTATGGAACTTTAGGCCTACATTGCAACAACCCCAAATGGTTCTGATTTTGAACAAATAGCACATCCGCTCATATTTCTGTCGGCGCTCAGTTCTTTGCCGGTCTCACCTCCTCCGTCAGTGTCTGCGGTTTGTCTTTGGGCACATCGGAGACACTCGATACTGCCCAAAGTGTGTGTCTGAAATCCAGGGAGACTGTGAGCTCTGAAGCCTCCTGTCAGGAAGGATAGGGACTGGCTCACGACGAGGAGAAAGAGAGGCTCCTGCTACTGTTGTTGACTTTGATTTCATGTTCGGAGAAAGCAGAAAGTGCGGCGAGGGTCTGTGGTCGCTCCGGGTTGGGATACATTTGTACTTGATGAATAAGTGAGGTGCAAGGAATAGTTTATTGATTAGATAAATGTTGGTGCTTATGGCAGGTAGAGACTCTTGGAAATTCTTGGTTGGCTAAAGATATGCTCTGCACGTTGACTAAAAAGGACATGGTGTGGCATAGATATTTATGCAGAGAACTTGTGTTTGATGATAAAAAGGAAGATTAAACTCAAATCTCAAGATAACTCACAAAACCCCTTCTCACTTCTGCTGTAAAATTCCCCAAATAGTATTAGCCAAATAATACCCAAGACATCTACTTATTGACTAGACGACTAAATGTTTGAAGCCCTGATTTTTATATTTAATTAATTCATCTTAGTTTAACCTCTATTCTTCAGAAATTGTAATTTATTTCATCAAATAACTGAACCTCAAAGTACTATTTAATAAAAATATCAAATGCATTGTTCCCTCGTTTGCATTTACTCATTTCAGTGTCTATAAGTCTTTATTATTTTAGACATTAGAGTTTACTGTGTGCAAAAGCCTCATTAACCTGTCTTTATTTCCTTTTGAAGTGGACACTCCACACGCCTGTGCATCCAGCTGTGTGCTTTCACTAGGTAACAATGTGTGTCTGCTTAACCAGTAGAAACATAGATGTGATAGTTGTGAAGCAGTTTGAAACCAGAGCTTTAGATTTGCCTATGGTTACATATTTTCTACTGTCCCCTGTTCATGGACTGTAATACAGCTCCTAATCCTTTATAGAGTCAATGTTGAAGATTGTGTTTTTAAAATGTATTTTAAAAATGTAATTGTTTTTGTCATGTTTTGTCTTCTGCTCCTCTAAAGACGATGTGGAAGTAGAGTTTGGTAGGTGTCTTTTCTCTTTCCTAGTAACTTTTGATTAATTCTCTCTAACCTCAAATACTAGTCTCACTGCAGTGAATATTTTACCACCCAACCTCCCTTAGCTCAGATTAAATCCACTTGATGCTTCATAACCTGTGTGTAATCTAAAATTGACTTCTCAACCTTGGCCTCCATGCTTCCTGTTGTTATTTATCTTATTCTATCACCACCAAGCTAATCATCCATATAGAGCAAAACCTGACCTCATAGAGTTTGTTTTAAACCACTGGAGGAGTCTAAAGCATTGTTCAACGCTTTATGTCTGACCCAATATCCTGTCATTGAACTTGCATTGTTTGGGCAGACATTACCTGACATGCTTCTTCATAGTGTGCGTGCGTATGGCCAAACGCACAGCCAGTCAGTGTAGTTGTCGAACTATAACAATACAATGATCTGACAAATAATATTACTGATATTACTAGACAAGAAGCTTATAAAGGAAACTGTAACTAAAGTGAAGGTTACCTGACATGAACTATAAGGATTTCATAGTTTCATTATGCACAACTTCATTCCTTCTCTCACCTTATTCCTGGAAGCCCTCCTGGGCACCCCCATTCCACGTAATCCTTCTTCAGGTTGTACTAGTTAACATTGGGCTGTCGACCTCGAGAGAAAATAAGCTTTACACAGACTATAAAGCCATTTTCAGGCCGCCCATGGAATCTGTGCAGTATTGACTTGTTGGTCACTTTGGACATTTTACACATCAATCTACTTTTTAGCATATTTTAAAGACAAGACTTTTCCCTCATTAAGAATAGAGTTCCCGCTTGACCGGAAGACTCAGAGAGTGCTTAAAATCAATGTGCCCTGTTACACTGACCCCCCGAGCGCTGTGGCTGCGCGTCTGAAAGAATCCGCAAGAAGTCGATCTTTGCCTGAGACGGTAGTGGTCTTTAAAGGTCATTAAGTGTTCTCAAGGAATACCACGAGAATATGTGTGACTTTTGTCAAAAACTGACCGCAGTGGACTGGTGTTGGTGTAACAGTAAGTAACCCATGCGTGTGCCAACTAAGATGTGCGGCTTTCTCCCCTTTTCACCTGCCGGACCTTAATGCTCCACGTCAGTCATACATACAGTACATGTTTTAAAAGTACAGTCATCAATATGAACAGAAACTGAAGAGTGCAACACAAACTGGTGTATAACAATACTCAAAAGCTCAAGAACCCAAGACCCAAATGTCTCCTTAGGTTTGAACTAGGATCTACTGATCCACAGGCAGATCCCTAACTACTACACCAGGCAGACCATGCTCCTGGCACAGTTCACAGGGAGTAGTTTAGTAGTTTGAACATCAGAGTTTTTATTGTTTTGATCAATATTTACATTGTGCACCTCCAAGATGAACGTTCCAAAGCAACCCAGCCTGGTTTTAAGTGAAGATGGTTCTTTTGTGTTCTAATTTTCCTACAATCATTGTATATAGTAATGCTGGGGCTAATGCAAAGTAAAATGTAGTAAAGATTTGAAAAACACTGCAAGATTAACTTAACTAACCCTGTTTTTTGTCCACTATGCCTTTCACTCTACTGTTGTATACAAAATATTGTTTTCTTTGACTTTCTTTCATTTTTTATTCTCTTTATTGTTGTGCGTTTCTTCTGGCTTCCTGTTCCTTTATCATCACCAGAGGACGCTGACTCTAGTGGACTCCAGGTGGGAGGTGAGAGCCGTCTTCTTGTACCTTGCCCATCCTGAACTTACTCTCTCAGGTTTTTTCCAATGCTTTGTTTCCTCTCGTAATCCCTCCTCTTTGCAATATCCATCACTGTATTCCCACAATCTTGTCAATGTCTTGTGTTTTGTTTAAACTTGGACTCTTGACTTGACTTAATGTATAGCCTTAGCTGCTATTTCTGTGTTAGCTTCCTGGCAGATGGTGTCATGGATTTGCTAAATGTATCCCGCTGTTCCTCCGCTGTGGGTCCCAGGACATGTTGTAGATTGAGGTTGAATTGGTGGCTTGTCTTTGTGCTTTGTTCCTTAGGTCCAGCTGAGCGGTAGTCTCCTTCATGTGGCACTGGTCAGACTGTAATGACAATGACCGTTCTCGCTGCTGGCCGCTCCAAAGCGCCGCCTCCGTACTCGCAACTGCTTTCCCATGATGTTTTTATTACAGTTTTTTCCTCCCAAGTTCTGGTCGGTTTGAGCTGTGTGTGTCCATGTCCACCGCTGTCTCCTCGTGTCTCTGCTTTGGTTTTTCGTCTTTATTCAGACATGATGTTGAGAGGTCAGAGATTCTCACACACTGCAGGATATCCACTTCTGCAAGTCAATGCAAAGTGACTGTAAGCTACATCTGCCAGGCTCAATCAGGGTCAGTGCACGACTTTCCACATGTCCTGGAAAACCTGGAACAGAGCGGAGCAAAACGTTGTGCTTTTACAAGCAGGGGAAAGTTGGGCGAGCATAATAAAAGTGTTTTATTTTTGACGGTCCCTTTTATTTCTCAAATGTTTTTTTTATAGATGGATGTATCCAATCAATTGAATATTAATTTATGCCTTGATATATATTTTTAAGGTACACTATGTCGTAAATTTTTTCACAGTTAGCATTAACCTTTTAATACAAAGTATTTTGTATTTATTCAATTACAGGTTTTTTAACACAACGCGCTTTACAGTCCAAGAAAAACAAACCCACACAGCCACATTTCCCCACACAACCACGCCAACCCACAGACCGTCACATGCATACACATACACGTGTACACACGCACGCGCACACATACGAAGATACATGGGGCTGTGTACAGATGAACCAGCTGAGGAAACCTTGTCAGAGGAGCCGCCTGCACCAGTTCTTTAAATACTATATATTTTGTTTTGCCATCGGGATCAATAAAGTACGTATGCACCTACAGAACTACCCGGCCCAAATGAGAGATGAGACAGACACCATATCAAACAATCCCTTTTTAGATTTTTAAAAATGTTTTGGTATGTATATAATGAATATTTTTCTTTCTTGTATTGTGCGTTTATATAATAAACCTATTCAAAAAATGTTTTTAATTCAAACGAGAAGCAATAGTGACCTAATGATTAAGTAGCGTCCCCATGTGTGTAATCTAATCTCAGTATAAATGCAGCTGTCCTGTGAAGGCCACAAAAGTTTGTCAAGAGAATTTTGGGGAGCAAACTGCTCATCATGAAGCCCAAGGAACACACCAGTAGGTCAGGGATAAAGTTGTGGAGAAGTTAAATGCAGGGTTAGGTTATAGAAACCCAAACTTTGAATATCTCACAGAGCACTATTCAATCCATCATCCAGAAATGGAAGGAGTATGGCACAACTACAAACAATGGCGTGCTGGCTAATCGGGAGAGTTGGGACGTTTCCCGGTGGGCCGCACGACTTTTGGGCTGGTGGCTGCCGTGGTTCAGCACAGTGGCTCTGCTGCGCTCCGTTGACTCTCCACGGCCCCAGCACTGACAGCTGACAGCCCTCTGCTCTGTGCTTTTCCCTGAGCACTGCTTGGCTGCTCTGGCTGTCAGATGGCTCTTTATCTCTGATTTGGTGTTGTTCCCTTTCCCTCCTGTGTCATTGGTTATTTTTGTATGAATGTCCGCACATAAAATGAACGGGAGGCTAGCGCAAGTGTTTACAGTTACAGTAACATTTTTCAAATATCAAATGCGTTTGACTGGCCGTTTTATATCTTTTATGTTGACAGATTACCACAATACAATGCCATACAATGAGCACGCCTGTCCTCAAGCAATGAAAAACATCACTAAAACAAAATTAGTGGATTGATTAGAGCTCCGACGCACAACAGAATGCGCTTGTTTTAGCTCTGTCGTTTATTTAAATCAAACTCACCATATCGCTGTTACTCTACAGTTATTCCTCAGATACATAATAGTGGTTATAACGAAGGAGAAGGAGTTTTTCAAAACGAGCATCTGAAAGTTTATTTCTTTTTAATGAGAGGACAAAGGGTCTCAGTCACTAGTTGTGCAGTGCGCATGCTCACACCACGCTGAACTCTGGGATTGAGGTGAGATGAGACCTAACCAAAACTATAGTGTTACTGAGTTGAAAAAGTAACTTGGTGTGTACCAGATTACATGGGTGCTTAAAACTAATGTGTTGCGTTCCTTCTTACTCTAAAAAAGTTATTTGAGTTCTCTAACACGTTACCCCCAACTTTGTCCATCAGCCACACCTCATTTTTCTCCTCCGTTACCCCTAGCAATGTCCAGAACTGAGAAACCATCAACTGTTCTTAACGTTAAAACTAATATATGAAACCCTCTTGCATTGCTGCTCGAGTTTAGAGCCCGTTGGATGTGGTCGTATGATTTAAAGTTGTCTGAAAGCTTTGAGTGTGGACATACTTTTGCATGTTGTCTTTCATATTGGGTTTGTTTTTCCTCCATGCTTCTCTTAATGATGCAACGTCTGCACTGGCTGCTGCCAGGCGCTAACCTTCAGTGGACTTGTGCTCGTGCCCAGGGATCAGCTTTTAGCCAAATACTATTTACAACTTAATATGAGAAGTTCAGATTTTACAGTTTCTTCAGGGAATACAATCACACAAATGTCATGCTAGAATAGGACTGCTTAGTTTATTTGTGTCAGACTGAGGTCACTTGTTGCAGCAATTCTATAAACAAAGAATACTTAGAAGGGATCATACATCAAATGTTTTGTTGATTGAATTATACAAATGGACTGGATCTAGTCATTTGCAGAGGTATTTAAATGAGAAGGTATAATAGAAGAGTCTAAAGCAGAGGGTCGACTGCACGATGCTGTGACCCGGACCTTATCTCCCCATTAGTGATGGGAAGCTCTGGTCTCTGTCCGATATGATATCCACCTCGATACACTTGCTGAGATCAGATTAATTTAAGATGAATTTCTTAGAACCAATGATGCAATTCCATTTGAACTAACCCCAAATCATGGTTCACACAACATAGATATTCTGGTCATACAAGCACTTTTGAGTCCCGCCCACTTTGGGTAAAAACATTCCACTTCATTCAATGGCGGCAAATACAAATTGACTGCTCTTCTCTCATTTTAGTCTTAAACTAAACCAGCCATCAGAACCATGGTAAAACAGTTGTACCACCAACGGATGATAAATTTGTTGTTTTTTTTAACAGGAAATAGCGTTAACAGCCGATTTTCGTGTGCTTCGGGGGAACAAACGGCTCCTCACAGTGGCCGCAATTTATAAATACAAACTGATTCATGCATTTAGTTGGTTTGTGACAATAAATTATGTCAATATTCAACCAGGCTCCACATGTTTGATCAGGGATCCAAAATGTTTTCTGTTATTCATGTCTGTAAGCATTAACCAGCAGTTAGCCTGCTAACTTTAGCTTGTGATAAATGAATCCACAGACATGCAATTATAGTTTTATATTTTGTTCCTAAACTAATAAACTGTACAAAGTAGACTTCAAACAATTAATTTAACTATATGAAAACCAACAGAATAAATACTGGACTTAAATCACCCCCAAAATTACAACCACACAAAGTAAATGTTACAAGTAGAAATACCAAACTAAAAGCTCTTAAGAAAACACAACTCATACTGTGGATTCATATCTTATTTGGAATGCCAGCTCATGTATCATAAAACGCAAACATTAACTGGTGTTTGATTTGAAAACACATACATGATGCTTTTGAAAATTTACCATCGTCTCTGAATTGTCTGAGACCAAAACACTGGTCCTTCGCGTTCCTTTGCCTTTGGCTATTTGATAGAATTCACAAAATATAGTTTTTGTACGTTTATTTGACATTTATCACCGCATCCCACATCTAAATCGGACAGGAATCTCTTATTTTTTATGTTTTTTTTATTGACACAGTTTAGTATGATGCTGTGCCTTTATAAACATAGATTGGTAATACTGAATTTGGCTCCATTTGGAGTAAATTATTGCCTACTTAAAATGCCCAATTATTTGTTAAAATGGTTGTACAATATTACTCCACAGTACAGATCATCACTCTCAGTAACAGACATTAAGTGGTGGTTTGGCCCTCTGTTTATAAGGGCAATGTTTGTTCTCCATATTTATGTTTGAGGCCTGTAACAAGGGGAGAAGCCTGAGAGTGCATGGTTACTTAATATGCATGTTAACTACTTAATATGCATGTCAACAAAAGCATCAGCTTTACCGATTTGACCAAAGTTTGGATTTCCCTTTTAAGGCTCAGTGAAGCCAACAGAGGTAAAACGTCTGTCAATAATAATGTTAGCGATTGCTAGTTAGTTAGTTAATTTCTTTTTGAGGGGTACAATGCACAACATACATTCGCCTTATCAGGAGAGATGCATTGTACCAGGTTGTAGCTCAAGTGCTAATTTCCACTTGTAGTCCCCTGGCTGGCTGATTTATTTATTAAGTCCCACTGAGGGGAGGAGCCTGTTTTCAGTGGTAAGGGAAACTAGAGTACCCGGAGGAAACCTACGAAGACACGGGGAGAACATGTAAACACAGAAAGGCCCTATCTAGAATTGATCCCAGGACCTTTTTTGTTGTGAAGCGAGGGCACTAACCACACCATTAGCTTTGGATGAACGTGAATTGCATCGATGCATCACTTTTCTACAAACTCTCTTCTATCACATGCGCACAAGCCAGTGTGAATATTTGCCGTAT
The DNA here is from genome assembly GCA_015082035.1 of Chaenogobius annularis. Lineage (NCBI taxonomy): Eukaryota > Metazoa > Chordata > Actinopteri > Gobiiformes > Gobiidae > Chaenogobius > Chaenogobius annularis. The sequence continues at coordinate 771,174 of BJKM01000065.1, read as the reverse complement.
TATGATTTTACATTACTCTCCTCTTGTAGTGTGACATCCATAAATCGTGTCGGTTCAGTCCTTAGATTGTACGTCGAGTTTGTGTCATCCATTTCTTAGTAATGGCCTTTTTCCTGATGCCAGAAGAATGTTGCGGACGTGTCTATTTATTGGCAATTTAATTGGCTATCGCATCTTCTCCCTTTGCTTTACAAATAGGGGCATTATTGTCTACTGAACATGTCATTGTTTTGGGAAAAGACCGTAATTTTTGAAAGGCCTTACAGAACTAATAGGCCTCTCGTCAGCTTGTGGAGCTTGGGCATAATTAATAAAACAAACTATTACAATATTATAAATTAATCAGATGTACATAGAGAATTAATCACTTGAAGTAGCATACTGTACTGCATACATTCAATGTTTAAAATTCATTACTGTTGCATGTATGTGGTATGCAACTTTAAAAATGTAAATAGGATTTTTTATGTTTGCGTTATTATTTTAACACCAGACCGACTTGGACCCCAAATAAAATATAAAATCCAATAATAAAATCAAGAATGAAACGCAAACGAGAAACTCAGTTATGGCTGAGAAGAAGGCAGCTGGAATATCGATCATGTGTCACAACCAGTAACATCCAACTGACGGAAAAATGAACAGGGCTGTGACAGAAAACTCTGCGGCGTCATTTCTCCAGCCTAATATTTAGTTCTACTGCATACTCTGATGAAGATTAATATGTTTTTGTAAGAATCTGCGCGTATTTAGTTCTTGCAGGTATACGGTTAGTCTCTGAATCTGCTTTCTAGGCATTCCATCTATAAACAGTTTAGATTCTCGTCTTTGGCCTTGTTTTTAAGCATCATCTCCTCAGCTGATGAGAGAAGCAGGAAAGCCGGCACTTAGCCTCACAAATCCTGGCTCAGAAAGAGAACTTGGCATGTGGATGGTAACTTCAAGGACTTATGGCAGAAAAATGGCATGTGTGTGTGTTTTTAAGCTTTTTCATCAGCGTAATAAGAATGAGGCATGTAGACTACTTTCCCCCGGCCCGAAGCGCATTGGGATGAGACGCAGAGGAAAAACAAGCTGGGCCTATCTCACCCACAGGTCCAGAGCTGTGTTCCATGGTGTAAGCCTCTAACAGTGTGGAAACAGTGTAGAAGGAGGCTGAGATGATGCCAAGCATTTATTCTCTACTTTGTTTGATTGTCACAACATGAAGATGACAAAAGATTTAAGTAATTATGTGAGTCCTACGAAATTGAGTAATGAGTTATTGATTTATGTAATTCAACAACCGCATAGATATATTTAAAGGACCATGGAGCTTGCTATAATAATTTACAATACAATGAATAAAATTGTATAATTATTTGTAGACAAAATGAGTTTAAAGGGGCACTATGTACCTTTTCTGGTGGGGGTCATCTACCTGCTTTTTTCCATGGAGATGTTATTGCTTTGCCTGGATTATTTCAAATAATAATTTCTGTACATTTTATTTAAATATTGTTAATATGTCAACAATATGTTAATATGTCAAAACTAGTGAGAACAAAAACAAAAGGATTCAATAGGTTATGTTCAAATTCTAGAGTTTGATGATGATCATAATCTCAGATGGTGGTCATCGGCCTATGTAATTTAAGAGTCTGTTCCGGGCTGGTGCTGTGCTATGTCAGTTCGGTTTTCCACCAAATAAGAGCGAGTGTGTGTTGTCATAGTAATGCACTAGCTAACAGTTAGCATTTGTTTGTTTTGTTCACCTAACTGATTTCCAGTTTTTGTTGTATTTTAAATAAATTCTAACCATAATTTGCCGTTTTTATGTTTTAATATTCCATTGGAACCGGTTCTCATTTCTGGACCACCGCTTAACTGGTGCAGAGGCGGAACCAGTTTTCAGCATCAGGAGCCAGGATTTTCTTAAGTGGAAAATGGCAGAACCAAAATTGGCAATGGCCCAGAACCGGCACTGACACCAGCATGGTGGAAAAGGGGTAGTTCTGAAGCTATTGCGGAAAATAATATATATATTTCAAAGGTAAACCAAGTCAAGAATTCTTCAATCTGACAGTTAAACACCAAATTCTGTCATAGAATTCTGACCTGTCGCCAGCTCAATTTTAAACTATAGACATTCTAGAATATTGTGGCGTCACGGCTTATGGGTTAAGGAGTGTAAGTTTGAATTTTAGATTTTCAGGTTAATTTTAAACAAATGAATGAACAAAGGAAATGCTGTATTTGTAGAAAAATGTGCCAGTAGCATGAAATTATGCCCAGATGAACCTCTGCAAAATGTTTCTGTCATTAGCAAATCATAATTATACTGTATTCTTCACTGTTGACTCTTCATTATTGAAATAGTCTTTGGTGTGCGGTTAATTTTCTCTATTAGTCTGTTTGTATAAGCAGGGCCGGCCCAAGACTTTTGGCGGCCCTAAGCGAAATTTTCCCTGGGGGCCCCCCCCACCACATCCTCAGAATCAGTTTTATTGCAATTGTCAGTGAACAATTCAGAAACTAGGAACTTGCTCCACAACGCAACTTGGTATTCAGCTGACATCATCTTTACTCCCTGTATAAATAACCACACATAGACGTTGTTACAAATGTATTTGTAGGGGTGTTAAGGATCTACTTCCACATTCAACAGGTGGGTACTGGGCACTCCCCCAGAAATTTTCAGACCTTTTTCATGTATTCTGGTGCAATTTAACGTGGTCTAGCCAGCCACATTATGAGACAATTAAAGCAATCACCACTTAACATGGATGGATGGACTCATCATAACATAACACAAGGAAGGTCAAGTACAAACTGACCAAACATCAGCAGAACTGCAAATATGATATCATTGTAAGCAAACAAGTTAAAATGTACATTCTCTATTTATTTTACTGACTTCTTAAAAGTAATGGTTATCCTTACTAATTTATCTTTTACTGTTCCCGACGATTCCTTCTTGCCAAAGTGACAAAACAGGTTACATTAAATTAAACAAATGGCATAAGCATTAATTGATTAACTGATAAAACTACACAATGTAAAAATGTTAATTCCCACAGCGAATGAACAGAACGAGGAAGTGCAGATCCACACCTGTCATGAAAAGACTGCCTTTCTTTGCCACTTTTATATTATAATATTATATTATTATTTATTACAGACGTAATTATAATAGGCCTAGTTATTTTTTACAATTTACCAATTTATTATCATTCATAACAAATAGTCTAGTGCTTTTTAAATACATTGAAATATTTTATTGCTCTATTAAAAGCTGATTAGAATATAAAGCTGAGATGTTTGTTCTGATCAGAACTTCACACACTGGACTCTGACTTTCCTCTGCGATGTGATTGGCTGATGGGCGTCACGTGCAAAAATCTTTACGTTCCTCTCGTCAGTCAGCACTGCGCTTATTTCTTATGAAGTCAGATTAAAACAGACATCACGAGTCACGACTGATCTGCGGTTGAGGCTTTCTCACGCAGAGAGAGGGAGTGAGAGATGGAGAGCGATGGAGAAAGAGGGAGAGAGAGGGAGGAAAGAAGCAAACTCCCAGTTCATTTGAAGCAATTGCTTAAAGCCCTCATCTCTAACACACTGAGGCTGCATTTCTCATTCTGTGTGAATGAGGGGCGTACACTGTTCACTACAAAGTTTCATGTCAGAGGTTCTGGTCCGGATGAGTCGGCGCTTGGGTTCGGATCCGGACCGGAGTCCACTATTAGTGACCTGGGACATAAACACCACCTCACTCCCTCACCTGCTGCTAACACTACCAGGCTGGTGTAAATGTTATGCTTAACAGCCTTCATTCAAACGTATTAGTGGTACTCGCTAACACGGGTATGTGCGGGGCCCCCATGGCAGGGCCCTGGCCTACTACTCTGTTTGCGCAGCGTTTACGCTGCGCTTGTGCTTCGCATAAATCAGGTTGCCAGATTGGGGGCCCTTTTATCGCCTCGGGGCCCTAAGCAGCTGCTTAGTTCGCTTATAGGCTGGGCCGGCCCTGTGCATAAGTCTACAGTAGCTCACAGTGTGGAAATTCCTCTCGTCCTCTTCCTCGACATCTTCATCCCTCTTTCTGTGTGTTACAGCGTTTAACCACAGCCCCTGAGGCTTTCCTAATCCTCAGATTTCATCACCCCTATATCCAACTGGATATATATAGGAGGAACCAAGAAAATAGTCTGGCTTGCACGCTCTATATTTTTAGATGAAGATTAAGGCAACTGTATTGCCGCTTGTGATCAAGATTACAAATTATATCAAAAATAGGTCAAAGTATTTTATCCAAACCTTAAATCTCAGGCCTGTACTGTTAGGTGCAGAACCTTGATCATAAATTAACCATCTTAAAAATTGTTAACATCTTTTGTTTGTTTGTTTTTGTATGCATCTATTAGCTCCTTCCAGGTCATGAGCACAGATTTATCCAGGGTTTCTCAATTTCTTTCTTTTGATCCAACTTTTTGTCATCTGCTTGTAAGGCGTGTACAGGAACCTCCGGCATCACATTACTCAGTATATTGTAATTTTTAAGACAAGTCATTTAGTAAACCCCAACCACCTTTTTTCTTTTGATACTTTAACATTTTTTAATCTGATCAGTTTATTTTCCTTGCCATACAAATCTTGAGATTGTTTTATTCCTCACATCAAATAGCCAGGGGATGGAAATTTGGAGTCTGGAATAAACTGAGGTATCTGGGCAAAACTTTTATTTTAATAGTTTCTCTCCTTTGATTTAGACTTAAGTATGGGATAAGAGTCCATTGCTCAAGTTCTTTCTTGATGGTGGGAAAAAATAGGTTTTTTTTGTCTACAATTGTTATTGTAAATATTAATGGAGAACTACACAAAAAAAAGTCTCTACTTGGATTCAACTATGCCTCTACTGAATGACTGCTGCATGGGTGAGGATCTTTCAGCTGCAACACGGTATTTAACCCCAACTGATACAGTGAGTGGCTTCTCATTTCTGATACAACCATATGGAAAGACAAATCACGTGGTCATGGAAAAGAGTGTTTGAGAAGGGTCAACTCATTGGCCTCAAGCAGAGAAAACATCTAAGGAGAAGTAGAAACAAACTGTAGATCTGAACCCCAGTGAGCGTGTTTGGGACGAGCTGGAGAAGGCTTTGTGCAGTGGTCACTCTCTCCATCAGCAATACAAGAGCTAGGTGAAAATTGTATTCAAATTTAATATTTTAATGGATAGCACAGTGATTCTACCTGAATAATAATAATAATAATGATAACGATGATAACAATAACGATAAAATGGATTGTATTTATATTGTACTTTACTTTTGAAACAAATCTCAGTGTTAAAGTCGTTTAAAAACTCACACAGCATGACACAAATGGCATCAAAACATTATGCAGATCAACTCTCTGCAAACACAAGAGCCTCGCAACAGCTCTCTGGACATTCTTTTTTCCACTGTGGACACTTTTGATGGGATAGAAAGTGTCTGTCATTGCTTTCGGTCAAGTCATTTGACCATCTGCCCACAGGTGTCGCCTGCTAGTCCGGGTGGCTGTGCTGTTCCCAGGCCTCTCCGCTTTCCAGCGCTCATCTGTGCTTTTATGGACAATAATATGTGTTCTGTCTTTATGTTCTCTTCAGGGTGCAGGATCACTCGGAATCTCAGGATGTCAGTGGGCAGTTTATGCTCCTTTTTGCTAGGGCCCCAGAGAGCTGAGTTTCCGACATGGCTGTGAGGCATTATCAGACCACTTTCCTTTAGAGCATTTTGGAACACTAATGTGTCTCCATGCTCAGGGCCTGCTTACAGCTGCAAGAGCTGCTGACCGGAACGTTACAAATGTTTTCTTAATAAATAAAATCTAGCTTGTACCTCAATTATACATTCTAATCATGAAGCCGAACTCAGACCTTGCTCAAGCTAGAGCAAACAAATACTTATTTATTTCCCTTCTCTGCACATGCATGCCGCATTTTAACATCTTAAAGCAGAACTAAATAGCTCTGGTGATAGAGCTCCTCCCACAGCTCCCTTGTAAAATAATATAGAAAATAGTGGACCTCAGACCCTCTATAATCACACTCAGTCCAGTATTGAGATGGGCCGGTTGTTTTAGAATCTTGGGAAACTGATGGCCAATAAACTGTTGCCGCAAACATTTAAGAAAGCAGCGTAGTCCTGTTTTGTGCCGTTTATATTTTAGTAGTCTGTTTAAAGTTGATGTAATGCCTCATTCAGTTTAGAGTGCACATTTTTGACCTCAACATTTGAAAGAAAACTGAAATCTGAACTGCTTAACTAAGAACATCACATACATTATGGAACATTTCTGTAGAGGTCTAAACTACAAGATTAGCAGGTTTTTTGACAAACGAAGACAGTGTATTATGTTGTTTGCTGAGGAAAAGTTTCTTACTATTTGCACTGCCTCTTACAGCAAGATTTGGGTTTTTCAAAAAGGCAAATCTTGATGCTAGCGCCAGCAACACTGTTATTTCACTCTTGATTTTGCCAAGAGCACAGTTTATTTTTACAATCAAGAGCGCAGCGTTGGTAAAATTGAGTCCGCTGGTCCTGACCTCCATAAAAGTGGCCCGTTTCAAGTGCACGCACCGGCTGCTTCAGTCAATGGAAACCGCAGCAGACAGCAGGATGAATGACCTCCGCAGAATTAGTAATGCCTAATTAGCGGGAGCATGTTTGTCTTATGATAAACGAGCGGCCGCATTGTCCTCCTGGTTTCCCTTTTATCCGCCTGCTCTGTTTACCACGCCGATCCCATGTGGTCTGCGTTCGATGTGCGCTTTTCCACTGTAGAGGTGAGGTGCCGACGAGGATTAACCCACACTGCAGATGGCACAGCGGACCAGAGACAGCCACAGTGGAACAACCCTGTCTTCTTGGTAACACGATCCACATCGTGTGTGGATGTGTGTTTGAGGAATCTTTCACAATTCCTCAATATTAGCATTTGTAACTCTTTGCAGCTTATTACGGACGTGTTTGGAAAGGCAGGCCGCAGTAATCACAGGAGCGCGGTGGAAAATGAGAAGGCACGACCAGTTTTGTCAGTGTAGTCATTTTCACATTTCCCTAATCCAGTGTGCCACCTAGGGTCATGTTTCTGATCTTTTTGTTACTTAATGTATTACTCATTAGGAAGGAAGGAAAAGATTGTATGTAGTTTATCATTAGTGGCAATTAAATTCTGTATGATTCTTGTTGAATGAGGAAACCAGTTACATTGACTGAGCATCTCAAATCCGGATTTGCTGTTAAGATTTTAGTTCTACTAAATTCAGGTTTTAGATTAGCTCAATTTAGACTTGTGAGTTTGTGAAATTTGGGTTGGCCCCTATTTGTCATTTATAATTAGTGTTGTCATGTTACAAACATTTAAAACTCTTCCAATATTATGGAAATAGCTTGCTACGTAATATCAGGGCTGAAAGTTAATCAATGAATTGCAACGAACCGGTTATTGAGATAATTGTCAACTAATTTAGTAATTGAATAATTGTTATCTGTACAGATTCAGTGAAATAATTATTGTGGTCTTATACTAGATCTGATATCAATCAAGACCTAAATTATGTGTCCAATCATAACACAACAAAAGATCTTAAAAGGGTCCCGACAATTCTCAATTTGTCTTTTTCATAGACAATAAAAGCAGCAAAGTGCAGATTTAATAAACAATATGAGAGAAGAAAGCCAAAAACACAAGTGGATTCTCTTTTGGAACCAGGCATAAATAGATCACCTAATTTTGCCAGTCAGCAAGGAGGTTGTGGTTGTCCTCCCTCTGTTCTCCACTAAGACCCTGATACCCCAAAAAGATACCCTCACTTGTTCCTGAATCTTTATGAATACCTAATAAGTCTAGCTTATTGAGTGTGCTTGTTTTATGGAACAGCCCCCTGGACATGGCTCTGGTGTAAACCTGTAAATCTAAAACGGCGCGGGAGAAACGCCCGTGCAGCTGTGAAAGTGATGGTCGATTTGGAACTGCTGAGATTAGACTGGAAAGTTGTTCAGCCACGGAACTGTGATTTTATTTTACCACCAATATTGTGTCTTGATTAAAAGTAATAAAATGTATGAAAACTTTAGTGCGCACATTTTACAAAGCCCTTTTCTGAGACTTGGAGAAAAATGTCACAAGGGGAACGTGTGAGTAAGATGTTGGAAAAGCCAGTGTCAGTCTTTCACCTACAGCATGGAGAGTTGTCATGAAGCAGAGCAGGTCCTGGTGAGGCTCAAACATCGTAAATCTGCACAGCTTTGGGCCACCGAGTATCGTTTGGGCTAATATACATATACAATCATTAGATGAGTTACTGTAAGAAGATTGATTCATTGTACATTGGCATGGCCTTTGTGTGAATGTGGTCTATGTGTGATTGGCGTTTGGAGCATGGATCAGTAATATGAACTGGATAAGACACTCCCCCTATGTCTGCATGAGAGTGTGATCATGGCCACTTCATAGGTACTGCACTTCTGAGCATGGATTTATGGATCGTCATCGCGCTGATCAGTCAGAACTGATAACAGTGTTTGTATCAAGGAAACTTTTCTTAGTTTATGCACCACTGGGCCATTGAAACCAAGATGGCGCGCTCTTACATTCAACTTTCAGATCTTATAATACTTGCATGCATTTTGTTCATTATAAACTGCAATACTGATCTTAAACAACTTAGTAATTGAAACAGGTCTATTGACTTTCTGTTAAACTGAAGCCTTTTCGTAGTAATGTTTCACTGTAACAAGCAGCTGAACAGCATTTACTTTTGAAACGTGGCTACATGACAATACATGCGTCTTCATTTTTCAAATATTTGTTTTCTTTTTTTGAAAGACAATAATAAGCATTTACAGTGTTTAACAATGCAATATTTACATTTCGGTAGCATTTACATTAGGTTATTGGGAAGGGAAGGGGGTGGAGGAGGGAGTTATTTTGCCACTGTTGCTAAAAAGTATGCATATGTATGCTTCAGGAGAAAACAAAACAAGACTTGTGTAAAATCTTTAGCTCTAATCTTCCATTAGGCATCAGTAATCTATATTTTATTTATGTATGCATTTTCATTTTATTATTATTTTATTATTTGTATTAAGTGTATTCCCTGCTGTGTGAGGCATTAAAAAAACAATGTCTGTTGTGGGTTGTGATAGAGAGTGATGAGGATGTGTCCTGGTGTTGTCAGGCGCACAACAGGATCACTTCATGTCTAGTTTAATTCAAGATTCATCCAACAAATAACAATGTGATGGGGCGGCAACAGTCAGCAGCAGTAATACTTGTATTATTAATGTATTTGTTTGAGATAGGCTCTTTAATCATAACTACTATACCAACTTGTCAAAGCCTGATCTTGTCAGTTCTTGGAAGCTAAGCAAGAATGGGCCTGATTAGTTCTTGAATGGGAGACGACTGTAACACCAGGTGCCACGTGGGGGGGCGGTAGTGCATACTGTCGTTAAGCAAGACACTTCACCCACTTTGCCTCCTGTGTCCGTGTTTGTGAGAGTAAATGTGGGACAACGGATGGAAATTAGCTCATGGCTACAATCCAGCGTGTTTACAGCATGTGTATCATGTATGTTCAGTAACATGCATTGTCCCTACCAAATAAACCTAAAAATAACTAAGTTACAGGGGATGTGGGCGGGAATGGGGGATAGGTGAAAACAGGAATTAGCTGAGCACTCAAGCCTCAATTGCAGGACATGGATTACAGGATTACTCAAACATGAACAAATAAAATAAAATACCAACTCTGAGTAAACTATATGACAGAACACTGTTGTAACAAGGGTAAATGCTTATTTTGCATTGTGCTGTACGTTTCCTTTGATCAATGTGAAGAACAGGTCAATATGACAATAGAGAAAATGGTATTGAGATCTGATCCCTGTGGCGATATGATCTTTTGGTGCTCACTCATTTTTTGGTCGGCCTCCATCCCGAGTGTGTGCCAGGTGATTTCTACAACCATAAGGACTTATAATACTGTATAAGGCTGCAAGATTAATTACATGATTGATCTAGTTTATGTTCTCGCTGACCCTGAAAATAATAATACATTGTTGTTTTTATCTACAGCGGGCTTCAGGAGGAGCTTCCGCCTGAGCAGAAGGGACAAGAAGACCAACAAGTCCATGTACGAGTGTAAGAAGAGCGAGCTGTATGACACAGCGGATGTTCCCACGTACGAGGAGGTGACGCAGTACCGCAGGCAGACCAGGGCCAAACAGAGGCTGGTGGTGTTTGTGGGTAAGACCATGTTAGCTACTCTATCAACCTCCAGCAATCTAAGGCATTTGAGATTTTTGTTAGCACTCTTTTATGCTCCATTTTTGTACGTAAACAGATGTGCGTTCCAAGCATAGTTACTCTGACTGCAAAGAACTAGATAATCTATGGTTTTTCAGCATAGAATCCCTTGTTTTCCCGTAAAAATACAGGTTTATTTATTCAACCCTTATTTAATGGTGGATTTAGCCAATAGCGTTAAATTTCAATTCAATTCAATTTAGCCCCTCGAGGGGATACAGTGGAAAAAACTGAATAAAAACAGAATAAACAGTGTTCATTGGGACTTGGAAATGTCCCGTGTCCTTAGACAGATGCCTCAAGCTCCCCTGTCCTTAGACCCTCCTTCTCGGCCAGGGAAAACTCCCAAACCTCTTTGGGAAAAAGAAGAAACCTGGAGAAGTTCCACAGTGAAGGAGAGATCCGACTCCCTCGGACGGACAGGCGGACGCGCCTCAATTTGCAGACAGACGGTGGAGCTGGACCCACTCAGGAGGAGAACCAATTCTTCGAGGCCGATGAAGAACCGTTCATATGGAGTAGAGACTGTTTCTCCAGGCAGTTGAGGAGCATCTGGAGCCACAGGTCATCGATGTGTCTGCTCCACTCCCGTCGGGGAAGTGGGAGGAAAAAGAAGGAAAAGAGATGAACAAATTGCAAGTGATATTAAATATTGTTTGATAGAAAAGTAGGATAGTGCTCAAGCTGCCATACTTCCCCCAGCATAGTTGCTCCAAGGGCAGCATAGCTGGGAACTAAAGGTTTTTATTTCTGTTCTTGAAGAGACTGTGTCGGCCTCTTTAGCATGGACAGGAGCCGATTCCACAACACAGGAGCTTGGTGGCTAAACGCTCTACCTCCTACTGTGCTTTTAGAGACTCTTGGGACCACCAGAAGTCCAGCATTTTGAAAGCGAAGTGCTCTGTTTGGATGATAAGGTACTATAGCCTCTTTGAGGTAGGATGGGGCCAGGTCAATTATGGCTTGTAAGTCAGGAGGAGGATTTTGAATTAGATTCTAAACTCAACAGGGAGCCAATGAAGAGACTTGAGCACCGGCGTAATGTGCTCTCTTCTTTAGTTCCTGTTAGAAATCTTGCTGCTGCATTTTTGAAACAGTTGAAAGCTTTTTATGGCGCTTTTTAGGGCACGCTGCGAGCAGGGAGTTACAGTAGTCTAATCTAGATGTTACAAAACACATGACAAGTTTTTCAGCGTCGCTTTTAGGCAAGATATTTTCTGATTTTGGCTTATATTACGTACTAATAAGTAATAAGTAATAAGTCTGTTCAACCTCTACATGCTGCCGTTAGGGCGAAAATGTGTCATATCACAATTATGCAGACGACACTCAGATCTATGTTTCACTGACAGCAGGTGAATATGGACCAGTGGATTCACTCTGTCACTGCATCCAACAGATCAGTGTGGGATGCAAAACAACTTTCTCCAGCTGAACTCAGACAAGACTGAAATCATCGTCTTTGGCCCACAGAAACAAAGAAAGTGTTAACAGTCACCTCCAGAGTCTCGCTCTAAAACCTACACATCAAGTTAGAAATCTGGGGGTAATAATGGACTCAGATTTGAATTTTAACAGCCACGTCAGATCAATCACATCAGCAGCTTTTTACCATCTAAAAAACATTGCCAAAATCAAAAGTATATGTCTAAACCAGACCTGGAGAGACTTATCCATGCGTTGTCTCTAGTAGATTAGACTACTGTACGGCCTGCTCACTGGCCTCTCCAAACGAGCTGTAAAACAGCTGCCAGTACATCCAGAACGCTGCTGCTCGGTCCTGACTAGAACAGGAAGTACGATCACATTAGTCCTGTGCTCAGGTCTCTGCACTGGCTCCCTGTGGCTCAGAGAATAGACTTCAAAGCAGCTCTGCTTGTATACAAGTCTCTCCATGGCCCAAAGTACAGCATGTTAGTGCCATATGAACCATCTCGGACTCTGAGGACCTCAGGGACCGGCCTCCTGCTGGTGCCCAGAGTCAGGACTAAGCATGGGGAATCTGCGTTTCAGTTTTATGCAGCTAAAATCTGGAACAGTCTTCCTGAGGATGTGAGACAGGCCGCTACTCTGGCATTGTTCAAATCTAAGCTAAAGACTGTTTTGTGTGGCTGTGCATATGACTAACTGAATTTTCTTTGCACTCTCTTTTATGTCTTAAACTATTTGACGGATAGCCTGAAAATGGCACCTTTTTAAATTTCTTTAAATCAAGGTTTTGTGATTTCTGTCATGTCTTTGTGATTTTAATGCATTTTCTTCCTGTTGTGTGTAGCACTTTGATTTGCCTTGTGTACGAATTGTGCTCTACAAATAAACTTGACATGCCTAATTTATTTCTGATTGTTTTTATTTTATTGTTAAAGAATAGAAGAAAATCCTCAGAGCTGAGAGTAGCTGGGATTGAGGGCTCTACTGCGCTGTGACAGTTTGTTAGCCTGGCTACAGTGATGATTATTTTTTTTTGACTTCTATTAAATTTGAATAGTAACTGGTTTGGGCCTTACACAGAGCCGGCTTATAGGACAGTAGGCAGATTTTCCATGCTTTTCGGGATTCCTCCGTGTGGGAGCGACTAAATGGTCTTTCTAGTTTTCTAACTCTTTGTTTATGTGTATGCAGTTCTTCATTGTACCACAGGGAGGCACGTTTTGGCCTATTGACCTTCTGCTTTAGCGGAGCTGCAACATCAAGAGCAGACTTCAGAGAATTCATGGTCAAGTCAACAAATTGAGCACTTCGATGCTGTTTTCAGCAGGATCACATGACATGTCGCTGAATATTGGCTCTATTATTTCTTTGAACAATCGTGATCTCAATTGGTTGCAATGCCTTCGTATGTCTCTATATGCAGCTAAAAGAAGACTATGAATAAGGTCCTTGTGTGCTTTGGTAGACCACAGCTACAATATTTGGGGAATCATAGACACTTCAAGCTCGATTAGCTCTACAAGGTGACAGCTTTGTGTTCTTTCTAAACCCCAAACCCCAAACCCCCAGGCCTCTGCTTTAACTTGTGACATCAGTCCTTTTTCATCCAGTCCTCTCCCCTGTCACTACTCCGCTTCACTTTCCCTCACCTCCTGCCTCACACGCAGCTCTCCATAAGCTTGGAACTCAGCATCTGTCAGACTTGGCCCAAATGCCGCATAGATTTTAATAAAAGTCCTCCTTTCCACTGTGTTGACACGGAGAGTTTAATCTGCGCTGTAGCCTCGCGTGGCCCGGCCTTGCCCTGCCACGACCCTCGTCCCACAATCACACCTTCTTAATTTAGACTTTCATTTACACAGTTTGCTCTAATCAGAGCCTTTCCATCGCTTCATGTTCTTTTAATATTCAGAGCTGATAAAATGTTAGCACTTGTTTAATAGGCCACCAAAGTCTTGAAATGTATTTAGCAGTGCTTAATTTGTTGCCAATCATTTTCAAAAGTATTGTTGCCAGGCCCAATAGTGCAGGATTATAAACCCTGTTCTGGGAAATTGACTGGGACAGGTTGTTGTTGTTTTTTAAAGTTCATGGGATTTACCCGAAACCTTCATAGACACGTAATTCTCTCTCTGCCACTTGGCCGATGCTCACCAGAGTTATGTCAAATCTGACCTTCCTTCACATACAAATGAATGTGGAAGCCTCTCCCATAAATGTGAAATGTTTAGTTCATGATATTTATGTCTTTATCGGCTCTCCCTACTGGTAGTATGTAAAAGAGGGTGTTTAGTATCACACAACACACATCAGAAAAATCTGTTTAAAGTTAGTTAGCCTTTAGCTCAGAGGCCAGTTTTACACGCAGATTATGATTTGAAACACCAAAAGGTTTACGCACTCAACAGTGACTTTAAACAAGCCTTTAACTTAAATGTGTTCGATGGGTTTGTACCATTGACAGTAAATTTGTACTGGCCCAAACCATCTGGATTATTCATCACTTGCGTTTTTACAAGCTAATGCTAACGGCTATAGGAACAAATACAGGGGACCGGCTCCGGAGTCCTTCAAATTTTGCTCTACTAGCCGAATGGCTAAGTGATCGATAGCATGACCATCGGACGCCACTTCTACTGATTTATATGTCCATGGGATTTTCATCACGCTAAAAAATCTGCAGATTAACAACAGTCATCTCAATTATGGCATTGCATAATGTGACCCCACAGCAATTTTTGTCACATCTTATTTCACTTACTTCACATTTTGGGTAAATTCTTTAGAAATGTAACCTGTGAGTAGTATAGACTCTGCAAGGGCAGGTTTATTAGTAATATAAAAGACTCAAAGTGAATGTAAAAATGATAGTAAAAGGGCTTGCAGATCTTATTCTTGTGAAAGATCACAATTATCCCTCAAAGAGAAACTGGCAAATATTGATCACCAATGAACCTCAAAACAACAGTATTAACACAATATTCATTTTGTGGTACAATATGTATTGGGTAACAGAGTTTTTGGTAGCCTACTTTTAAAATGTCTTGACAAGTGTTTGGAAATAATTATTAATAATTAAGACATAAAAGAAACATTTCTTTTGAAAGTATCATGGCTGTTTCTTTAGCTTTTGCTGCTACTAAACGATGCATTTAAACAAAGGAGCTTGTCATTTTAATATATTGTGACAGCACACAATACTATTGTGGGACTTGTTGTGATACTATATCACAAGATTTTGGTTATGGTTACATCCCTTCTTGGTACAGTGGTGTAATTTCCCACGTATTCATTGAAAGTCCAGATATCCATTAAGAGTCACCATCACTATTGGGTAGAATGGTAGTTTTGGAATGTTTCAGAAAGAGAGGCAGACGCAAACTGGGGTCCATATAGAACAGTTAAAAGTACATTCAAAAGACAAACGCCGCCATATAATATAATGATATACTATAGTCCATACAATCATTTCCTCCAGTTCAGAGTTCAGACATGAACCTGATATCATTATGTGAGCCCTCAAGGCTCCTATCAACAAGATTTCTAATTAAACACAAAAACAAACATTGAAAGTAAACAGAGAAAGTTTCAATTGCGTTAGTGAAAGTAATTTAAAACATTTAGATTTTATGTTTTATTTTATTTTTACAATTAAGTTGTCTTTTTTGCTATATATTGCTTTAACGTGGACATATGATTTCTTCTTGTAAGTGTCCTCATACATTTTACAGTTTACATTTGTGATAATAACAATGTCTTGAAAGTGTAGACTACAATTATAAAAATGTACATTTTCAAATTTTCGACGTGTTCCTGTTCAATCTCTTTACTAATCAAGAAGCAAGTCAAGGAGAAAGACACGTTTCACATTCTGTGGTCCAAACAAGCGTGAGTCTACAACTGTTCTGGTCGGCCTTGGTGCACTTGAACGCCATGCGCTGCATGGACTTCATCAGTGTACAGTCTGTGAGCCGGCTTCCATATAGGAGCCTGTCAGCCGAATGTAAATATGTGCAATTGTCCTGTGTAATGTTTTCCTCACTCTTAAACCTGTGGATTGGCACAGAGTGAGTTGGGTCAAATCCTCCACCTTCAGGTTCTGATCAAGCCTATTGCTCAAGATACGGAGATGGGTTCTGTGCTGTTCTGTGACGCCCACTGCGCTTAACGGGTTTCCCCAGTGCCATTGAAGGATGGGTCAAATGCAGAAAACAAATTTTCTATGGGGACAATAGAGTATAACTTAACATTAACATTAACAAAATGAAAGTATTTGGCGTATATCGCCAGAAATTGGCAGGAGCATGTGCCTGTGCAGATACTGCACTTTAGTTTGTAGTAGCATCAAGTAAAAAGAGTTAGAATAGATTTGGGGTTCTAAAACTTTCTGGCCAAAGGTCCAAATTGATCCAAAGGTCCGGACCTCAGTGCCGTATTAACTGGGGACTTCGGTCCGCAATAGAAATCCTCTTACCTCTGCGTTGTTGGTGCATTCTTCCTCTGGCCCCACCCTTTTTTCATTGCCCCAACCTTGCCTCCCACCAATGTTCAAATTGGAAATTATTGTTTTGAAACACTTGCTTGTTCATCCTCCAACTTTATTTACAAAACTTGAAATACCAATGCAAATCTTTTTTTAAAACAGAATAAAACTGCATCCACTTTATGTACAGTGTCCATAGGCAAAGCAGGCGTGCAGCATCAGAGCAGGAGGCGAGACAAGGCCATGGACTGACCACAAATGTAAACATGACAGAATATTACAGTGCTGTGAAATAGTAACCACACTTTCTATCCACTGAGCTGCCATAGGGCCTCTGCTCCAGGAGGTGCTTTTATAGACCGACACAAGCATATATTAGCATACCACATGAACATCACATCAGCATATTTGTGTTCTGTTTAGTGAGTCAGGTTACAGGGAAACAGAGCTGACCTCACTTTTCTATAAAATGTGGTCCATAATCACATTTCTGTGGTTCACTCAAATATGCATAGGCCATGTTTAAATATAGACCATGGATTTATAATGGAACATATCACCCATGTAGAACTATATAGACTGAGACGGTAGAGGTGCTTTGGTTACGACTTGCTCTATGCTGGAACTCTGGGGAATAAAGCAGATCAGATCAGAATTAGCTAAATAATAATAACAAATAATAGCTTTAGCTACGTTTTCACATGTGGCTGTTTGGTCCAGAGTGGCCTGATGCTGATATTTGGCTTGCTGCTGTTATTTATCAGTACCAACAGTACCACAAATCCATCTTAAATTGAAGTAAAGATCACAAATTAACTTTTCACTTGAAAGTGAGAAATGTATTTATCTGGGATATGAAATAAGTGTAAAATAAGTGTAAAATGTGTGTAAACGTACAGACTTTTAGCCTAATCCCCCCTCTATTTCCATTTGTCCATTTGTACTTTGTCTGTTGAAAACACAAACCGTGCCAAACAGAATGGGGAGATACATGAAAATATCAATGCATATCAGCCCATACCTCATGTATCGTCCATCACTAGTTTAGTCCTGGTTTTGATGTGGTGTCATTTACGTTCAATATGGGGCGGGTTCAGAATGTAGTTTACTGATTTTGACAAACATCAGGTTCACGTGGGTTCATGCAATAATGCAGAGAATACTCGGCTAATAACCTTTTACCCGTTCAGATCGCTATGGTGTCCAGGACAACCTTAATAACCGCACCTCACCCAGTCACGCAGAACCGCCCCCAACTTTCATTAGGCTTAAACCCAGCAATAGTTTGAAGGTTATAAACACAATCTGGTGCACGTTTGGGGATTAAAATGACAAATGAGCACTTCTTGGAGTACCACTTAATGTCACTAGAACTAGAGACTAACAGAATATGCTGGACTACTCGAACAAAACATTATAACGTGGCTTGAAACTCAAGAAGTCCATTTAGTATTTAAGCCCTTATTAGACCTTTAATGAATACAATGATAGAATTTGACACTTTTACTGAGAGAGGCGGAGACAGCAGGCAAAACACACAAATGACAGTAAATGCCAGAGCCTTTTAACAAACCAGTAGAGTTATGGCTGTTATACAGGTGCCCAACACGTTTATGAAGTAAAAGGTACTCTTATTTCACTGCAAGCTAGGTAGGCTGAAGGTCAGACGGTCAGAGTGCACCACGGAGATCTGCTCGTGCTTGTAAACAGTCCCTGTGACATAACAGCTTTTACACTCAAGTTTGAAAATGCCTGTTATATCTGGTATACTGTATGCCGGAAAACAGCACTAAACCTGAGCCACATTTTTTGAGCTACATGGCTTGTTTTGGTAATTTCATACAGTGCAACCCAAGTTGCATAGTCGTCACACAATTTTTGTTGCATTTAGGTGAGATTCAAACAACCTCTCAAGTTGTTGGTGGGCCGATGCTTAACCGACCTCGCCGCTCTCGTGCACTCGCTTAAAACTGGTTCCAATATATTGATTTCTAAACAGTAGACCACAGACATGAGGAAAATGTTATAATATTTAAATCTTGTGACGCTCTGAGCGCAAACACTACAGCGCCAAACGTTGTGAGATAACACAGCTAGTGCACCTAGCATCAGCTATTTCTTCTGCAGGGTAAAATGACTCTCTTTGCGATGACAGTGTTCAAAACATGGGCCGGCCTCCTGCTGGTGCCAGAGTCGGGACTAAACATGGACCGGCCTCCTGCTGGTGCCAGAGTCGGAACTAAACATGGATCGGCCTCCTGCTGGTGCCAGAGTCGGGACTAAACTGCCAGAGTCCGGGACTAAACGTGGGCCGGCCTTCCTGTGGTTGCCAGAGTCCGGCACTAAACGTGGGACCGGCCTCCTGCTGGTGCCAGATCGGGACTAAACGTGTGGACCGGCCTCCTGCTGGTGCCAGAGTCGGGGGACTAAACTGTTGGACCGGCCTCCTGCTGGTGCCAAGATCGGGACTAAACGTGGACCGGCCTCCTGCTGGTGCCAGAGTCGGACTAAACGTGGACCGGCCTCCTGCTGGTGCCAGAGTCGGACTAAACGTGGGACCGGCCTCCTGCTGGTGCCAGAGTCGGGCACTAAACGTGGACCGGCCTCCTGCTGGTGCCAGAGTCGGGACTAAACGTGGACCGGCCTCCTGCTTGGTGCCAGAGTCAGGACTAAACTGAACCGGCCTCCTGCGGTGCCAGAGTCAGGACTAAACATGGACCGGCCTCCTGCTGGTGCCCAGAGTCAGGACTAAACATGGACTGGCCTCCTGCTGGGGCCAGAGTCAGAACTAAACATGGGGAATTTGCGTTTCCTGAAGATGTGAGACAGGTTCTACTCTGACAATGTTCAAATCTAAGCTTAACAGTTTTGTTTAGCTGTGCATATGACTGATTCTATTTGCATTCTCCTTTTTTTTCTCTCTCTCTCTTTTATGTCTTTAACTGTTTTGTGATTTTAATGCATTTTTTCCTGTTGTGGGAAGTGCTTATGTATGAATTGTGCTCTACAAATAAACTTGTCTTGCTTGCCTCCTAGTTTAGATGCTATTCAAAACTGTGCTATTATTTTGTCAAAAATGTGGATCATAAAAATATTTGGCACAGAAGGTTGGTAATAAAGTAGTAATAATGTAGTTTTTCCATTTTCCATGTTTGTATCCCGTTCCTCTGCCGGTCTTTCCATCCGCCCCTGACACTTTATTGGCTGTTGCAGTAGTGGTGATGTTTTATGGTTACGATATGACAAAGGAGCTCAGAGTCGCACTGACACCACACACATGAGGAGAGCATCTAAAGTCTCCCCACACCTCCCTGTTTCAATTTACGTTAAGAAATGAATGCCTTAACACTTCAATCCAGTTAGAGTATAACCGATTACTTCACCGTTCAGGGGCCCTGCCATGCCTCACTGGTACCACTGGTGTTGAGCGGGGCCCCATACAAGGTGAGAATGGTTTTACGAGTCCCACAGGAGTCGAGCGAAGGGCCCTCATGGGTCCCTTGTGTGCACAGTCATACTTCTGACACTGCATGTATCAAACCAAACCAAACCGAGCAAGACCAAGCGACCCGTGTTGGAGCCTGAGCGATGGGCTCATATAAAAGCACGCATTAGCACGCTCTGCCACCTCGGGTCCCTACTGTACAGTACAAAGGGCGCCGACACATTCCTACATTTCCTGGTCTTTATAAATCACATGCTTTTTAGCTTCTGTGAGCTCGGGCTGCTAGTGCTGCTCCTTGTGGTGAAAAAGTCCTTTTGGGGCATAGATGGATGGCTGTTTTCACTGCTCCTGTGCTTATGTGTGTGAAATACTGGGTATTTGCAAGTGAAGGATACATGGGGCTGTACATGTTAGAGCAAAGAAGTGGAATGGTGTCGTTTTAGCTGGAATCATTCATGTCTGATGTGTTTGTGAGTATTTTCGCATGTAATGATACATTTTTTTGCTGTGACAGAATTGACAAGAGTCATATCTACATTGTGGATCCAAATCATGGAGTGAAAGATTTCCCTCTTGAGTTTTAGTTTTAGTTTATTTGCCATTTGTAGTTTAAAGCCGCTTTGGAAAAACAAGTGCTAAGAGTGCAGAGTGTGCAGTAAAACATTAAAAGCAACCACATAAACAATGTAAAATAAAAATAAAAAGGCAAAAAAGGAAGTTGCAAAAAAAAAAGATAATGTTTATAGTTGGTGCATTGTTCAAGCTTGTGACAGCTTGTGGGAAGAAGCCTTTAGCATGACGGGATGTCTTGCATTGTATGTTATTGCAAAATAGGTCTAATCTTCAATCACAAGGTCCTTTAGGAGCGAATGTTATGACAAAACAGAGCGCTTTTAATTAATGCTGGGCGGTACAGGGAAAAAAGCCTTTCCTGCCTCCATCGTGCTCTGAATAAGTGACAGGTGGATTGAACCAACCCCAACAAGGTGTAAACTTTCAGAAGAAGCAGATGGTGGTATGGTCGTCTCAAAGCAACAAGGTCCTGAGTTAAACTCTTAAGTCTTAATTTGCTTATTTTTAGATCAAGATAAATCTCATGCCTGCCCTAACTATGAAGAAATTGGCCTGTTTTCTTCTGTTCCTTTATAGCAGATAAATGTTTGCATGAACTTTGGAAGACTTCATATAGGCGTTTTTTGCAACTTTCAGAGGCTAGAGCAGAGTTTACCGTCACAATAAAGCTAACTAACATTAGCATGCTAACAACGCATGTCACCAGACATAAAGAAAGCATACCATCACTACTTACGTGCCTGTTTCAGTTCGTTATAAAACAATACATATTCCACAGCAGAGTATATGACCAGGTCCTCTGTACACCTGTTACATAAATTCAAGCTTTCTAACAAGTGCACACATTTCCACCTGTAGTCTATTCCCTGGACAGAGCTGATGAAATGTGGAGAAATGCACCAGAGAAAAGCTCCCTCACATCCACTCCCGCTCTCTCCATGCCGCCTCTAGTCTCCTCTAGTGTCCTCTGGCTCTGGGCTCCACCTCGCTGACTGAACCCATTGTCCGATGGCAGCCTGCTAAACACATCTGCGTGCTCCGATGGCTCTCCAACAGTTTGATGTGATAGTAGTGCCTGTCCAGAACGCTCGGCATGTGTGGAATCCCAGGCTCGCTCCTGTCCACTCCAACACTCTGCACAGTTATGTGGGCAAGTTCATAAGGGCCTGAAATAAGTAGTATTTGTCTTGTTTTGAGTATATTTTGACTGTTTCAAAATATATGCATGAAATATTGTTATACTTAAAATAAGAAAAATACACCATATTTTCTAACTTGAAATAAAAGCAACTTCCTGTGGAAAGATATAAAAAAAAATACTTAAACCAAGATAAATACTAAAATCACATTTTAACTTGTTGAAGATTGTCATTTTTGTCCAGTATGACAATATGATAGAACCAGTTTTTTGTGTGTGTGTATATGTGTATGTGTATGTGTGTATATATGTAAATGTGTGTGTGTTTATATGTGTGTTTATGTATATATGTGTAGATATGTTTGTATGTGTGTGTATATATATATATAGGTGAGTGTGTGTGTGTGTGTGTGTGTGTGGTGTGTGTGTGTATATATATATATATATATATTATATATTAATATATATATATATATATATTACACACACCACACACATGTGTAATATTATGTGTATATGTGGGTGTGTGTATATACATAGTATGTTATAATGTATGTGGGTATAATTGTTGTGTGTGTGTGTGTATATTATATATATATATAATTTAACAAAATAAATGTACTATTAATCACTTTTTTTATCTATAAAGTAAATGTTTTCATATTTTGACTTATTGCTGCCAGATTAGCATGATGTAACACAGTGATAGCACGCACCAAGACTGGCTTTATGCGACACTACAACTTGAATTAAAGAAAAACAGACATGTTGGTCTGATCCTGAATCTGAACCAGACTGCTCTTAATACAAGCTGAAGGCAGCCACTTCAGTGTAGTGCACAGGTCTGTAACTAACGATGAATCCAGATGGAGAGTTTTGTAGTGACATGAGTCTGCACACAGTGTTCAGCTCAGTGAGAGTGGAAAAAAGTCTTAATCGATTCTTTATGCTGCGGCTTTCGAGTGCTGCTAGTACTTTTAATGGTACAGTAAATGAACTGTAAACTCTGGTGGATTGATTAGAATACAGCAGTCACATTTATCAATGCATACTGTAAAAAGAGTAGATAGAACTTTACAGAATCAGGCTCGTCCATGAAGCAAAAACCTGTAATAACAAAATATTTTCATTACAGAGTTGAACTAATAGTAGTTTATAATTTTTTTCATGGGCTTAATTGAACAATAACATTGATTAGAATATCATACAAAATGGAAACTTATCTTAAAAATGTCTCCAGTTAATATTTGTGTAACACTTTATAATAACTGCACTTTAATTAAGCTGAATAAAGCGTAAACAAAGACTATGCCATCCCTGATGAAGTCATGCTTTATTAAGGCTAAAGTGAGAGATCCTCAGTTGATCGGTTGTTGAACAGAAGCACAGGAATAATGCACAGCTTTTAGTTTGATGAAATTTGATTACAAAATACTTGCTAAAAATGAAATACTTGGCATTCTTGGATTAGTTTAGCTCTTAGACATGTTCAAAATGACTAGGTAGGAAATAAACACGCGTATTTGATGAAGGAACATTCTAATGACATGGTGTATTGCCTTCCAAGACTGATAAAAGCTTGATTTTTATCTCCCCATTACTTGTCTGTCATGTAGTTTGATAAGACTGCATCTCATTACACATCTGTGTGTTGGCAGGCCCCACTGGAGTCGGGATGAACGCTCTGAAGAGGAAACTGCTCGTCTCGGACCCTCAGCACTTCAGCGTTACCATCCCTCGTAAGTCCCCCACACACACTTAAGAAGCCATGTCTGAGCAACGTGGAGTTCAGCAGATGAACCACCTTGAGACATCAGTTGGTGGAGCAAAGTTTGGAGATCTTGAGAAGAAGACAAATAAAATATAATAATAATAAAACAGACTTCCAGGTCTGTTTGAGTTTTTTGTGTAGGAACTAATCATGGTTAAATGTTAGTTCTGCGTAATATGGACCCCTTAGTTTTGTAATAATTTGTTTATTATTTAAATCGTGCACATTTGTGCATGTCATTTCATTCAACAAAAAGTCCACCATCACAGTCGAACAGGAGATGAAAGAAGAAAACATTTTATTAATATCTGCCCCATTCTGAAACACTTCACAACAACAATACAAGATAGTGACATTTCCATTTTTGCGCCATGCATCCACAACCATCACCTCAAGTTGCAGCATGATAATGCCCCACATTGCAAGGATCTGAATTCCTGGAAGCATCCCAGTTCTGGCATGGCCAGCATACTCACCAGACATATCACCCGCTGAGAATGTTTGAGATGCTCTGTATCGGCTAATACAACAGCATGCTCCAGTTTCTGCCAATATCCAAAAACTTTTGGTCATTTTGGTGATCACACCAGATACTGACATGTTTTTTTACCCCCCCAAGACCCTCCCAAAAAGCCAAACTGAGTGGAATTTACAAATACAAAAAGAGTTATTACAACAAAGATAGTAAACTCAGCAATGGTCACCATAACGCTTGACTGAAATATTCATTCAAGCTTATAAATCAGAACTTTCAAGGGGAACAATATCTAAATTATATACATGTATTAACAATTTAGGCAGCCACTCTACCAATCACATTAAAAAAAAATGGGAAAGAGAGTGTAATTTTATTTTGACTGACAAAGAATAGGAAAATATATGTACATCCCAGTGGAGAACCACAAAATCCCATGTATGGAGGGAACGTTACACAATATCAAACTGCTCACTATTCACAAGGAAATTCCAACTGCTGGAGGAACTGAGGTTGCCATAAGGCCCACCATTACCAAATTTTTTTGGGACTGTCCTGTTATTGGATAAATTGGACTGAGATCAATAAAGTGCTACAGAGACTGTCTTTGACACCGCAATCCCACCTAATGTCAGCACTTTGTATCTCGGCTTCAAAAATCCTGCCATGGATATCTTTAGAGCATACTCCTGGCGGCAGGAAAGAATGCCATTATAAAAAAAAACGTATGGCTTACTGGAGATTGGTGTTGTGTGGTGTGTGTGTGTGTGTGTGTGTGTGTGTGTGTGTGTGTGTGTGTGTACTATATATGTATAATATAATGTGTGTGTGTTGTGTAATTATATGTATATATATAATGTGTGTGTAATTGTACATATGTGTGTGTATATAATGTGTGTGTGTGTGTATATATGTATGTATACTATATACATACATTATATATGTGTGTATATATATAGGTGTATATATAATATATAAATTGTGTGTCTGTATATATATATGTTAATATGTTGTGTCTATATATTATATGTTGTGTGTGTGTGTATATATTATATGTGTTGTGTGTATATATGTGTAATTGTATTATATAGTGTGTGTGTGTATATGTATATATCTATATGTGTATTGTAGAAAAAGATTCAGTTGTATCATCTGGACTCTGTTTTGAAAAACAATAAGTTCGACTCTCATCCAAGAGTCATTTCTCAATCAGAGAAACAAGTCGAGAACTCCGTTTTTTAATCCTACTCGTAAAAGCCCTGCCACAGGGGCGACTCTCTGCTAATGGCCCATTGAAATTTAACTGGGATGGGCCAACACACATCCTATTGTTCCCTGATTTTTGGCTTCCCTCTCATTGAGTGCTGATTAGCATCAAATGCCCGGGCGTCTCAGGTTTTCAGCAGACCATTATAAACCGGAAGGTTGAATCTAAACCTCCATGACGATTTAAAGAAGGATCTCTTTTTATAACAAAGATGCCTCCTTAACTCTCTTTCAAACCATCTTTTCTTCCTGCTCAGAATCTTCCACCTCACTGTCCTTCAATAGAGTGGTTTGTGGGCTTTGAGATGAAGCTGGCACGGCGCTTGGGGTCCTGACTCGCGTGTCTTCTGCTGATAAAGCACTCTTGTGCAGTAGCTGTTTACTGTTTAGTCTCCCCTATGTACCGCTCTTTACAACTTTCTTCACTGCATTGGATAGAATACACTACATTGCTCTGTTTTTGTGTAGGCATCTTGTCCTTGAACCAGTTTTTGGTTAGGTTTACAAGAGAAGATGCTAAGGAGAATCGCTTGGCCTTTCTTGATTGTTCCACGATCAGAGGAGAAGATAGATGTATATAGGAAACCTACACACACAGATCAGTACCTGCTCTTTGGCTCTAACCTTTGGCTCTTTGGCTCTAGCACAAGAGGTGCCCACCAGTTAAAACATGTTAAAGTCAATTTAGCATATGTGTCCTAGCTGTTGATCTGGTTTGTAGCATGCACCTTTAAGCGTG
This sequence comes from Chaenogobius annularis, assembly GCA_015082035.1. NCBI lineage: Eukaryota > Metazoa > Chordata > Actinopteri > Gobiiformes > Gobiidae > Chaenogobius > Chaenogobius annularis. Next base: position 745,513 of record BJKM01000065.1, on the reverse strand, counting down.
GGCCTGTAACACATAGTGGCCCCCCCCAGCGGTGTTATCAGGGGAGCTGCGCTGACTGGCTCCTTGTCTGCATCCGTTCACACTCTGCTCCACTCTGCTCCACTCTGCTCCACACTCCTCAGGGACGTCCAAATACTCTCCCACACAAGTGCTCCCCACACCAGATCAGATTCCAGCAGCACAGCGGCCCACAGCGAGCTTTTAGCTACAAATCAACATAAGCACTTTAGCTGAATCATGTTTAGCCTCGACGTGGTAGTGGACCCTCTCAAGGTGTGAGTGATGGCCGTCTCACTTACATGCTCACTCATAGCCTTATTTATTGACCTTACTGTAAAAAGGCCACATCTAGAGGGTTGGTGAGAAGTCCTTCCATTTGGAGGTTGCATGTTCTTGGTAGGTTTCTGATGGTTAATTTTCCTGTCCCAGACCACAGGCACAACAAAACAAAAGTTTCCTTTGTGACAATAAAATGTAACTTGTATAGAGAATATGAGGGTGGTCTTTTTTTGGGCCTTCAGGCCTAGATTCAAAGTTGTTACGTCACCTATCTTTTCCTCTGCAACTCTCTTTAGATTTTTCCTTTTCCCACTATGTGATTGGCAGTTACATTCGTATCTATCAGTGGAACAGGTAAATTGCACCTCGGTCTTTTGTTAATGATGGCTTGGTGATGGACAGACAGACGCTCTTTGCCAGTGCACTGCTTCATTCATTGGCAACACCTCTCTCTTGATTTTCCTCTGACTGCGTTGTACTTTTTCGGCAGTAGCTTAAGCCAACACGCCGAGACAAATAAATCTTTCACGCTCCACAGTGAAACCAGGCAGTGGCACATATAATTGCAGAGTTGCCATATGGGGCTTTCATATGGGGCTTTGAGTCAAACTGTAAATAGGTTTGAGGAAATTTGGGGTCCCCTGATATTAATTGCGGTGTTTGTAACATGCCACGCGCTCAAATGGATTTATTTGATTCACAGAGCTGACACCCGCAATGTTGCTTTTATTACACTGCAATCTATGGCAGACTTTTTCCACTGCGATTCTTAATTGTTTTCAAATGTGACCTGTGTAGCGGTGTTTAATGCAGCCCAGACGCTTTCTGACCAGTATATACTTAAACATTATGTCAACGAAAGAACTTTTTTTTTAACGTTATGTTGAGGCAAAACTTTTTTGGGGGGGGAGGGGTCAGTTTGCTCCACCTAAAGATTATTCGTTTCATTGAATCCGCTTGAATCCATAGATTTATGCGACATTGTAACTTCAAAGGTTGTTTTCTCTTAAAAACACAAAAATCGGCCATTGAAGTAACACGCACGCACCAAACTTTACACTCTGGAACTTAACAAGATTTCGTACAGATAAATTCTTTATCTAATTCTAAGCCTGATTTGATTAAAGTTTTAACTTCCAAAAATTTGACAAACTTTACATTTTTAAACCTATTTTTGTATACTAAATAAACTATCCAAAATTGACTCAGTATATATATATTTTTTATCTAATATGTGGACACATTTTTTGGCCCGTAGGCTCTATTAGACAGGACAGCTTAGCACGAAACAGGGATGAGAGAGAAGGGAGGACATGCAGTAGTCGATTCGAACTCACAAAACTGTGGCTGGCTACACATGCAGCTTGGCATGTGTGCGCTTTATTTTCTTTAAGATAGATTTTTTTTTTAAATGTATAAACATTAAACACATTAATGTCTACCTAAGCCTGCACAATACCCCAATCCTCCAGCTAGGTACTCTTGACCAAAAACCTGGCTCAGTATCTGCCCAGGCGACTGAACCAAGTTAAATGCGGAGGATCGTTTTTCAAACCTGTGACAATAAACTACTCTCCTACGGTATCATTTTCAATATAGTATACTAAGTTAACAGTGAGACATTTCATATGAGTGATTCTTCAACATAATCTCAATGTTTCATTCTGTAAATATAGATTTAAAAATAGACAGTTCTTTTGTGATTAGATTACAGACCCAAAACATCCACCCTCGTATTGCTGCAAAGCTTGGAAAATGGTGTGTTGTAATATCTTAGGACAGTCTATAACTTCACCAGACAGTGTTCTTCCCAGGACTCTGCTGGGCCCTGCTCCTCCTTTTTATATGGAAGACAAGTGTGCTATCTGTCCACTCTAGCCGTGCCCCCGTGTTTTTCCCCAATGTTGTCTTCCTCCGATGACAACCAACCATTGATCTTCCTCAGTGTCTTCTCCACAACATTTGGATTTACGGCCGTCTCTACCCCTCAAGCGAGTGACACATCGTATAAATCACTCCATTGGTTTTCCATGAAGCCCGCAGGAGCAGCGTGTGGAGCAGGGAGGACGACAGAGCTCCGCCACAGCTAGGACGAGGCCTCTGCGGTGGGAAACTAAGCACTCAGACAGGAAAGCCCAACTGCATGGTCAAGCTGTCAGGGTGAAAGATTTAGAATAGGAAAAGTTACATTGTCCAACCACTGACCTCTGACATTTTCGTAAACTTTCATCGCTTCCATTCAAGCAAATATGATTCTTTGCATGATTTACCATCAGGCACATTCAAAAATGAAGTCATTTAGGAACTTACTGTGTAAACCCAACTGTAGTGCCCTTGGTCATAGTGATACAGTATGTATGTCACAGTACATTTGTAAAAGGTTTTCAAACATAATCATGAACATTTTAGAAGCAAAGATGAGTGGTTTTAAATGAACATGAAACAAAGCTTTCAATTGGCAAGTATTTCAATTGTCACTGTGAGTATATGTGAAATGATGTGTTATTGTTGTGCTTATTGTGCTGCTGCCTTTTGTCCAGGACACCTTTACAAACGAGATTTTTAATCTCTGAGTTTTGAAATGAATAAAACATAAAGATATGTAATACAATTTAAAAAAAGGAAACCTCAATACAATTGTTGGCTGTTTGTCACAGAAACATTACTTTGTCATTCAGAAAGTTTAGTTTCATAAAGCTGGTTATGCGTTCCAAGGGCCAGGGCTGCCCTCGGTCACCGGTTCATTGCTTTTATGGACAGAATTTCTTGGCCCAGCCAAGGGTCGGAGGGTATCCGGTTTGGGGACAAGAGGATCTCATCTCTGCTGTTTGCAGATGATGTTGTCCTGATGGCTTTATCAAACCAGGACCTGCCACATGCTCTGGGACGGTTTGAGCCGTGTGAAGCAGCTGGGATGAAAATCAGCACCTCCAAGTTGCCCCAGCAACATTGAAGCATTAAACATGTGGTATTCAAAATAGAGTTGCCTTTACCTTCATTCACTCTGTTTTGATGAATTCTGTTTAGAAAGTCCCCTCCCCTCCGAGCATCAAAAACACTCCATTCTGAATTTAGCTTTGTTCTGAGCATTTCTGCTGTCAATTCCTATCATTACAGCTGCATGGCTTCATTAGCATGTTGGAGAAAGGCTAGCATTTCTTTAGCTCACCTAGATAATTCCCTCTACAGCCAGTAGATTGAGCCAAAAGGCGAGGGAAGCGCAAGCGGGATATACAGTTTTTTTGTCAACATTTTTGTTTTAATTCTAAAACATGATTGGCCAGAATAAAGGTACCGGTAATCAAGAGCATGATTAAAGAACAATGATAATTCAAATAATGCATACAATTAGTCCTGTAATATATTCTAGTGAATAGTTATTAATTTGGGAACCTTGGTGTCAAGAAACAAGAAATGTTCTTAGCTTGACATTCCAACATCAGGGTTATTACCAGTGAAATGTGTTCAACCTGTTCACACATGTCTCTCAGGGGTTAGAAAGTCTCCTACATCACCACATTTGACCAGTTTTAATAATGTCTCTTGCAATCACTAACCAGACAAATCGAGGCTTTCTGACACAACATGATAGTTTTGTATGTAATAAAAGTTTAAACAGTTTATGTTGGCTTGTCGTTGTGCTGCTCAGTGATTTCACAACCTCTGACCTTCGCCCTCTGGAGCATGTTTCCTTGACCTTCTCGCTCCTCTCCTAGCTCTACCTCACACGTTCCCTACACGTGCCGCACTGCCTCTCTTCACGCACACTTGCACCTTTACAGCCGCTGTAGCTTGATCTTTACAAGAACTCAATTACCTGCGAGCGCTACTTCTCTTAACACCGTAAACCTCATGTCAGCTCAGAGTTGCATTTTATGGGACCATTACACAAGTACATACACAAGGGTTGGCACATTCCCGCACGCTCCACTCGTGTTAATAAGGGGCTAAGATCAAATTTTCTGCCCCAACACTGAGTCACAGCGTCTGGGTTTGGACCTGATCACCTTCCCCTTCTCTGTTCCAGACACGAGCCGTCCTAGAAAGAACCAGGAGAGTGACGGCGTAGAGTACCACTTCATCTCCAAGCACCTCTTCGAGACGGACATACACAATAACAAGTAAGAAGGAGAGTTACTGATATGGCCCAAGAGCAAGCTGCGATTCTGCTCCTGATTTATAACACATAAAAAATAATCGGCTTGTTATGAGAAGAACGAGGGGAAAGTGATGCGATGGAAAGATGATATCACTGTCTGGTGGAGGGCGAAGTTGTATTTTATCTTCCACATCCTGAGGCTTTGTAGTGGATTGGCATCATTCAGAGGTACAGTAACAAGTCGCAGCAGAATTTGGCGTAAATGTGCAAAAGGATGAGCGTTTTGCACATAGTAAAACCCTGTTTGAGAGGAAAAAAGCTTTGACACTGCATTAAGTCAGTGCAAATACACTGGTTTACTGAGATATTTTAAAATACTGTCTTTTGTATTTTATTTGAAGCAATTGTAATTTTACTTGTATATATCTAATATTGAGATATATAAGGTAGTTATATAGGTAAGGTTATTTGAGTCAATTTTACTTTTGGATCCAGAAAACACTTTTAATCCAGTTAGGTTCAGAGTAACATATGGAGACATGCCGACTTCACTTGTCTAGTATATTATAAGACATATACTATCCTAATGTCTTTAAGTCCCCATTGTACATGGTTGGTCCTTGTTTCAGGCTCGAAGTACCACTGACCATTGGAGCCAGTAATACATAGTGAGGTTGTATCCTTGAGCAAAGCACTTCACCCACTAGGCATGTATTAATGATTGTTTGGTGATGATAAGAAAGACTTCGAGCATGAAATCGTTCCGTTGTCATAGATACATTTGACAACCCAGCCCACTAACGTGCAATTTGAATGTAGAAGAGCTTCAATTTGAATGTAGAAGAGCTTCTCTGTTCCACTGTTAGACAACTACAAGAGCAAATGCAGACATTAGGAGTTAGATATTGTTCCAAATATAGACACAAAGATATGGAGAAGAATAAAGTGTTCCAACAACCCAAATTTATATAAATATAGACTCACTTCAGTCAAGTGTGTAGTGCTTAGTGCGGGTATTGGGACAAGGCCCTAAAACCATCATATGACCAAAGACAAGCTACGATTTAAATCAAACCTGTTTGATATTTTACAATCTTGGTCGCCGAGTGATCCCTCTCATCGCTGTGTCTACGATCAATCTCTTTCAAAAACGCAAGCGCACCTCAAATTGCAGCAGAGGAGCTCCGCAATGAAAAAGACCTCATCACATTATTTTATCGTTCATTTACTAACTTTTACATAAGCGAAAACACAGCTGGCATGTCACGCTAGTCTCCACTAACTGGTAAAACCGTGGTGACTTAATCAATCGGAACCTAGAGCCTGATATTCACACAAACAAACTTTGATTGATCGTGAGAACTACTGAAAGAAAAAATAGCAGCCTGCTTTAGTTTTCAGGTGGAACTCAATTCCCAGTGTGTGACAGTGTATGCGTCTGACAAGTTTAGCCCACATCTGTAGCATACCTCCAAACATTGCTCTGTGCCCGGGCCCCTGCTTTGTGCTTGTGCTTCCCCCTCTCTGGGTGCTCAAGTCCAGCCTCACCACGTGCCGCCTCCACATCTGCGGTCGCACCGTTTCAGTGTGGTAATAGTTTGGGGATGATGGATGACGGATGCCTATGTGCTGGTCTCACACGAGTGCTTGGTCTGATGTACACTGAGGAAGTGAAAAGAGCACGCTTTATTAAGTTTACATCCTACAAAAGACTTCAGAATGTAATGGGATTGTAAGAATATCCAAACCAAACAAGCCACGGTAGAGTACAGTATAGTCGTCGTTGTTTGGTTTTCTTTAGGCTGACTTTATTGTACTCTTATAGGGGACATATTGTGCAGAGCTTCTCAAAGTGGGGGGCGCAGAGATGTGCCAAGGGGGTTGCGAGAAATTTTAGCAGATGTGCGCACTTTGCAAATGTTATCAGCAACAAACAAATTGCAGCGTCAACACAGGGTTAATCTCTACATGCAAAAAAACAGCAGTGTAGCACGGGACAGTCTTTTTCTCTGTGCCCTGATCCCACACATGTCTGCCTTTGGACACGACTTTGGCTTCTGCCTCTCTTTTCCAAGTCTAAACTCCACTGCTCATTTGGCTATTTAAAAGTATAATATTTTATGGGCGCGTATCGCCTCCTTTAGGCTTTGATCCCATGAATTTGATCCTGTGCATGACAAATGTGAATCATGCACGCAACAATACAAGAGTTATACATAAAGCACCAGTTTTCTGCTGCAGACAGATAACAGTGACCCTCCCACTGTCTGCACAAGTGAGAGGAGAGGAGCACTATACTTGCAGAGCCATGAATCTGTGTTGCCTGGCCTCCATTCTAATCTCCTTGTACTACTAATCAATACTGTCAGTTAGTCGAAGAAGGCCTATTTTAATGACACTAAAGTAAATGGCGTTATAGTAACACTTATCGTTGTTGTTATTTCAGGTTTATGGGCATGGATAAATATTTTATCTCCTAAGGGGTGCGCACCAGAAAAAGTTTGAGAAGCTCTGTGTTATGTTAAATCAACTTTAATGACCATTTAACCTTGTTACAATAGTGTTTCCTTATCACTATCTTCGTCAAAGTTATATTTTTATTGATTCATGCATGTTGAGTAATCCTGTATTGTCCTGCAACTGAGGCTCCAGCGCTCAGAAAATCCCAGTTTTAAGATAAGATAAGATAACCGGACGATCTGCCGACAGTAAGGGCCAAGATGGAGGCGCTGCGGGCCAGGGTGACGATGCTGGAGTTGGAGAACAATAACATGAAAAATAAGCTCCTGGATTTGGACTCCAGATCCCGTCGTCCTAACTTTAGGCATGTGGGGGTCTCGGAGGGAGAAGAGAGGGTAGATACAGAAAGGTTCTTGGAGAAGATTATACCTGAGCTCCTTGTTGGCTCAGGAGTTGAAGTCCCCCCCATCACAATCGAACGAGCAAATCGCCTGGGCAAACCAAGGCCAGCAGCAGATAAACCACGAGGCCTGATTATTGGGTTTCTTAACGATTGTGTGAAGGAACACATCTTGAAGGCTGCAAGGGTTAAAGGAGACCTCCAGTAGAAAGGCAAGCATGTCTTCTTTGCTCCAGATATTCCATACGAGGTTCGCCAACAACGGCAAAAGTTCCACCACATCTGTGAGGAGCGCAGGAAGAGAAAACTGATAAATGGATTCTCTTTTCCCGCAACTCTTCTGGTGACTTTTGAAGGTAAAAAACATGTGCTCAGTACACCAGGAGAAGCAGAGGTGCTCCTAAGGAAGATGCAAAGCACAGAGAACTAAACAATAGGAGAGATGGAGCCATCAACATGGGGTATGTGAGTTCGGGTTGTGGTCACATGATGATACATTTCTGTTAATATGAAGAGACTGATGATAGTGATGTGATTTATTTGTTTTTAACTTCAGACTTTATGCCCCATGTTGGCTGTCTGCTTTAGTGCATCATCTTTGTGTTTAAGTACATCTACTCATCGATATGCCAAATGTAGAAGATTGGATTAGTGGGAAATTGGAAAATACAAATGCAGCGGTGGGAGTGTTGAGCTAAGGAGGTTATATACCCAGTTCCTTAAGATGCTTGGTGTCAGGAGTGCCCGGGGAGTTTTTTGGGGGGTCTTTATGATCTTTTTTTTTTTTTTAATCAGGATTTAGGTTCGATGCCTCTTTCCAGCATGAACCCTTTTGTTTTCTTTTTTTATTCAGCTGTTCTGTGTTCCTATGGTTCCTGTGTATGTTTTTTGTTTCCGACCAGGGAGATTAAAAACATTCATGAGTTATGTACTGTACGATCAATACAAGTAGCATCCTTCTGAACGTGTTAGCAACCTGTGTGCACCTGTTTGGTTCAATAAAGCTCCTGAACCCTTCTTTGCGTCTCCTCGTGGTTTCCATTGGTCCAGTTACCTGTCCGGGCCTCAAGTGGTGCTCTGGCCAGCACTCCAGAGCAGTGACAGCTATAAACCTCACAGTCCAGAGAGTCCGGGAATGTCTCCCCAACAGTCACTTTGTTCTGGCTGATGAAGAGTGGGAAAGTATATGTGCATCTCCGTGGAAAACCACAAAATCACATGTTTGGAGGGAATTCAGTTGGAAAAGTGTGTCTCGCTTGTTTATAATCCCATGTAAAAGTGCCCATAACTCACAGGGAAATGCAGACTGCTGGAGAGGATGTGGCAGCCAGGAGGCAAATCACTATCATGTGTTTTGGGAGTGTCCTGTTGTTCACAAATACTGGACTGAGATCAATAAAGCCTTACAATTTATGACATCACCATCCCACTGGATTTCAGAACTATGTATTTGGGCCTCAGGACTCCTGCCATGGACATAACCAGCAGTTATCTTTGGAGCATCCTCCTGGCTGCAGCGAAAAAAGCTCTTACAAAGAAATGGATGACACAAAATGCACCGACGACCAAAGACTGGACTGACATAATATTGGACATTCGACAAATGGAAAAAATCATTCGGCCTCAATTTGAAAATGGACAAATTTGACAGACTGTTGGCAAAGTGGGACATTTATTTGGGTTCAGTTGTTTTTTAGTTCTTATTGATTTGTCTGTTCTCTCTCTGGTCATGTTTTCTTTGTTTTTTCATGTTTGTAAATATTTTTGTTCATTGTTTTTTAAAGTTACAAAATAAAGACATTTTATTAAAAAAAATATGAAATTAACTATCAACTGCTTGCTTGACTCTTTATTGTGTGCTTTTTGAAATCATGTTACTAATGTTTGGTAATAGTTGTGTCCTGTGGTCAGTACAATCTTGTTTAGCAGTGAGGTCATTGCTGTCTGCTAGAGCAGAGGGGACGTTCGCTGCTTCGTGCTGTGGTGCAGGTCCGAGGCATGCGATGTTTTGGCGGAGTCGGAGGGGCGAGGGCAGGGCTGTGATGTGGCTGCTGCGTGGGACAGTCAGGCAAATTACAAGGCACAAGGAGAGGAGAGGAGTGAGAGGTTGTTTGTGTTCTGGCTGCTTGCATGCAGCAGGAACAATGCACAAACAATAAGTGAAAGGTCTGCAAGGCTCACGCCACAACATGTGTTTAGCCTGGACTACTTTCCCAAGGGAAGTCTAACATGGCTTCTCTCCAAGAGCCTATACTGTAGTCTGCCTACATGAGAGAAGTTAAGTTCTTTAAAATGTTTTGGAAGGACTTTTATAAGTCATGTTTCCAAGTATTAAATCAGTGGCACCGAGTACAGGTGGAAATGTATCAAAAAATTGATAATATCGCAATTGTTGTTTGGTGAAAGGTAAATTAGAATATTGAGTGTATTGTCTTCTATTAAAACAATTATAAATTAACTCCAAAAGAGACAGAAGTGTCTAGTGTATTTTCCCAAACAAGGGTATATGTTGTGTGCCTATGATGTGACGAACTAATATAAGAATCCCATATATTTCAGAATATGTTTGTACAGAAACTACAGGGTTAGTAGTACTTAATAAGATTGGATATTTTGTTGTTCGTGGAGGAAATTGTGGTGCTGCTGATGATGATAATTCAGAAATCCCTGTCTTTGATTAATCTTGCAGTCCTAAACTGAATGAATAATGGACTGTAGTGTTGGGACATCGTAGTCGGCGACCCTCATAAGCTTGTCCACCTTTAAACTGCAATATAAATCCAGACCATTAGTTGGCCACCTATAACAAGAAGGTCTCAGTTTTGATTCCAGACTGTGTTGGGCCTTTGTAGTATGTGAAGTTTGTATATTTTCCCTGCACTTGGGTCTGTTTTCCAGCATTGCAACTCCTGTTTCTTGCACGGCATCATATTAGTAAACGCAACGTTCAACTGCCCATACTTAGCAACTAAGAAGATTAATATGATTTAGAATTAGTATTAGCCCTAAAAAAAAGTACTGAATAATCCAGGGGGTGTCCACATTTTTGTCCACATTTAGGTCAAAGCCTCGTTCAAAGTCATTGAGTGTTTTTGTTTTGGTGTTTTATTTTAGATATAATTTGAGTGTAAAACTTGCATTCTAACTTTAAGTTTAGATTTCTGATTATGTGCTTCTGGTAAGAATCTAGTGACACTAAACATCCTCTTTTGTATGTTACTGGTGAGGGGAGAAGATAAATGATATTATATAATATAATGTTATAATCTTCCTGTATATAGGGATTGTCTTCACCATTCATTTGTACTTGAAGGAACTCCGATTGGCGTCGGCCAAGTGTATGAGTTGTAGCAGCAGGCTGAGAGTTTTCTATTTCTATGAATGTCTGTTCATGGGCATCACAATCAATAGTGTGACGTGACTGTAACGGATGCTAAGCAGAGCGGTCATAGGCACAGGATGGCGGACATGTTTTATTAGTCCTTTCTGAATGAATAATGGTTCTTTGTATCACAGCCTGAAAAGTGTGTTAACCACAAAATAATATGTGTGTGTTTTTGTGTGTGTGTGTGTGTGTATATATATATATATATATAATTATTTTCAGTATTTTCTACTCGGTAAAGTGCATTTTTCGTTTGCTATCAACACCATTTATGGTATAATGTTTTTAGCGGTGTATAAAAATACCATGTGCTAAACTCTGCAATTGAGCTATCACTAATCCCTAGGTGTGCCTTTAAAACTGGCCACAGAAAACCCTTGAAATCATTTTCCTTAACCAAATCCAGCTTTCATAAAGATTTGTCTCCCATTTACAGAGTCGTTCTTACATGGGCAATTACCATAAAACCTGCTGTACATGGCATTAGCCTGTCTGACACTGCTCTTGCAGCAAACTGCCTCTCATAACCACCAGAATTCTTTCCACTCCTCACTGCACTAACCAGCAGCTTTTTTCCTCTGTTGTAACCAAAAAATACTCTCCCATTAGAACGTCCCAAAGGTGGATTGGTGCAAACGAGCAGATTATGTGTGTGGAAAAGACTTTGTTTGCTGTAGCACCTTCTGGCGTCGGCCCCTGTGGTCTCAGTAGGACAAACAGGTGTCAGTGATTCAAATGTAGCTCTTTAAATGAAATACACATGGTCCAAATGTCTGGATATGAAGGTGTGCTAATGAAGGCTACAGATCATATATTATGTGTGAGTGTGTGTGTGTGTGTGTGTGTGTGTGTATATATATATATCTATCTAATGTCTTAATCTTTTACAGTATAGAACTAGGTGAATGAATAAGTAGTTTACCACCATCAGTGGAGTGGCTACATCATGCAATGTACAGTGCTTTAGGGGCTTGAAAGCTGCTGATTAAATCCAAGACATTGTTATTCTGATCTCATCTGAATCCCAGAAATGACCTATTGACACCACACGTTGTACTGACGTGTCTACATGCATCAATGTATTTTAAATGTGTTTGTGGTCCCAGGTTCATTGAGTATGGAGAGTACAAAGGAAACTACTACGGGACCAGCCTGGACTCCATCCGCTCTGTCCTGGCCAAGGACAAAGTGTGCCTCATCGACATCCAGCCTCATGTAAATCCCACTCTCATATCACCATCACGCACCAGAGAATTGCCTTCTAGTCATTCCATATTCTTAAAATTATACAAATGACTGTTACAACCCGGCTGTGCAAAGGTAAGGGGAAGCAACAAAAACCAAGATGGAGAATGGTAAAATAAAGGTGTAATGTTTAATCAATAGGAATGTAAACGTAAATGATCAGAAACACATACATATGACAAGTTAAGTGCCTCAAAAATGCACGGGTCACACAGGCCACACAAAACAAAGGTCAATAAACAGAAGTGAGAAGTTAAAAAGTGACACACAATAAATAAACTAGAGTATCAAACTCTGAGTCAGGCGCTGCCGCCACATCCTTGACAAACGAGACACACAGACGAATGGCATACACTGCTCACTGGCTGCAACCGCTGTCCTTAAGTACTGGGAGGGGCTGCAGGTGAAGACTCCGGATTGGCCCATCCCCGGAAGAAAGTGGAAGGCAAAACAGGAACCTGTAGTGTCCCCCATTGCGGCCATGTTGGGAAGGGAACAGTGCAACACACGAGGAGGCCAGAAGCCGTAACAATGACAATATTTTGCAATCTTTTCTCAAAATAAACCCTATTCGGACGGGATTAGTTTTACCTAGGAATGGCTGTCAAATTGAGCGTTCACACAGTATATGAAAAATATGACGAAAAAGACCTTTTTTATTCTTTCATGTGACTAGGGTTACTTGTATTTTAGATTCGTTTTCAGTGTCAAGCACTTGTACAATAGTGACATACCTCGTTCCTTACCATGTTGTTGCGATCAGAATGACCTCCATGCGATTAGATTTCTTCTAAAACAGCCTTGGCCACTCTTTTTAAAACCAATAGAGCTATAACATCTTGTACCTCATTGCCAAAGTTGAGAAATTGGACAAAATAGAACAGCTCGATTGACATATTCTCAAAGGAAGTCCATGCTTTCTTGGACAGCATCAGTGTTTATTATGGTTAGCTAGTTCTCCTCATCCTATATGTTTCTATTTTCATTCAGTTCTATCAGGAGGCCTTGGCTGCTTGCGTTACCCGAGCCAGCCTTAAAGGGGGGCTGTTTTGAAGCAGCAATTACGGCTAATTTCCTCTATTTGAAGATTTCCTCTTTGGCTTATATGTCTTGGGTGGTGGCGTCCATTCGGGCTCTTCTCAAACGACCAGTGGCTTGTCGCTAAGCCCCAACAAAGCTGCAAGCTTCGTTCCCATCCCCGGCATCAGACCTTGCTCTGGTCAGCCTGTGCCCAGCAGCCGGCCTGTTTGTTTTCACTCTCAGCATAATGACCCAGGCACAAACACTGCATTACAGAGAAGGGGCTGGCGCTGTGTCAAAACGCCCGGCTCGGCGCTCCGCACCCTGGGATAGGACTGGGACAGAGTCTGGGCAGGATCAAGTGGCTGTATGGAGGTTCACATGTGAAATCAGGCCTCTTGGCAGGGTAAAGGCTGTTGACAGTCACAGTCAGTGTGGGACTCAAAGAGAATAAGAAAAGTTCTGGTTACTTGAAAAGCCAAAGGATTACTGTTGACAGCTTGTTTGCAAAAAGGTGTTTCTTCATTCATTCACGCCATTTTCAACAAGGTTAACGTGATGTTCATCTAGTAACTAGAGTGGGAGATATATCAAAACATTTATAATATTTATATTGTTATTTTATCAAACGACCAAACTGTATTTATCCTATTTTTCGTACAAAACATTTTCACACAAAGTGCTTTTCCACACACAACCATACAATCCGCACACACCCTGTCCCAAGCACGCACGCACACACACACACACACACACGCTAAGATACATAAGGCTGAGTACAGATGAACTGTTTGAGGAGCAGAATCAGGAAAGCCGTCTGCACCAGGAGCACGTGTGTCTGTGTCCCGCAGCCACTGGACACAGACACAGGGCCATGCAAAATTAAGATAATGAGTGTATCATTCATAGTTAAAACTATAAAAAATGACCTCAAAAAGAGACAGAAATGTCTAGTGCAGGGGTCAGTAAACCTAGGCACGCGTGTCACGTTGGGCGGAGGGATTTTGAGTGGTAAGACACGCAAAGCAAAATGGTCTAGTTGAGCTGATTGACGCATCAAAACTGCCGCACTCTTGCTCCTGCAGCTCGGAGCAGATGATTATGTTGTGCTTCCATAGCACATTCATTCAGCCACCACCCTCTGTGCCCACATGAACATTGGGGTCTTTCCCCAGTTTGGGTGCATGTTGGAACCGAGCGGAAGGTTAATGTGGAGCGCTTCACTGTAGGAGCGGAGGAGCTGAGCGCCCTGGCCCTCATGTTTTAGTGTGTATTCTCTTTATGTCTCTCCTTTTATCAGAATCAGAATCAATGAACAAAATTCACAAACACAGGAACTTGTCTCGGCATTAAAGTGCAACATAAAACACTGATCAATAATAGAAATAACATATATGAAATCTAATATATTAAGAAACAGTTTAAAATTACTATAGTATAAAATAAAAATAGACATTACTATGTACATGAGAATTGCAGTTAAATTTACAGTTGTAGTGCAGAAAGTGACAGTGCAGTGAGTGATGAATAGTTACAGTTAAAGTGACAGGTGTTTAGAAGTGTTCATGAGTCCAACGGCACTGTTCTTGTGGCGGAGGTTCTGGTCCGGATGGACCTAGCCTCGTGCCTGAGGGGAGTGGTTCAAATAGACCATGTCCAGAGGTGAGAAGGGTCAGCTTGTGATACCCACCTGCTCGTCCCAGAGCCCTGGAGACGTACAGGTCCTGCAGAGTGGAAGTCTGCAGCCGATCACTTCTCAGCAGAACGCACAATGCACTGTAGTCTCTGTTTGCCCTGGCTGTGGCTCCAGCGTACCACACGGTGATGGAGGAGGTGAGATGGACTCAATGATGGCCGTGTAAAACTGCACCATCATCTGCACTGGCAAGACAAGTACATTAACGTGAGAAGCAGCAGCTAAAGCTCAGGATTCACCTCGCGAATAAGATTGAGCAAAAGAGGGTATGTTTTTAGAAATACATTATGAGAATAATTTCTTCTACAGAGAAAATGATATATCAGCACACCCTAACGTGTGCTTAACCAGGAGCCTCCCATTGAGATGAAAAACTTATTTACAAGGAGGTCCTAGCCAAGAGGCCAAATTAAGAGTGTGTGTGATCATTTTTATATACTTTAGAGAAGTTCATTCATTCATAATGCCTTTCAAAATGTTAATATAAAAACTGCAATATAACAATCTAATGTCTGACAAGAAAAAGTGTTATTTGACTGCGTCTATGGTGGCACATTCAGAGCATGAATCTTTCAAGTTCACTCGAAGCCAAAAGATTTGCTGGCTCCCAAACCAGGGTATAAAGGGATTTTTCTGCACGTGTAGGGTTAATTTTGTGGTCCATTCACGTTTTCTGCGATACTTGAACCTCAACCGACTATTACAGGCACATTTTAGCACATTCCTGATGCCTTGTTAAAATATTATTTTTATATTTTTATCAAGACAATGTGTACTGTGGTTGCGTTCTCAAGCATGAGCTTTCTTTAACCTTGTTTTATGAATGTGTCATTAGTCTGGCCATCAGCCCTGAATGGCACCAACATCTCAGCTCACAGAAGAACGACTGTAAAGGATCATTTTTTTGTTTAGAGTAACTCCAAGCCAATATGTTTTATTATACCATATTTATACAACACACGCTCTTCCATTATGATAAACAAAAATTATGAAATTATCAATATTTTGTTCCTACTTATTTCTATCTGGTCCCAGTTGGACATTTGGAAAAGAGCCAAGCTTTAAAGAACCTCTAGACTCCTCAGTTAGTGCACAACAACTCTGGAATCAAACCCACAATCTCAATTTATAGTTTGACAGGGCTAACCACTCTGCTGCTGTGTACGCACAAGTAAATGAATTATGATTACAACAGTTTCACAGTCCACATGTACATTTCAGAAGACCCACACTCTTCGTTCTCATTACTATGGGGCATGTCTTGTGGGACTCAGCTCTACTTCCCTGGGGCCGCTATTCCTCGGTATCACTATTCCCCGGGCCACTATTCCTCAGTACCTCCAATCGTGAACGGTACCGATGTTCCCCCTGGCTATAGGCTACTATGGCCCGTCCACAAAGACAATATGATTACGCGCAGTGTCTCTTGGTGCTCTAGGTGCGCCATTCCTGTGACAACCCGCGACGGCTCTATGACCCGGCTTACCCGCTCATGACCCGGCTCTATGACCCGGCTCTATGACCCGCTCTATGACCCGCCTCTATGACCCGGCTCTATGACCCGGCTCTAGTTGCTCTATTTGCGCTATTCCTTGCCAACACCGTGACGGCTCCATGCGCGACTTAAGATGCGCTGCACTATTCCTATTCCAACACAGGCCGACGCGCTGCAACATGCATGGATTAAGACGCACAACTGAAATTAGTCAGTTATGATGAGTTAGGTATTTAAACTATTAATACCTGTCATTCGCATTAAACAACTGAACAAATACAGCCCATAGGCCATATGAATTTTACTGTTATTGGTCAGTCACAGAGAGAAGCGGGACTTCTATAAATGTGCACGTACCAATGTTTCTCGGGACCGCTGCTCCCCTATTCTTCGGTATGGGGCATAGCGGCCCCGGGAAATACCGGGACCTTTTTAAAATATCAAGAACCATTGTTTCTTGGTACTATAGTTCCCCCATCCATAGAAAATGGGGAACATCGGTACCGAGGAATATAGGTACGCACCCCTTGTGGGCCCAGCCAACTGTCTTTTAGCGCAGCACGGTACCTGGGTGTGACGCCAACACAACCACCTCTGACCTCCTCTTCATCGCCAGAAACACAGCTAATTTATCTTTAAGCAACTGTTACCAAAACAAACAACAACTATGCCTTGAACATAGAAATTCTGCTCACTGCACCACCCATACACTAACCAGAAGCTCCCAAACGCTTTGCTTCAAAAACTTTTAAACCCACTCCTGGGGCCAGAAATAGACTTTTTGTCGGACTGTTTGGCAAACGCCCATTCTCCATCAACATAAAATGCTGCTTAACTACACGCTAGGCTATATTTTTAGTCACTCATATTGGTTCAGAAGCAGCAGGAGGTGTTCATTGGAGGCCAAGTTTAGAACAAAGAAAGCTCAGACCACAATAACTGACCGTCCTGACACACTATGGAGAGGAACGTCTGGTCTGCTGTGGATTTGTCACCTCATGAGGAGAGGCCAAACTAGTGGGAGTGTAGTGAACAGTCTGTGAGCCTGGTCTAACTCTGAAGAAAAGATCATGTGTTTGTGTTAAAGTGACAGCCTTGTAGTGACTCAGCGTATCCTGAAGTTGCCATTGTGGACCAGTTGCAGAAAGATTTTTTGAAGGTAAAGCTAGCCAGCTAATAGTCGCTGTCTAAAGGTAGGTTTATGTTTGACGCCCGAGAGGTCCTTGAGGGGCAGCGCGGCGAAATTTTGGAAGGTATAGAGCCTATAGATTCTTTTTGTAGCAGTGGCGTGCAGTCAGGTCAATGAAGGCAATCAGTGATTGGCCAATAATATCTAAAGTGTGTCACAACTATATAAATGAATTGTTCTAAAATATATCCAAATAACCCCTTTTTCCCGTGTCTCCACCTCTTACAGAGATTTTAATGATTTTGGATGCCAGCTATTTTTAAACTGTTAGGGCTGCCATGTCCAGCTTCTTTATAGTGCACAGCCATACTGTATTGGAAATGTCCCTTTTTTTTTATGCTCAACCAGTGTTTGTTTTGAGTTACGCTTTGTCCTTCCAATATAGAACCGTCTATATAACACAAAAGTTGTATTACAGTTGATGAATGATTTAATTTAATATAAAGTCTGTCTGTGTTGACATTTTGGAGAGGTCAATGTTCACCATGTTCTGACAGTGGTTGCAGTTGCCACACATGAAATTCCCAGTTCTTGCTGTAAGCCACGTTTTTCGCTGTATAGATGTTAGGTGGCTTTTGACTAATCTATCACTCAGAGTAGGGGCTTTTCAGCTTTTTTTACGTCTCTAAGTACGCGGTCACATTTTAAGATGGACTTGAACTTCTTGCATAAACTTGTTTTGATCTCCAGCTTCATACAAATGTTTGTGTTCTTTGACCTGACGGTGATCTCTCTCCACAGTCGATAAAACATCTGAGGACGGCAGAGTTTAAACCTTTTGTGGTGTTCGTTAAGCCCCCATCCCTGGAGAGGCTGAGGGAGACCAGGAAACATGCCAAGTTCATCTCCGGCAAAGACGACAAGGCCAACGGCAGAACCTTCACCGTGAGTAGTGCACCGTGTATCACAGAATGAATTAATGAATAGTTGTATCTACGACAGTGATTCAGAGATACAGTCTCTGAATCACATGTCATGTAGTGTTACATGAATTGTGTATAACTTTGAAACAACAATCAATTCAATTCAATTTATTTTTGTAACGCCCAAAATCACAACAGTAGTTGCCTCGAGGGGCTACAGTGGAAAACAAAATAAACAATGTTCATAGGGACTTGGAAATGTCCCAGTTCCAGCTCCTGGTGTCCTTAGACAGATGTCCCAAGCTCCCTGTCCTTAGACCCTCCTTCTCGCCAGGAAAAATACCAAACTTGGAAAAAGTAGAAACCTGGTAGGAGTTCCACAGTGAAGGAGAGATCGCGACTCCCTCGGAACGACAGGCGGACGCGCCTCTAATTTGCCAGATAGAAGTGCGGAGCTGGACCACTAGAGGGAAACCAGTCTTCTGAAGAACCGTTCATATGGAGTAGAGACTGTTTCTCCAGGCAGACCGTGTCTCCAGGCAGTGGTTCAACTGTTATGGTTCAACATCAAAGTGAGAGAAGGGACTAGGTGGTGCTTAAGGTTCTCCTGTTTTTCTATTTATGACTTAGTTCAGGGCTTCTCAAACTTTTTCTGGCATGCCCCCCTTGGGAGATAAGAAATGTATCCGCGCTTTAGTTTTGATCCTTTGACTGAAATTTAAGTATGGGATAGGATAACAATTTTCAAGGTCTTTCTTTAAAGTGGAAAAAAGAAAAAATTGTTGACAACTCTTTATGGGGAACTACTCCTAAATATTTTAGAGATTCCGTTGGCCATTTAAATGGGTAGGTCTTTTTAAAAGTCATGGCAGGTCACCAGTAAGAGAGAATGAATGTTTTGTACATTCAATTTGTATCCAGACATTGGACCAATATTATGAAGGAAATGCATAACATTAGCTATTGAAATTTCTCTCAGAACATCATCTGAGTAGCAGGAAATTACATGTTCAAGCCCATCTTCCCTAATGCAGAAAACGCAAATTACGTAGGGCCCCACCTCCCTAGTCCCGATAGTTTTATCAGTCTGTCTGAAGCTAAGATTGACAACGGGGCCTATATTTACTTATCAGAATTTGTGTTGGTCTTTATACTGAGATGGGAAAGGAGCACAGAACAGCAGCAGAAGAGCAGGAGGAGACGGGCTTCAGAATCTGAAGTTTATATTGTCATCAGGGTAATTCAATAATATTGTTCTCCAAAGTGATGACAAAAATCACATTTAACATTCAGCTGTAATTGACTAAAGCATCAGCAGCATTAAGTTTTATCATGAAAGATTCTGTGTTTAAAGGTGCACTATGTAACTTTTCTGGTGGGGGTGCTTGTCTCCATTGAGCTGACCTCTTGTTCTGTATGACCATAGAGACAAGCATTTGGCCACACCAGGCCTAGCTGGTCAGATCTGTGGAGAGGTGACCCTGCTCGGGGTATTTTTTTAGCAGTAAATATTTATTTTATGCATTTCTTTATTTAATTACTTATTTGGCAGGGATAATGCAGTAGTTACAAAACAAAGCTTGTAGCTGATGCGATGCATACAAAGTTTATAGAAAGTGTTCATTTTCAACTCCCTTCCCTGGTTGGGCTTTCTACACTTTCTACAATCAAATACAAAACACATTCAAACATATTTTATAAATGAGCACATGTACACAGCTCTTGCTTCGCCCTCACTCACACACGTCCATACCACTTACAGGTGGGTACAGTTTTGTTTTTCCTTTCATCTGGTACTTAAGGCTAGAGGTGAACATTTTTTTGATTTGGTAATGACTTCCACAGTTTACAGCTCTTATGGGAAAAGGTTGATTGCCCAAAAGACGTCCTGCACTGTGGGATTTTACAGTTTTGGTTTGAGGAGCACTTGTCACTCTGCTGCAGTTGAATCTGTGTATAAATGTACTGAGTGGTTCAGGGGCCAAGTTTTTAATACATTTGAAACATAGTTTGAGGAAACAGAAATTTTCTATCCATAATTGTGATTGCTTGGTTGCACAATGAACCAATTTTCTTTGTGGCTGAGGGAGCTGCCTGGGCCCATAGCATGCATGTACAGCCGGACCGCTTGGTTCGGAACGTTGTGTCTGATTGGTTAGATGGATTTCTATGTATTGTTTTGGATATTTTATTAATGTGTTTATAAAATTTTAGTTTCTAGGACCCACCCAAGATGTATGAAACCAATTGTATTTTATCGGTTTGCAGAGTTATTTGAAATTATTATTAAATTTGAAAAGATTTACAGCAGAACCAACAATTTTGAGTTAGCCACTGACTAACCTCAGCCATGCACACGCAGACAATACATCTGTAACTGTATAAATGCAAAATATGTATGTTTAATGCCATATTATGAAAGTTCCAGACAAAGATACAATCTATATGAGACAAGCAGGGAGAAGACCCCCCACCAAAATAAGTTACACAGTGCACCTTGAATATGAACAGGATTTGTCCTTTCTCTACTTCATTTCTTAGAAGTCTGCACAGCTGTGAATTATGTTTATTATTTATATATAAAACATATATATAACCGTATTTTCCGGACTTTTAGACCGCTCCCTATATAAGCCGCATTTGCTCTATTTTTAAAAAAACGATAATAAAACAATACATAGGCCGCACCTTTTGTATAGGCCGCAGAACTCTTTCTTGACTTTTGGCATCGCATGAGCTCGTCCCGCTGTCCCCAGCGTCTCACCGATGTTAAGCTTGCGTGCACCGCGCGGTTTCCTAGCAAGATCGATGGCCTTCAGCTTAAAACTTGCTTCATACGAACTTCTTCGTTTGGGTTCCATAATGATGGGGCAAGATTTTGAAAATAATTTATAGTTGGTAATTTGTCGTCCGTGTTCTATTTGCTAGCTGAATAAAAAAACAACATCTGCTTCTTTGCTTAACTTTTCTGTAGTTTTGATTCTAATTCCGGTTAGTTCGCCCCTAGCGGTGAAAGAAAAAAAACACAGAAAAGCCGCAGCCTCTAAATAAGCCGCATGGCTCAAAACATCTGACAAAAGTAGCGGCTAATAGTCCGCAAAATACGGTAATGCACCCATGCCAACTTTTGCTTAGGGCCCCCTGAAGGCTAGATCTGGCTCCGGGGGGACCAGGCATTGCTCTGCCTCACACCTCTTTCCAGAATCAGTAGGTCTTTATGGATTTATTGCTCTTTAATCTCATTATATATATATCCAAAACTGTTATTCCTGCTCCTAAGTTTTGATTTTGTTCTTCAGTCATGACTGATACATTGAGAGTATAACTTTTTTGTACAATTTAGTCTTGTTGGGTTAAGATGACCTGATTCTGCCTGCTCTTTCAGTCACTTGATCTAATGCTAGTAATTTAGAAAATGTTGATCAACTCGCCTATCTTTGTTAGGTCAGGAGCTTTTTTAAACAATTTTCTGTGAGGTCAGATAATTAGATTTGTTTTGACATATTCATATTCAATGCATATTTGTTATATTCAAATTAAATTGTTTAAAGATAAATACAATGTTTTACAAATCATTGGAAAGTAATACAATGTTTTAATATTCAGTTTGCATTATGTTTTAAATTTCAGTGTATAAAAATTACAATGTTTTAAAATTCACTTTATCAAAATACAGATGCTGTTTTTTTATTCAG
Organism: Chaenogobius annularis; assembly: GCA_015082035.1. NCBI lineage: Eukaryota > Metazoa > Chordata > Actinopteri > Gobiiformes > Gobiidae > Chaenogobius > Chaenogobius annularis. Next base: position 723,687 of record BJKM01000065.1, on the reverse strand, counting down.
TGCAAAAATATTCAGTGTAAACATTTTCAGTGTCTCAAAGTCTGGTTAAATCCAGACTGAAGCAGTCGAGCTCCTGGAGTACTGCTTCTTCATACCTCCTGCTTTATTTCTAAAATGGAGAAAATTACACTTTTTAAATAATGTTTTGAGTGTGTGGTTCATATTTTAATTTATATATAATATTATTTAAAAACTTGGCTGTTATCCTGGTGCGCTCTCTTGTGGCTTTGAGTTGTCATCAGGCTGTCAATACGTGCAATGAGCCGTCTCTGTCTCTTATTTAAACTTAACTTATCACCAACAAGATAGAAAGCATAGACCACCTTGCATTTTCTTACACTATTTTAAGATAATGACCGCAGCAGAATTACTGGGGAGGCCACAGTCTCAAGGAAGCCTTCAACGCTGTCCTCTTAACCCTCAGGGTTAGCTCATCTTCCCACAAATCTAAGATTGTTTCTGGCCTCTAAATCCAGAAGCTTAATCTACATAGCTTTGTTCGCCTGCAGTTTTCCCACCTCTGCTCATCCATATTGTCCGAGATGTACTCCTCCATCTCCGCCACGCGTCTATTCCATTGATGTGTTATATTAAGTGGATAAGGCACGCCCCCTCTGCCCGCGATCCATATTGAGTTGTGGCTACTCCGCGGGACTGCAGCCTCCCGGCCAGACCATTCAGAGGTCGGCTTGTAAAATTACCGAAAGTGCTAAATTATTTTTAGTTTAAAAATAAAATAGAAGGAATTTCACTCTTTTACCTTTTCTAAAATCCTTAAAAAGTAAATTTTTAGACGCCAAAGCGACATGGCGATGTCGTCACAAAGATGGCCACTATTCAGGAAGTAATACAGAAGTAGGAAACTTTTTTGGAGACATGCGCCAGTGAGCACACTCACACACACATTGACTTGAATGGGCGCCATCTTGTTTTCCGGGGGCTTGGTCTATCCACACCTCCGAGGTCAGCTCTCAGAGCACTCACTGAAGCCATCTCATGCTGCATTGCATCAACATCTCCACCACCCTTTCAAGTATTATGTCCTTCCACCAGTCGTTTCCACTGTCTGCCGAGCCCACATCATGGAGGCCACAGACCCTCCCCTTCTGAAGCTGGTGGGGACGTAGTCTCCATGTTAGAGCTAGCTACTAGAGCAGTTTGGTCACAAATGTTTCTCTTGGCTGCATCTCTGATCAGTGCTCTCCTTGTTCGGCCTGTACGTTTTGGTGGACGGCCATGTCTTTGTAGGTTTGTAGTTGTGCTATGCTCTTTCCATTTCCGGATGATGGATTGAATAATGCTACGTGAGATGTTCAAAGGTTGGGAAATCTTTGTATAACTTAACCCTGCTTTAAACTTCTCCACAACTTTATCCCTGATCTGTCTGGTGTGTTCCTTGGACTTCATGACGCAGTTTGCTCCACAACATTCTCTTTACAAACGTATGTGGCCTTCACAGAACAGCTGCATTTATACTGAGATTAGATTACACACTGGACTCTACTTAATCATTAGGTCAACATTCAATCTTTCAGCAATCATCAGGAAACGTCTGACAGTAATTGGTTGCACTCAGGGAGAAGGGGCTAAATACTTTTGTGCAATGCACTTTGCAACATTTTATTCTTTATCTAGAAATCGTTCATAATTTGCCTTCCACTTTACAATTTTGTGCCACTTTGTGTTACTCTTTCACAAAAACCACCAATAAAATGTATTTAAGTTTGTGGTCGTGACGTCACAAAATGTGGAACAGTTCCAGGCTTACGAATACTTTTTCAAGCCACTGTATGTACAAAGTAAAAACAATTTTTGATGATAATTCTAGGTGTGGCAATATTTAATTTAAATGTAATATATGCCAAAATAAAGAACCCTTCATTGTAAAAGAATATATAAATTTCTTATGGTTTATTAACATTTATTATCAAAATTGTAAAATGTTTCTTTACCTTCATTGTAGGAATGTAGATGTAACTTCCTAAATCTTTAAGCCTGAATGAGATGATGGCAACACTGTGAAACTGCACATGTAACTCCTGCAATGGAAACAATAAATAGATACCTCTGGAATGTACTTTTGGCAGCAGCAAAACATTGAGTGCACCAGCAAGAACAGGCAAGGATTGGGCTCTAATAACAATGATTTTGTAGAATGGGGCACATATGTGAGACATGTTCTTATTTGTTTTGTTTCTGGCTTTTGTTCTGATTTTTTTGTTTATTTTTGTGGTATCTATAATATGTGTCTCTACTTAGGCAGCATGGCTGCATCCATTCTCTAAATAAAGTTCACAATTGGGTGGATTGGTTTCTGTATCTTTGCAGGCTATATTTTCGACAACATATTTCTGAATTTGATTTTCACAGAAGAACTGTTTTATTTGCCCATAGTTTAAATTTTCATGTGCTTCTTTAAAATGAGACTGCATGTTGAAAATCCCTGTAGTGTTGTGGCTTTACTACTCTGACGCCTGTACATTTATGACTGTGAAACCCAGTGTCTTTGCACCAGCCTCCTGCGGGAGTCTGAGAAACAATGGGCCTCAGTATAAGGTACACAATCACTACAATCAAAATGGTCTCTTTATTAGTTCACCAAAGTCTTACAAATGTACTTGTGCAAAACAGGATGGCGCCCATCTTTGTCTCACTAACAGAGCTTGTTCTGATGTATTTTACAGTGGTAGGAGACAATTGAATGTGCTGATGTGCAAGGAGAGAATGGAATGTAAAACATGTGGTTAATAAAAATCAGGGTGGAGTAAAATGCAAAATTCACTATCTCATGCCCATTGCTCAAACACTTAACCAATGTTTAGTGTAACTAGATTCTACCCAGAAGCACATCAGAAATCTCCACTTAAAGTTAGTTAGCTTTTAGTCCAGATGGCAGTTTTACATGCTGACATCTTAAATAAAACACCAAAGTGTTTACACACTCAACAAGGACTTAATGACGCTTTGACCTAAATGTGCGCGATGGGTTGGTACCAGCCCAAACCCTCTGGATACTTCGTGCAAGAGCCTTATTTTAACCCTAATATTTTTAGGAAAAATGCAAAAATCAAGTAAACTTTCATTTTGAGTGAAAAAATATAAAAATATTGAAAGACTGCTCAGTAGCTCCCCCCCAAATGTTGATTGAAGTTACAGCAATGGGACCTCTGCCGTGAAAAAAATCAATGCTGACAAATGTTAAAAGGATATAATGGCTCCGCCCTGAACCCTACAGAAAGTCAGCATTATCAGATCAAAGCAAGAATTAAAAAGTCACACATATTTTGACATTTCCAGATTGATTGGACCCAATGGAGCGTGCATGCAGATTTGTGAGCTGGACATAATGATATATACATGAATCTTTTAAGATGGCTCTCCGGCGCCCCCTTCATAATGTCAGACTTGTGAAAACATTTACGGAGCTAGTGTTTGTAAAGGGAACAATGTGACAAAGTCACATACAAGATGGCTCAATGGCTCTAATCTGTCAAATACCTTACAAGATGGGAGGTGCATCGTTTTTTCATGGTGGACAAGTACATAGACAACACACAGGATTGTTGATGGCTCAAGTTTGAACCAAAATGGCCGACACCCTTTCTCTATACTTTCTATAACTAATTTGTCCGAGGGTTTTTATCCCCCAGATTCCAAACTGAGGCAGAATCATCAGGACAAATGTGGAGATCAAAAGTTGACTGAAGAAGAAATTGCAGTCTCAGGGTGTGGTCTATTTTGAAAGCATAAAAATCCTTGTAACTTTTATAAACATTGATTTGGATGGACCATTTGTGGATTTGTATCCACAAATGGTCCATAATTATGTGTGAATTAGACTTTTATATTTCAAAATGGCTCACCAGCGCCCCCTGCCAAGTTGTAATGGGATATATAAACATATAACTCCAATGTGACATACTTCAACAATGTTGAAGTATGTCAAGCCACAATTTATATGCAGCCCTGCCACTGAAGCGTGGCCCTTTATCACTTTTAATTCATACCTTTATTATGCAGAGTAGTGAAAAGTATAGACTGGAATTAAGTTAGTAGTCATTTCAAGTCATATATTTTTTGTAAAATTATCAACATCTGCCATACGTATTGGCATAAAAATATTGGCCGAACTTACCAGCCATCGGCTGCTCTGAAGTCTAATATATCAGTATCGACATTGGCCTTGAAAAACAGTCGAGCTCCAGGCATGAGTCATCAGTCTTACCTCAAGTACAGGGGTTTGACTTGTTGGCATCTTGTTTTTGATTGGCACTGACAGGTGTAGTTGATGTTCATCATCAGTTCATTGCAGTAAAGGGTTGAGCTATGTACCCTACTACTGAGTTTGGAGAATATTTTACATTTGTACAGAATACTAAGGTACAGATACTAACAAAGTAGTATTCCTAAAGGGTTGGGGTTAAAGATTCATGAGACGTAAACTACTAGGAACATTACACAAAGACTTGGAATAGAATATCACTTTCAAAGTACTGAGGACTAAAACAGGTTATCAGTCTGTGGGACAGTCTCGTTTATCAGCATTAAGTAATAAACCAGACGATGGAGCACCATCCAAAGTGGAACTTTAGCAATCGAGCAGCACATTCACAGTATCGCCTCTGATTTGGCTTTGTGGATATGGCCTAGCGTTGGTCACCATGTCCAAGCCAGAAGACTCGAGCTTCTCTGCTTCTGTTTTCATACCTGACAGTTTAGATAAGATACTTTTGGTCTTATTCAGAGATGTTGCTGTCATGCGTCCACATGAGCAACAAAACACTTCGAGTTGCTAGATTTCCTGAAAGCCTTTGAAAAAATCTCCAAAACAAGTGACCAAGCCCCACAAATATAGATATATATTGTGTTTATTAATGTGAAACAGCAATCACAAATGAAAAAAAAAATAAAAAAATGTATGACTTGCCTCCGAGTAGCAAGCCCAAAAAAGCGTCAAGACTTGTGTAATTCAGCAGACAAGACACACAGCAATATTACATGACCACTCTGAAGAAAACTGAGTGAGCCACTCCAAGCTGTCAGGTATGAAAAGTAAACAAACTCTCGTCTGAAAAAATGAGCTTTTTTAGAATAGGTCAGCAGGTTCGTTCTGTGGTCATCTGTGGTCAGCTACTTCTCTCCACAGACCCACAAACCCTCCCTCTGCGGATGCTCTGATAAAGCCATCACATCTTCTCCAATACTATTTCCCAAATGTCGTTGCAATGCATATTTGTTGGATAGAAATGGGAATGACACAAGACCACTCATCTCTGCATTTTAGAAATTTTCTGAAGATGTGGGGAGGTTAGGGTCAAACTCAACTAGCCAAAATTCACTAATAATAATGCACAAATAATTACAATCATTTTAGCAGTCAGCCCTGAACAGTTCATTTCCACCTTTGAGTAAGTGTCCCTGTGAGTGGATGATTATGTAACTCTGCTGCTAATCCTGTGCGAAGTGGAAAAGCCCCAGTGAATCCTGCTCTAGACAAACTGAGCATTCAAGTCAAACAAGTTGTGTATGCGTCAATCTGTCATTTAATATTTGTGTGTTTGCAGGAAACGCTGCAAAGACTATCCAATCCAGAAATCTACAGTGGAGCATATCCGAGTGAAAACACAAGACTAAATGTGCGATACGTTGAAAACAATGTAGCAAGAGCCAGGACCACCTTCCGAGACAGCAGACCACTGCAGAGCACTGTGTCTGAGAATACTACAGCCTCAATCAAACATAAGCACAACTGGTTTCTCTCTCCGCGCGCTGTGTGCTTGATTTTTACTGGACCGTTCATTTTGCATAATGAACTGGAAGACTTTGTGACTTTGGCACTCAATCACTCCCTGTTTTTCCTCTAACATGTCTCAGTGGCATAAGACAAGGTTTTGGCAGCAGAAACCAGATGGTGGGAACTTTTGTCCTGATGATATTATCACCTCAAATACAGATCTGATGATTGTTTATTTATTCTTGGATTTCAGCTACTCAATGTGTTTAATTGTCCCTGATTGGGGATTGATTTAGGATAAAGTTGTATGACTGATTTATGAACATAACACAGTAAACTTTGATTCACACTGAGCCCATCAGTCCCTTTTAAACTTCTAATCATCATCTTCCTCCCCCACAATATTGCAATAAATATCCTATGTTCAGGTGGAAACTGTAGTATAGCTAACTGCGATTTAAATAAAATAAAAATTCATATGCCCAGCCTAGTCCTGACTATAGTCTATTGCACTAATCTCTCTTGAACATATAATATATAAGCGCGCAGATGGTCTATGGAGAGAAACAGCTACGAGCGAGACAGGCGACAGTGTGATTTTTCACGCGTAAGTTCTTGTCTTTTTTCACAAGTAGTCTGAACACTTGGCAAATTTCAACTAGCAAAACGTCTAAATTACTTCCCGTGGCCCTATCAAGTGAAAATCTTCTGCATTTTTGCCTACTAACATAAGGTGGCCTTGATTCTTGTATTTTTTTTTTTGAAAAGGTGAGACAAGACTTTTGGCCACAATGACAAAAGACTGAGCAGAGCGAGAGTAGGAGGTTTGCAGTAAATAGTTTATTGTTGTGGTGGTCATTAAAACTACTTTATATGAATGGAGAGCAAGTAGTGTCGCAAAGCGTTGTGGGAGGCACAGGGAGGGGCTAGATGGAATTTGGCTGTGCCACTTGAAGATGAAAGGCCAAGAGCCAAACAAAGACTTGTGGTGTTCTCCCAGCCCTAGGTGCAAGAACAAGCTTCTTGCTTCTTGTGAAGTCTTATTATGTTTGTTGGAGCACTTTGGAAATGTTCAGTTTTGTGAATTGGACAGGATGAATGTATTGTTAAAAGTAGTATTGCATTTTCTGATTTTAATCTAATTACCGTAATTAACTATATAGGAGGTCCACAGGGTTGTGTTTTCACTCCTTTCGTCTTTATCTTTCACAGTATTGACTTCATAACGTCTGTATTAACCCCAACATGGATGGATAGATAACATTTTGCTGACTATCCAGAGTGTCGACCACCTAAGGCACAATGACGAAAAATGAATTAATTGTAGATTAAATTTACTACACACAATAGACAATCATGTTTTTTTTTTTGTGAGCCTGGACTTCTGCACTTGCAGCCAACAGCCGGTTCACACGGCTGCACACACTATCACACACAAACCCAGACTGGCACTATTATATGCTGGACATGTCTGCGCTCTGTAAATGATAGTTACGTTTTGTCGCGCTGCTTATTTTCAGGACTGTTTTATTTTCCTTGTGAATTGGATAAGTGCGTGTCCTCGCAGCAGGAAATGATGAAAATTCCTCGGTCACCGCTGGTCTGGGGCCGTTCAAGTCGGCGGTCAGCGAGCAGGGTTCATGTATGGGGACTATGAACGCTGTAGCCGCACTCACATAGACGCTCTGTTTATTTGCGTGTTCAAGGCCATGTAATTTGTGTTTACACTATGTGAACCCAAGTCTACCCTTGTTTACTGTGGCGGTGCTCTCATGGTGTAACATGCATCTCAAGGACATGCTTTTCATTGTAGTCACCAGACATGTAACTATAACGACAGTTTGGGAATTTTATGGTTATAAACATCTCTCCATGTTATCTATATTATATTAGACCATTTTCATTTGCATTCTGGTCAACTTTAGGGTCTAAATGACATTGTGGTGGTGTTAATAAGAGCCTAAATAGGACATCTTTCTTTGCTTCAGTGCAGCCAACAAGAAGTTATTTAAAAAGTTGCATTTATGATTCAGATTGTAACTTCATAATTAACTCTAAATCCTAATGTAGTTTCTTGCTTGCTTAAGGCTAGGTAAAGTGTAGTTACTATGAAGTGTTTCTTAAATTTCTAACCTTGTGTGCTTTTTGTGCAGGAGGAGGACTTCCAGGAGATGGTCCGCACTGCCCAGCTCATGGAGACCCAGTACGGACACCTGTTTGAGAAGGTGATCGTGAACGACGACCTGTCCGCAGCCTTCAGCGAGCTCCGGCTGGCCCTGAAACGCATCGAGACGGACGAGCACTGGGTCCCTGTCAGCTGGACCCACTCCTGAGGTCCACAAACCACAAAACTAACTGTACACATGACCTGACCCGGGACTCAAATCACTGCGCTGTCCAACAAAAGGGAATATGACTATAGAGCAGATCATTGGGGCTCATGCTTAGTCCTGGTCCTGATCTGGGACTTTTACCCAGGTCAAAATCTGGATTTGTTTAGTCAGTAGCACAAAGTGGAACCGGCTTGGATCGTCAAAGTACGTGCAACTCTGCCAGAACTTTAACCGGAACGCCAAGCTCTGTTTATGCATTTAGACCTTTAGAAACCAAAGGGATTGATCGATTTCTTCTCTGTAACACAACACCAGTCTTAAGGGAAAATGGGCAGCAAAGAAAAGTATCTAACCACGCGTGTCTTCCAAACAAAATATCATCAGGTACAAAAAGGGCATTGACTGTGTTTCTATTTAAGAGAAATTAATATATTTTTGGAATCCTTGTTTTTCTGTGGCAACGTTTGACAGATGTCCGCTCCACTCCAGTGTTTGGAATTCATCTTGTTTTGTTTCGATTCCACTTGCCCAACATTGCTCGTAAAAGTCCCTCTGAGGCAGTGGTCAAGAGAAAAAAGTTCACAATAGTGTTTTATGAGGGAGGGGTCTGTGTTTGAGTCATAAAATAGCTTTAGTGGTGGCTAATACAGGCCGGCCGCTCACTCTACATCCCACTTTCGAGAAATGCTAAGTAGCCGTTGAAGCTTTATGAGTTTATGACTAACAGGAGACTCTTGTTGCAGCCGCACGCTGTCATTTCTCTGTTTAGCAATTATCTAGAGCAGACTGTGGATTAGGGCTTTCATGTTCATTAAAGGTGCACGATGGAACTTTTCTGGAGGAAGGTCCGCCACCTGTTTGTCTCCATGGAGATGCTCTGGCTTTGCCTGGAATGTTCCACTGTATGGCATTTGTTTTGTCTATCTCACTCAATCTTTTATTTTTTTTTCGAGCTTAGTTGTCGTGTTCAGTTTTCACAAATGATCTCAGCAACTTTCACCTTGGCTCCGCCCATGGAATTTATTGTCTCTATAAAATAATACTTTTTGATTTTTGCATTACATGTGAATATGCACGGAACACGAGGGCATTGGTGAGCGTTTTCACTCTTATTTCTTCGGATCATTCTTCAATAATCCGTCACCAGAAAACGAACACAGTTGATGGCACTCACATTCAGGAAGTTTTAGATTTGAAGATGATTATGAAATAGTGTTACTAACTTACAGATCTTTTATGTACAGGTATGTTGTGCAAAAACATAATTAGGTTTAAGTTGTACAATCTACATTTAGTTCTCCATATAATTGTACAATAAAATTAATCAAAGATGAATAGATTTTTTAATATGTAAAGCTGCATTTTCAATCTGTTCTTCTCCCCTCAGTCTAACGGTGTGTAATGCACATTTGTTGGTGATTTTGTTTAACTGTATTTGCAATTATATAATTTGGGACATAAATGTGTTCCATGATGTTTTAATGTCCTAAAACTAGCAAAGAGCTACTTTAAATGTGTGTACTTACGTATATGAAAGTAAGAACAATTCACATTGAGAAATCCATATATCAGCCGTTGTTTAGTCACGTTGTGTTTAGGGCAGTACCACTTTAAAGGGACACTTGTTTAGTTTTGAATCACTGTTTTCTAAAGCGCTATGGCTCTTCTCTGCTGTATTAATCATCATGTTTGGACAGTTTGCAGATAGAATTAGCTGTAAATGTCTTGATGAGCCAAACGGTATGAAATGACATATTCTTTATAAAGCTTATGTTTTATATTAAAGAAAATTCAACTCTACTTTCCTGTGTGTGTCTGTGTGTGTGTGTGTGTGTGTGTGTGTGTGTGCGCGCGCTCGTGTGTGTGCGCTCGTGTGTGTGTGTGTGTGCTCGTGTGTGTGTGCGCGCGTGTGTTTGTGCGCGCCCACAGTGTAGCTCAGGCGGCCAGTGCACTGGAGAGGCCTCTGCACACATCACACCAGACAAAGTGTGCGATTGGAATTGTTTTAGAAGCTGTGGAATTTCTAGAAAATCAATTTCACACATTAACTTGTTTATTTTTACAAATTGAAAAGCTGTATTTATGTAGAATATTGTTTTCCTCTGCAGAGAACAAAATGTCAAGGGTTCAGAATCAAAAGTGCGAGTGATTTTCCAGTAACTTCCCAAGAGAAGTTAAGAAGGTCCAGTAAATACTGCTCGCTCTGTTTTCGCCTTTGAAACCCATACATTTCACTAACAACATGAACACATGTAATTGTCAAAATGTTTTGGGGTTTTTTTCTGCGTTTTCATGCTTATAAAAGGGGGGAATTGTGGGGGACGATGGGCAGTGTAGGGGATGAGGGGAACGATGAGTAGCGTAGGGGAAGAGGGGGAGGGGGGAGCTGAGGAGGCGTAGGGAGAGTGGGAGTGAGGGGGGACGATGGGGAGTGTAGGGGAGAAGGGGAGTGAGGGGGACGATGAGTGTGGGGAGAAGGGAGTGAGGGGACGATGAGGAGCGTAGGGGAAGAGGGGGAGTGAGGGGGACGATGAAGGAGCGTAGGGGAAGAGGGGGAGTGAGGGGAGACATGAGGAGCGTAGGGGAAGGGGGTGAGGGGGACGATGGGAGGTAGGGAAGGGGGGAGTGAGGGGGACGATGAGGAGCGTAGGGGAAGAGGGGGAGTGAGGGGGACGATGGGGAGTGTAGGGGAAGAAGGGGAGTGAGGGGGCGATGAGGAGCGTAGGGGAAGAGGGGAGTGAGGGCTGTATTGTAGCATGGGCTGGACTCAGACTCTGAGCGACCACCTGAGGATTCCGTCGCTTGATGAGCTTCAGAACATTCCCAGGTTCAGTCGGGTCAGTCAGACTTCCATTTCCTCTCGGCACACTGAGCGCTCTGATGCTGAGGGGAGACTGTGGCACAGGGGTTAAACGGAGGGCACTGGGATAGAAACACACACTGATTATGCTGTTTTGGACCTGGGAGTGAAAGTAACTGAAGTGAGACTGATGAAACTGCACAGAAAACTAAACAAAACTGTGACAGATGAACAGGAGCTCGTGGCTGAAAGAGTGCTAAACCTTTGGGTTTGATTGACTGATTCACAGGAGTTCACTTTTTCACATTACTTGCTTTAGTTGTGATTTTTCTTTCAATCGTCCTAGGTCAGCCTTGGAAAGATGTCAATGGGTTCTTCCTGGTTTAAATAAAGGTTCATTAATAATCATGTCGAGGAACAGCTGATAACTCAGCTCAATAACAGCACTCACAGTGCACTGACGCGTTCTCATTTGTTTCTAATTATTAGTTCGTTTGGTGGGATAGAACCTCTGGGAAATATTTACATCAGTGAAGTGGCAGTTTATGGAGCAATTTTTTTTTTTAAATAAGTAGAAAATTACAGAAGTACTGCCAAGTTCTTGACTAGGATCCTTCTACTCACTAGGTCATCAATAAGTGACATTCCATCCAAAATGCAGAAATCTGTCCCAAGACCCAACTTGCAAAACATATTAGAAAACAAAAAACATTTGCTAGCTTAGCCACCAATTTAGAGTGTGGCGGTTGCGTGGCGGTTGCGTGGCGGTTGCGTGGCGGTTGCGTGGCGGTTGTGTGGCAGAAGTGGGTTGAGAAAAATGCATTGATACATATATTTGGACAGTTTAAACAATCAAAGTAAATAAAGGTGTTGTCAGGTACGTCCCAGATCGAACATGTTCAAATCAAATCTAGCTTTTGCTGATGGCAATTGGAATGCTGATTTAGTCTTAATTACATAAACATTGGACATGATGTCCACATCGTTTGTTTTTGATTCTCCAATCAGAAAGCAGATGAGCCTCATTTGGGTCACCAGTTTCAAAGCTGGAATCCAGTTGGGTTAAACCCTCCAGCCTCCAGCCAGTCGTGAATCAGTGCATCTGTGAAACACTTGTATGTTTCAGTTGTGATTGTAGTTCTTTTTTGAAACCAGTGAGAGCGCAGGCTCCACACGGCTCCTTCAAGACACGCTCTGTGATCATCTGACTCGCCGTACGCTGCCTGATCTTTACATATTGATTATTTTAGTATGGCTTAGCAGTTTACACCACCTGATTACCGGGCAGCACTACAAAAAACACTTTTTGAACTAAGTTCAAATGTTTTTTCCTAATAATAAGCTTAGCAATTAAGAAACTTGTATCAAAAGTGTAGCAGTTCACAGTCTACACTGAAGGTCTTCTGTTGTGAATCAATACGCTTTAGAAGAAAATGGACTCACTGTTAATCTGTTGTTTTAGGTTAATATTGCCATTTTCTAATGAACAAAAAAAATCTACTGGTGAGATAGATTATGACTAAATACCACACAGTCCAAGTCTAGACCTCAGAGTGGCAATACAAGAAGCCCTCGTCCCACCAGTGCTGCTCTACCTCACTTTTAGGAGCACTAACATGAGTACTGGGCCCCTCCCCTTTCATGCACGAGTCTTTGTCTAAAAACCCTGTAACAATTCACAAATGCCATATGTGATGATTCCCGTTTTATGACGTAGCTTTGTAAAAGTCTGTCTGGACATCCTTCACTTCTCCTTTTATATGATTAAAGTCTCTAATACGCCATTTAAATATAATAGTCTCCACTTCCCTTTCATAACTCGTCATATATTTTATAGTGGGCTGCCCTGACCGAGTTACCATAACAGATCTGACTGTAGTTCATCTGAGTCATGTCTCAAACTGCACCGATGGTTTCACCAGCTCTGAAAAGCATGTCGCCGCTTTTTCTTTTTGATCTGAAACATTAGTCACTCTTTTCTTGTGATATGTTGGCCCATAAGTCCCTCGAGAGAATATGGATTTACTTCCTACGTGTATTCAAAATGCACTTGATGCTTCCAGACCTGCTGTTTTTACCACAATTACTACAGCTAATAAAAGTACTTCTACTAGTACTGCTTTTACTGCTAATTCTGCTTTTCTACCTTTGGAGGGCCCTCTGACCTTTTCTTAATTTACTCCTTTCTGTCCATCATCTGATCAACGGAAACTGTCAAGCTTAACATGAAAATAAAGCTGTAACGCACTTATTTCCAGTTAAATCAACCATTTAACTGAAAATAAGTCAGGTTCAGGTTTTTCACAAATAAGAAAGAATTATCCTAAAATAGGCTTTTTCTATAGATTCCGCCTGGACTTTTTTACTCTATTACCAAAAAAAATAATCAACATTTTAGTGCAGTTAGCTTCCCAACAGCCGCTTTACTCCATGTATTTACCAAAGAAAATCCAAGCGGTTCAGGAACAGCTTCAGTCTGAATTGGGGATCGTTTTAGTCAGTCTTTTTTGGGTAAATAGACCGTAAGCTTTTAAACGTTTAAAAGCTCATGGCAGTTATCAGTACGACAGTCACCCATGTTCCACAAGGTGACCGGTCAACAGTGTGGGAGGGGTCCGGGCAGCTTTTCCAGCTCATCTGCGTCTTTTATAGAACACCTTGAATCCCATTTAGCTTGACAATGACAGCATTTCCAGAGCTAATATTGTGCTAGGACAGTGCCGCTCCCAGCCTCTTGGACTGAACGGGGCAGACGGGTGAGGGCGCGGCCATCTTGCTGCTAAATCCTCTTGTCCCTGGTGTAGATCTTAAACGTGGTGCCACAGATGATGTTTCCTCCGCTCTCCAGACTCCAGACGGGACACTGCATTACCTCACGTCTGCACTCACAGGAGCACAGGGGCATTCAGGCCTCCCCTCTCCCCAGACGCTTCCTGCAGATGCTCAGACTTAACTACAGAAGAGTGAAAATCAGGAGTGCTTCTTCCGGTGCATCCGCTGAGTACCAGCTGGAGTAATGTTTGATTTTCTGAGAACTGCCAGGGCAAAACCCGGTCTTCACCCGGTCGAAGAGGAGGCGGAACCATGATTACTTCTAAATGGAGAAAGGTAAATGACAACAATGCAATGTTTTCTAGTGGAGGGTCTGTCAGCTGCATCTCATAAAAAACAAACAAAAAACTACAGTAAATGTTCTTGCTTTTCCTGTAATGTTCAACAGTAAGGTATAAACTTATCCGTCATGTGTTTTATTCACAAAAACACACTCACTTAAAGCCCCATCATATAAAAACGTTTTACAGTACTAAAAAAGCTTGAAAAACTTGACATGTAACTTTTCTGGAGGAGGATCTGCCACCTGCTCGTCTCCATGGAGATGTTCTGACTTTGCTTCAAACATTCCAAAGAATGGCAAAAAACTGATCAATCTCCAAGGAGAAAGTTCCAACGTTTGGTTTCTCCTTGGAGGAATGGAGCGCCAGGATTCTTACAGTGCTGCTTTAACATACCAGTTCAAATGGAGTGTATTGGGTTTAATTAAAGCTGATCTTTCAGATTAAAACCGAAATAAATAAGGGCATAAAGTGATACATATGTGGACATAATGTTTTTTTTACTAATGAATTATAACATACAAAGATCAGAATTTTACAGTTTATTGTGATTGACCGTACTAATCTAAGACTTCCTGTTCAAAACTGCGGAACTGATAAGCCCCGCCTCTTCATAGTGACACTTCACTGTAACAAACAGCAAAATGTAATTTGTGTGCTTTCATTCTTGACAAAGGGCTGTGTGACATTTTTAACCCTACATATATATATATATATCATTGCAGCTACAGGGGTTTGGGCGGGGCTAGGGGGTAGGTGGAATTGGCAGGATTACTCAAACATGCAGGAATAAGTCTAAAACTTTGAGTAAGTTAATGATGATGGAACACATTTATGGTTAAAGGTTTTACATAATCTGTCTCCGTTTGTGTGATACTTTACAGCTACATGTTGTATAAATAAAAAAAACATTGAGTGTGTCAGTTTTGCCCAGCCGTAGTTCAGGCAGAGCTTCAAGAGCCACTCCCAACACAGGAACCATTTTCTTGGTCATTAGTTCAGCTTGTCATATCTTTCTATTTACATAGTATTTTATTAGAAAATTCCTTCTTGTATCACTCCAAGAGGTTTCATTTTGACTGATGCTTTATAATCACAGTGAGCGGTGAATCAGAACATGGTTTGCTACTTGACCCTTCTCACCCTGGACATGGTCTGTTTGAACCACTCCCCTCAGGCAGGAGGCTACGGTCCATCCGGACCAGAACCTCCCGCCACAAGAATAGTTTCTTTCCCTCTGCTGTTGGACTCAATGAACACTTAAAACACCTGTCACTTTAACTGCAATATTCATCCACTCACTGCACTGTCACTTTCTGCACTACAACTTTAAACATAACTGTAAACTGTTGTACATAGAAATGCCTATTTTTATTTTTATTGTATAGTAATTTTAAATTGTTTCCTAATGCATGCCCTTTTTTGATTGAATATATGTTGTTTTTATTATTGCTCAGTGTTTTATGTTGCATGTTGCACCTTAAGGCCGAGACAAGTTCCTATGTTTGTGAATTTTGTTCATTGACAATGGCAATAAACTCTTTCTGATCTTTCTGATTGACTCTGTTCTGAAAGCTCGGGATCTGGGTCTCATTTATGAAATGCTTACTAAAAGTGCATGTAAGCTTCCTTTATGGACCGGACCACTCATTTCCAAGTTAGTTTGTCTATTTATACCAGACATTTAACGTTGAGACTCATGTGTGCAACATTTTTGTACAATCGAATGGCTAATGCATAAAACCCATGCACTAACCCAGTGGTTCTCAACCAGCTTTTCAGTTGTGACCCCCAAAATAACAACGGTTGGCATTAGCGACCCCTGAAAACAGACTACGCGCAAAATGATGAAGAGGTCCTGAATTCATTTCATAGGTCAACAAACAGGACTCTACATTTAACACTACATTTGAAGCGTGTCGAGCCCCCCCCCCATATCATCTGGGGCTAATCTACAGTCTACATTTATTACTTCTCACTGGCACTTCACCCTCTTGACAGTGAAGGTGGTGACAGTCAGCCACATGGCAGCTGTGGCTTTTGCAATCGCTCACAAATGTGGAATGAGAATCAATAATTGACTTTAGTCTTTCATTAATTGAAGCATATTTTTCTCCATTTGAATGTTCGCCTGTGTGAAAAGTCCTCTTCACATGTAGCGAGATGTTTACTGAACGCAGAACCAGATGTTTGGCTCAGAAAAGATGTAACTGTGGTTCTATGAGCATGTATTTAGCGCGACTGTCTCACATCCAGCTGTGTTAAGGTTATGACTTTCACATAAGTGCCCTGATGGCCAAACTAAACATGAGATACATATAGAAGCTCACCCTGGAGAACCGCACAGACAAAAACCCTACATGAGCCCTACATCATCCGCACGCAGCTGCTGGAACACGTCTCACGCTCCAGCCATGTTCAGGGAAACTAGCGACGTGTTTGGAACTCTTGGCATGTCCGCATCAACAGACAAAGGTTCCAGAGGGGCCCGATCCTCACCACGACAATCACACGTATCCTCAGCACGTTCCTGAAGAGGTAAAAACAACAGCCGTGGAGCATGTTTTGACACCTTGTCCTCCAGAAGGCCAGGAGACTGATCAGGCAGAGGTAAGAGGGCGTCAGGAGGTCAAATGGACGTTAAAACAGGCAGGTGTGACTTGTAAACTGGTTTCATGGTGATTTTTGTGGTATTTTCTTCTGTAGAGCGCCCCATTCATGAGAAAACCATACACTGCATTACATTAGCACTTTCCTTCTAAGATGGGCCCTGACCTTAAAGGCTCTGTACCTCATTTTTACTGTCTTAAAACATGAAAAACTGCACTAGTTTAATTTTTAAAACATTTTAAACTCTTTGTAATAGTCCACATGTGTCGCTCACTTACATAATGCATTTCCAACATCCTAAATATTCATTGATGAGTTTATAAGCACTTTTCACAACTGATGCAAGTTTTGCCGTCACGGTTAAGCTAGCTGATTCTCTGAGGATAAAAGCGCTTTGGTCTCATTTTCACCTGAACAGATGCTTTTACAATACCTCTACAATTCACTCCACTGTGACTAAACAGATTTGAGTTCATAACATGCAAACACATCAGGTACAGGCTCTTTAACCCTACAGCAAGGCGTTAACTGACCAATTATTGTACAAAAAGGTTCCAAACGTGATTACATCGTTATAACAAGGCCCTGACCTGCAACACGAATGTAACTATATAAAAAAGAAACATTTCAAATATATCAGTAAAATGAGGGAACATGGGCATGTGGGAACATAGATCCCTTTGATCAAAACAAACTCTAAATATTGTGGGAACATAGAGCTGTGCAAACATAGAGCTGACCCTCCAGTGAGTATCAAAACATTCTTCAAATTATGATGTGAACATGAATATATTATGTCAATTTCATTTCCAGCCTCAAAGCAAAAAAGAAAAAAGCATAGTTGCGAGTACATGCTAATCTGCATCACATGGTTAGCCAAACAAGCTAGTGACAGCTTCACTTGTAAACATATGTGAAGTGACCACATTGAATAAACATTTTGCGCTGATATAATGCAGGGAATAATGTAAGACTTTTTCCAAAATGTAGTCCTCTTTGTTAGCCAACATGAGACAGCTCCTCCGCTCTTCAGCGCTAGCTAGCACGTCATGTGTGAGCAGGTGTTGATGGCTCTGAGGACTTCTGGCCGTGGGCAATGGCCTGTAATGACGGACGTTCCACAGATTCAACTTAGCACAGAAACGGAGCTCACTTTGTGCAAACTGGAACCACCTGTGACGGTAAATCTACCAATGTTACACCATTTATCCATGTCTTCAATGGAGATCAGCAGAGGTGGAAGAATAGATTAAGAATAGCTAAAAATGGTACTAAAGTAAATGTAGGCCTACTGTTAATAATAATAATAATGATAATATTACTCAAGTAGAAGAACAAAGTAGTGGTCCTAGAATTAAGTGTCTGGCATATGCAATTAGAAGAGCAAAACGTCAATCTACAAAATCTGGTATTTTTAAAGGATAGACACAAAAATTAGAAAAACTTCAATCATATATATATATTTTTTAAAGATACTTAGGCCCATAGGCTTTATTGGACAGGAAAGGGAGTTAAGGGAGAGAAGGGAGGTAAATTGTTGAAGCCAAGATCCAACCCCACGACATTGCGGCCAGCTGCACATGGAGCATGGCATGTGTGCTGCCGCCTTAACCACTCCACCACCGGGCATTACAATTTTCAAATAATTTAATACTGCCAACATAAAGCTTTTGTTTTTATATTTGGACAACAAAAATGCAAAAGTCTGATGAATTTTTTAACTGACAACGTCAACAACAGCTGATAAGAGACACCACGTCCCCCGAAGGTGCAAGTTTGACCACCGAAACATGTCAGCTTTTGTCACTTTTTGTGGTGATTTTTGCCTATGTAAAAATCACCACAAAAAGTAATGATCTATTTTCAGATAATTTCATTTTCTGTTGAAAATCCTTCAGTTTTCTTAAAAACAGCTTTTTAATCTTTAGTTTTGGTTCGCTCTGCTCCGCTCTACCTCTCGCTCTGATTGGTCAGAGTGGTCACGTGATACACGTGCCTGCGCTCCTCGCACATGCTTGCATGGGAGAAGAACTGTGCATGTTTGGTAGATGACGATCGGCTATATTGGCGACACAGCCCAGTGAGCATCGCCAATTGACCAGAGCGTTCAATGTAAAGCCATGAAGCTGTGTTTGGTTGACAGACTGATTCTCTGAGGTTTGTGATTACGCTACACATTAACATTGGAGCCCTTTGGCTTTGTCTTGGCTTGTTAGCACAGAAAAACATATCGACTTTCCATAATTCTTCCATTTCTATCACAAAAAAACTAAACAAATGAGTCCCCAGAAGACGGCGCAAGTGGCAGACGACTGAAGAACAACACGGCCCCTTGCCCCGCTGCTTTGGCCCATGATGGATAGGCTTTAGAACTCTGAAGTATTTGTATTGGAAGAATGAGGTCCTTCCTCAAACAGCAGCAGGTCCCAGTGGTGGCATATGCACGTCAGTCAAAATCTGATATGCCCCAAAAAGTTTAAGTGGTGGGAATATAAATGCTGTAAAACAGTCCATCATTTTATTCACCGTTTTATTGCTGTAATTTGCTGTTATAAGTGCTCTAGTCAGAAGCTGGGCACAGAAAATATTTATCTTGAGTTTTTTAAAGTGTAACTCTGTCTTCTCTTACTTTCTTACTCTACATTCACAGTTTCGTTGTATTTTTTATGCCACGAATGCCGCAAACTTTGCATACAAATTGATAAATAAAAAACCCCGGATCTACTCAAAATTCAAAACACTGTACAGTATTCCCAACCGCTTTCTTTGAGAATATCCAATTCAGCAGAATCATACCCTATTTGTGTATGTATTTTTTCACTAAATACATCCCCCTCTTGCCATGAGGTCTTGTTCAGATGAATGAGCATATTCAGTCTAATTTGAAGGGAGCGCTGCCCTTTGAGGCGCCTGAACCATGGGCCTCTGTTCTGTCAGGATGTGGGGCTGCCCCCTGCTGTGCATTTACATGAGGACCCAGTAGGGGGCGGTCTAAAGTCCGATCAGTATCAGGGTGGGCTGTGGTGACTGGCACATGCCAATAGAACAGGACTGCATCCACAAACAGGATGAAAAGGGTTGATTTTTTTGGAATACACAGAGTTCGTACATTAAACTGACTTCCAGTCGTACAATCGCAATTCATTTTCCTTGAGTAGAAGTGAACCTACAATAATATCCTGCTGTATTAACATTTAACTTACAACATTTTCAAAATATATACCATGTAAATGGTGGACGCTGTCAGAAGGTACAACGCTGTCGGAAAACACAAGCAACGCATTTCGCTGACATAACCAACTGAACGCATTCAAACTTACAGGGTGACAAAGCATATGAAGTGTCTTGCCCAAGAACACAACAGAGCTTAGATCAAACCACCAACCACTGAGCCACTGTCACTCACACTGCAATGCCGGTACTTTAAAATGTACCAAAAAAGTAGTTTAAAGACAAAGGCTGAATATTACTTTCACATATTGTGCTATCAAACATATTTTTTGTCTTACAATAAAAAAACATATTGAACAGTTCTGCAGCGCTCTGGACGGGCTGATTCCCCCTTCCATCCCCAGACAGCGGAGAGCGGGAACACAGCGGCCGTGATGTCTTCTTGGAGCTCTCTGAAAGTCAAACTGCATTAGCGCTCTCTCTGCCGATGTTAGCGACTGAATCTGAGCCAGGAAGCTAGCTGAGCCCTTAGACCGCACTTTCCAAATAATAATTACAGCGTTGGACAAGAAGCGAGAGAGACAGGAGCAGAGAGGTGAGGAGCAGAAGATGTGTTTTTACTTAAGCGCAGAAGAGTAGAAGCATGTGCTATCTCGAGGCTTGGACAGGACGAGGTAAAGTGGTCCGTTCAAGCTGATCTCCTCTTGTCGAGCTTGAGGCTAAGCTAACCGGGTCAAGGTGGGGACACGTAGCCTAGCATGAACCTACCAAGGACACCCGCAGTGATGGGGAAGAGACGAGGACAAATGGATTCTGGGAAAGCTCAAAGAGGCGTGAGGCCCTTTGATCAGAGGGCCAAAACAGGAGTCATTTCATGCAGTAACTTTCAAATGACTCGCTTAAGCTAATGATGACAATATTACTTTGTGGTATGAATTTAACCTTTTTCCTCCCGTTACCAGGGCTGCACAGAGCTGCTTTTGTCTCTTATTCTCTGGTAATTCAGCTAAAACTGAATCCCTCCTATAGTTCCAGTTAAAGTTGCTGATTTTTACAGTCTTAAATGTAAAAACAGGGCTAATTCATTTTAAACACTTTTATTGTTAAGAATAAAATCAGAATCGGAATCAGAAAAGGTTTATTGTCAATGAACACAATTCACAAACACAGGAACTTGTTTCAGCTTGAATTATAATTAGATGGAGACAGAACCCCTCAGTCGTACGAGAGCTGTACTGGGCCAGTGTAGTATAGCCCCTTTAAGGTTGCTAACCCATGTTTCACTCTATTCCCTTGTCAAAACATACCTGGGGTTAATGACAGCTTTTTCTTCAAATCCTTGTTTTGTTTTTACCTTTGACAAAGTTTTTACTTTTATAAGAGTACATTTTTAATTGCATTGCTCTTCGTCTTCAGTTCCGACAGTTGTCCCACAACCCCGGCATGCACCACCAAACTCCACACTGGCAGCAATGGTGGTGGAGAATTCACACACTGTTTCACTACTAGTGAATCAAGCTTTACATTATTGAAGCTACAAATGTATTTGCATTGACTTTCATTGTGGAATCCCATTCAACCATTCAAAATCTGTATTACCGATTGGTCCTTTCATTTGGGGAGAGACAGTAGTTTGAAGAGAAACGATCCTAAATGCTTTTCAAAAACAGGATTGTGGTTCATTTGGTTTGTTTTAAGTTACATAATTGTCTAGAGTTTCATTTAGTGACAAAGAAACTCTGTCTCATTTCAAGTCCTTGTTGCTAATTCTTCCCTGCCTTAGCAAATTTAGTCCCGTGGGTGAAGGAGCTCTATACACCCTCTGCCCAAAACCATAATTACAATTGCACTTTTTTGGTCCCATAAAGCAAAATTTGGCTCCTTTTAAACCTCACAGACACTGGTTACATAAAACAGCGGCTGCATTGTTTCTGCTCCCTTGGGTCGGACCTGCCCCGCGCTGATGCTAACATGACTGCTCCATTGTCCCTGTTTTTACTTGAAATGACACGGTACAAACTCCCAGCGAACACACATGGACCACAGGAGGGGAGGGGCAACCTTACGATGATAGAAGCTTCTCAGAGATGTAGAATGTGTTGTGGTCATGTGCTCGCTCAGCCATGCTGGAGACACGTGACGCTTTGTTACGTCTGACAGAGAAAACGTGCTCAGTCGTTTTACAGTGCGTACATGTCCACTTTGGTTTCGGTTGTAGATTTAGATTTCAAGTGTTTTCTTAGATATGCAGGGAAATTCAAACTGAGCATCAAACTCAACTTTAACAATTTATTGACTTTTCCAAAAGTGGAAAGAAAAGCTGCACACACATTCTGGTACAGAGATTTCATTGTAATTCCTTTTCATCCCATTTGTTAGAACAAGGCAGCAAAATAAGAACATACTGGATACTTGGCATCCCGATACAGAGACCAAAGACCCCAGGGATCGGGCCCAAAAAATCCGGCCCGAGCTCAAGTGGCTCGGTTAGAGCTCTCGCCTCCCAAGAAGAAGATCATGGGTTCGATTCACGGGCCAGACCAACATCACAGGATCTCTCTGGGTGGAGTCTGCATGTCCTCCACGTGTCACTGTGGATTCTCTCCGGGTTCTCCGGCTTCCTCCCCTCCCTATTTTTATTTTATACTATAGTCATTTTAAATCTAATGCATGCCCTTTGGGTTGAATTTATGTTGTTTTTATTATTGCTCTGTGTTTTATGTTGCACTTTAAGGCCGAGACAAGTTCCTATGTTTGTGAATTCTGTCTCTGTGTTAAACCTGCAACGAGCTGGCCACTGTCCAGGATGTACCCTACCTAAGGCCTAAAGTCACTGGGATAGGCTCCAGTAACCCGTGACCCCTAACGGGAACAACCAGTTAAAAAAAAATGAGCTCAAGCGGCCAAAGCCCATAAACCCGTCATAAGCCCGTGAACCCGACATAATTTGGGCCTGAATTGTACTTTTTTGTTTGTTGTTATTTTACTTGCAAATTGCAAAATAAGTTGTAAACGATAGACTAAAAAGAAAATAAATAACTGTTTTTTAAAATGAGCACGCAAGCCTGCTCATCGCTGATGCACAAGTTTCCCTTCCATACCTCTGATTTTTCACTATGGGTGATGGTAGAAAAATCTGCACTTTTATGTTTTTGACATCGTCCAACTCCATTTTGTTGCGGCAGCTGTAGTTGACCTGGTTGTTGACCATCTCCAATTGTCTTGTAGTCTGTGAGAATGAAAGGTGGTGCGGCATTCCCAAACAGACTGCGTGCATCAGCGGGAGGCTCGCGCTAGTCTATTGACCTGTGGCGGGCCAAGAAATTCTCATTTCGTTGCGGGGCGAGTTAGGGCGGGTTTGGGCGGGTTATAAAATGCAGACCACCATATCGCATGTCCGCATTCCATGTGTATCTTTGTGTTTAACCAGATCCCAACTCTGTTCCTCATTAGACTAATTTCTCTGTGAATATGAATCAGCATTTTGAAGCTTAACATACAGAGAACATGTCTGAACGGTCCTACTGTCCCCTCTGTCCTTGATTTCTCTGTGGGAGCTGATTTGCCTGTGTCTGCTTTCCTCCACATCTGGCTCTGCCCCTGCACTGGCACTTAGCAAGTGCGCAAGAGAAAGTGAACTCCCAGTTCCTTTTTATATGATTATTAGTTGTGCTGACTTTGTTAAAATGCGTCCTTGCGCAGGTGCAGATCCTACATGTTGTCATCAGTTAACACATTTCAGGTACTTTTTCAGACTGAATCAAAACGATAGTCCAAATAACACTGCATAAAAAAAAGACAGCCATGTCTTGACCGGGCTCGGGCCTAGAATCTAAACTCCTGCTTGTTTCCTTGGAAGGTTGTTCCTTTAGCTATAATATTCCACAGTATGGCATATATTGTATTTATCTCCATGGAGAATGTTCAGAAGTATGGTTTTAACTGTCTAGTTCCATAGAATCTTGCAGGTGACGTGCCATCTCCGGAAAGTGACATGATGTGGCTTTAAGTCGACATTATTGTGGGACAAATAAATATTCTCTTTTCCTGTAAATGTCTTGGTTCTAACAATTTTAACTTCCTTTGTTTTTAAGGTTTTCAATGAAATGATATATTTCAAGAATCGGATGACTATGAAAGGCAATATTATAACGAGAAATGTCCAAACAGAGCTACCACAATTATCCACATCAGAGGAGCAGCTGCTGAGCACATCTTCAGCTGCAATTGACTGTGGAGCCACAACTAGGAGCCCACAACACCTCCAGCCTGGTGGTGAGTACTTGAAGTGCATTTCTGTGTTGTTTAAGGCTGATGTTGCAAGGACGCATTGGTCATTTCTGTCTTCTTGGCACCATTGGCATGATGATGATGTCACTTTCCATGTGCTTCTTGTATTAGTGATTCCAGATAACACTATTAGCAGTAATCCACTTCCACATGTTCTCCATAAACCCGTCAGAACAAACTACAGCGTCATGAAGTCATCTCGTCTCTCACACATCCACAGTCACAGCGCACCCTGGCCTGACCCTGGCCTGTTCCAAAGCGCAGGATTGTGGCTAATAGTCTGACGTGAACGCTGTCGTTGTTTTACAAGCAGAGAAGATGGCTGCTCATCCTTCACACTGACTCCACACACTGACTGGACAAGTGGGATTCAGAGGGTTAACATATTATATTTTGCAGCTAAAAAAGCACCTGCACTTTGCTCTCGTGATAATAGAGGATAATGCTGTGTGTGAAAATATGTAGGGAAGGATAATGTCACACTGCCTCTCTTAAAAAAAAAGTTGTCACTCTCCCCCTACTGGAAAACTGCTGGGTGAGGATCTTTCAGCTGCAACACAGTATTTAAACCCAATTGATGCAGTGAGGGGCTTCTCATTCTGAAACAACCATGTGGAAAGACAAATCCCGTGGTCATGGAACAGATGTCAGTGTGTTTGAGAAGGGTCAACTCATTGACCTCAAGCAGAGAAAACATCTAAGGAGAAGCAGAAACTCATCTACAGATCTGAACCCCAGTGAGAGTGTTTGGGACGAGCTGGAGAAGGCTTTTGTGCAGTGGTCACGCTCTTCATCAGCAATACAAGATCAACTGGTGGAAAAGAATGCAACACTGGATAAAATAAATCTTTAAATATTGCAGAAACTATGCCTCTGTGATGTGTGTGCTGTAATCAAAGCTCGATACATGTTTCCCTTGATAAGATAGTCTACTTCATCCTACCATCTAAGAAAAAGGGCAAATGCAAATCCCCGCCACAATTTCTATAACAGTCTGCATTTCCTTGTGAATAATGGACACTTTGACATGGTGTTATGAAAACACACATTGACACATTTTTCCAACAAAACTCTCTCCAAACATGTAATTTTGTTGTCCTCCACAGGGATGTACACACATCTTCCCACTCTTTGTCAGTCAAAACAAGACCACTCTTCTCCTTCCCATTTTGTTTTCAATATATTTAGTAGAGTAGCTGTCCAGATTAGACATGCATTGATATAATTTAGATAGAATTCTCTTTGAAAGAGATTTACAAGCCTTGATAAACATCTCAGTCAGAGGGCCACAATGGTCATTACTTTGTTTAATTTCTCGGTGACAGTGATTACCTTTTACAATCTGCTGAAAAAACGTTTTACTTTTTTTTTTCCAGACCCTCAATCTCAGGTCAGTTCTATCTGGTACAAAACCTTGGTCATAAACCAACCAGTTTAAGATTTTGTGCCCCTTTTTTCTGCGGCCACTTTTTTTGGACAGGCAGTGTAAAAGATGGGATGGTGACTGAGCAATGTTACAGTTTTTGTATCTGTGTCTGTAACTCTCTAAAGTTGATTCTCTTTTTCAACAAAGATTGCCTCCTTAACCAGGCAACACGTTAAGACAAAAACTGGTTCACCCTAAGGACAAGGTGCCGACACAAAAACAGAGCAATGTAGTGTATTCTATCCAATGCAGTGAAGAAAGTTGTAAAGAGCGCCACATAGGGGAGACTAAACAGCCACTGCACAAGAGGCTTTATCAGCACAGAAGACACGCAAGTTCAGGACCCCAGAGCGCTGTGCATCTTCATCTCAAAGCCACAAACCACTCTATTGAAGACAGTGAGGTGGAGATTCTGTGCAGGAGAAAATATGGTTTGAAAGAGGAGTTAAGGAGGCCATCTTTGTTAAAAAAGAGAATCCTTCATTAAATCGGAATGGAGGTTTAAGATTCAACCTTCCAGTTGTTTATAATGGTCTGCTGAAACCTTGGAGACGCCCTGGGCATTCGGATGCTAATAAAGGGACTCAAAGACAGTGAACAATAGGCCCATCCCCGTTAAGTTTCAATGGCCATTATCTGGGGTCCCGCCCAGTAGACAGGGCTTTCACAGAGTAGGATATAAACCACAAACACTTTTTACTGTAAAATTTGGAAAATTCAAGCATTTTTGATGTTATGCCAACCTAATATTAATGTTCCAGGTCTTATTAAAGGTGTAGAGTCCCATCAAAACTATGTCAAATGCAAAATTTCCACTTCATTGTCAGGTTGTCTGTGGCCCTCTGCTCCGTATAATTTCAAAAATGCCGCCCTTGGTGGAAAGGTGGAAGTTTGGACACCCCTGCTCTATGGCAATATATAGGACATGTGTCATAAGATCTTTATAAACTTTAGAGCAGCTAATTTAGAGCAGCTAATTTGTAGTTTTCATATCATACTTAATATACTTCAAATGAACAAAAACCATGGAGATCTGGTCTTGACCTTGTTTCCAGTTGAACAGTAGTTTCCTCATCACTTTGTTTAATCCTGCTCTTAATGGAGTGTTGGACGTGGATGTAATGAGTGTAATGTTAGACGCACCAGGCTCTCCCTTCACCGTGGCGTGTCTGCACCTCCCGCCCGCTCGTCTGACCCGGGCCACACGAGCAGCCTGTTTATTTTACAGGATAAGGTTTGCTACATCTGAGCCGGAGCAGGTGCTGTTTGTTTTAGTTTGTGTGGAGCCCAGTCGTGCTCTTAATCACATTAAAGAGGCGTAATAAGGCGGTAATGAGGCTGTGGAGGTATTAGACACACTCACTCTTCCTCCTGGTTTCACGTAAGCGCAGACAGGCTCGCTGACGTCAGGATTCTAACACTGCACTCCGAGGCAACTGGAATCAATGTTATTCAAGTCAACATGTCTTTATAAATAAAGGAGAACTTTGATTAAAAATGTTTGGCAAACTCCCGTAGTCTTTATCAGAAGTGTCACATGATGATGTTGTGACATGTCTGCTGAAAGACGTACATTTCAAAGTCAGAGCTGTTCTCAGGGCGGCCCTTTGGCGGCCCTTTGGCGGCCCTTTGGCGGCCCTTTGGCGGCCCTTTGGCGGCCCTTTGGCGGCCCTTTGTCTCTGCTCTGTTCATTGTCTTTATGGACCATGACAGATGTTGACGATGTCCTGTTGGCTTGTTCCAGTCTGCATCTGGGGAGGCTGGTTACCATGTGACCTATTGTGGGACAAGTGGAAAGTGCCTCATTTGAGTAACCTGTGGTCACAATGATAAATACTGGACAAGTAACTTGCATTGGGCTAATTCTGACTGTAGAAGGAGCCCAGTACTCTAAAAAATGGGGAAGGAAAGGGTGATTGTCAGTGCGGCATGAGAGCATGTTGGGAAGAGTGAGCACAAGGTATGAAGTGATGACTGAAAAGTAGGAAATATGTCTACAGCTGTTTAGTTTAAACGTGTTTCAACCTTAAGAGACTCAAATGAAGATGATATGCATTGGAAGATAATGAACGAAAACCCAGAGCCTGCACACTGATGGTGCTGGAAATAAAACCTGAAAGAAAATTAGATTGTAAATATGGTACTGAGTGCAAAGGTGGTGCTGGGGTGGATGCTGAATGGAGAAGCGGATAGGCTCAGCTCAGCCTATCAGAGCAGAGTGTGGCGATAAAGACAGGTGAAGGCGCAGGTGAGGATGCAGGGTTAGTCGTCCAGGCTGAAACTGCGCTAAACAGTATCTTCAAGCAAACATTTGAATTCTTAAACAAGGTTTGCAGCTGAGTGTGAGACTGGAGCTGAGCCTTGAAGACAAAGCTTTTGATTTACTGACTCTTGGATCCAAATTCTCATGAGTTTGCTCTTTCGGGAGGAAACTGCATAGGAGCTCAGAGTAGAGCCGATGTTCCTGATGTCATGATGATAACTGAAGGTTACCTGCAGCTGCTCCTTCTTAATATTATACAACAACAAAATATTCTTGTAGCTGTAATTGTATCAGATTGCATATTTGCAGAATAACCATTTTGCTCACAAAAGTCGTCCTCAAGCCAAAATAACAGGAAAATTACTCACAGCACTGCAATCTCCATTAAATATGTAATACACATTTTCCGTGGTTGGAATATGTCTTAACATAGGGCTCTGTGTAAAGCTCTCGTTTTAAAGACGAGTGTATGTGTTGACTGTGTCTGAGGGGTCTGTTCTCCTCCTGATGTTTGTCTCGGACACACAGCCAAACCAGGAGTGAGGCAGGAAATCGGCTCTCAAATATGTGGTCATGTGGACACCAACGTTTGATTAGCGTAACAGCACCAACGATATGTTTCTGCCCCTCAGCTCTGTTAATGTAGACAATAAATATAGGCTCATTTTGGGGGGGGCACGAAAGATAATTACTCGGAGAAGAACCAACCCACTCATGATAATTCTAAAGTCCTATATGTATTATTCAGGCTTTTATTTTTGGACATCCCTATTACTGCATGTAGATTAAGCTTTATTGTGGAACATTTCACCCAATAAATAAACTAAAATACAAGCAATTATTTAATGACAGATGTTTTTGTCATTGAAAAATACAGTAAAAACTCATTGTGAGCCAGACAAAAACGTATTATGCAAGTGGTGGCACAGTGGTTAGCAGAGTTTACATTTTCTCCCTCCTCTGGTTCCGTAGGCTTCCTCTGGGCGCTCTGGTTTCCCCTACCACTAAAAGCATGTAGAACAGGCTCCTCCACTCTGGGACCCTGAAAAAGAGATGCTAAATCTCTGCGGGACAATCCTGGTAAGAAAAAAAAAAATGCAAATACGGAGCAATATCGTCAGTGAACACCTTTGGACAGACACAACTGAGGTATTGGTCAAGGCACAACACGGACTCTTAGTTACCACTGCTCCTGGTTCAGTCCCCGTACAGGGCTGGCCACACAACAGGAGCAAAGAGCAGAGAAAAGATTCTGTTGCTTTTGGTTCAAGTCCACCCTGACTGTTTAGCTATTCAATGCTCTTGACTCACATTTCGACTGGCCCACAGACCGGTTCACCTCGGAGCGCTTTGGAATGGTTCTTTTCATGGTGTAGTGCGTCTCCATGCACTGGGCCTGGCTCTGGGTCTGCTACGTTAGCAACTGACGTCACCAAACATAAATAAGGTTTTCTTAGTGAATCAAATCTGACCTGAATCTAACCGATTTCAGCAATTCAATAAAGATGTTTGGTAATTCCATGTTTGTGTGGCTGTAAGACGCGGCTAAAGCTAGAGTAAACAGGAAACTACTTCCTGTTTATCGCCAGGTTTTCTGCATTTATTTAACTTCTCTGCATCTTTGCACCTTTACACCACATTTACGTCTCTCTAGGTAATGCGTTGGGTTTGGATAATGTTGCACGCATTATGGGCTGGAAACATAGTATTTTGGGCCTTGACGTGAGAAAAGGCTGATGCCAACGTGTGCTTGATTTGTTTTGCTCAGCATGAGACCATCAATCTGCTCCAAAGATGAACCAGTTGAAACGGGACTTAATTGGCTATTTTGTGGCCTCTTCCTGTCTCTCTGATTGGCTGTCCAGTGCTCCTGACGGTCTTATTGGTTGGTTCATGACTCATGCCGTAAACATATAGACTATTGTGTAATCCGTTTTTGCCTCTGAGCTAGTGTCTGCCTGTCAGCTCCATACGCTGTAACATCCACGCACTTCTTTCCACACTTCAGAAACATGTCATTTGTTTGGTAGGCCTATTTCCTGCTTTGGTAATTGGACGACATAACAAATCTCCTAAATAATGGCTCCCAGCTGTGGCCTGCTCAGAAGATGTGATTTCTCTCCTTCGCACCGCTGTTTGTAGGAAAAAGTGTCATCATGACTGCTTCTAAGGCCCACAAACATCAGCCATTATTCAGTCACAGAAGGATGCTGTCGTCTATCCAATTCTGTGAAGAAGGGAAAGTCTATGAGTGAAAGAGACAAATCAGGATTTTTCATTTGTCTAAATAGTTTTCAGTACTTTGGTGTGAACATTTGAAATGACAAGTAAGTACAAATCAAGATTCATTTTAAATACAGATTTTTGAATACATTTTCATAAAAGGTACACTTTGTAACTTTTCTGGCCCAAGCTTATGCTCATACTCACGCATTAACAGAAGGTGTTGTTTTCTCCTCTCTTCCCCTCTCTCTTTCTCCTCTTTTTTTTTTTACAGTATAGCGTAAACACATACTTTGAAGACGTACAAACTACAGTAGGTGGCGGTAAATGCATCTTTTCAGAAGTGGTTTATTCCATTGTCAGTGAACAAAATTCACAAACATAGGAACTTTTCATTTGGCTAACAACAACAACACCACCAATGTGTCATGTCCCATTGCTCAAATCACCTTCACCTTCATTATGTTGGCACTAGATCTTCTTCTAAAATGTTTTTAAACGGTTTCACTCCAGTCCACATCACAATGGTGTTTGCGATTCTGATTTGAATGAACAGAAATAAGGTCTTGAGTCACTGATTCATTACATCTGTTTTGTATTATTTTATGTTATACTTCATAAATACACGAAGGCCAAATGTTGTACCTTCATTAAATACACAGAGGCCGAAGGTTTAAAAGGCAATAAGACTTGCCTCGTTGACTACAGCATTTCAATCTGGAAAGACTCAAACAGACTAAAACAGATTAGAATCATTTTTATTGTGTAAGGCTGGTACATAGAATTTTGGCATTTAGACCTCAGCAGAAAATATTGTACAACAGATGAAAAATGAAGGAAGGAAATTAGGAGATTATTTCAATTGTAAAACTACTATTTATTATAAATGTGCTTGATGGGTTGCTAACAGCTATAGGGGGGAAAACATCTTCATGTGGGTTAATTTAATTGTTAGTATTTATTATTGGTGTATTTGAACTGGGACAGTGTGCCAGTGTTAGCTGTAGTTTAGCTAGTTTCCAACTGTGGTCCCAGGCAAGGTGTAAAATGCCAGCAATATACAAAACATACATTTCACATTATATACAGTACTGTTAGGATTAGTCAAAAAATATAAAAGATTAGGAGTCCTTATAAAACAGATTACAGGGTGAAACATGTGCAGAGAGCTGCAAGAGCAGAACAACAGACGACAATAACATGGGACAAGCAGGAAACGAGATGCAGACTCATTAGGCCGGCAGAGGAACATGATATTGGGCCGTCTCCGGAGTTCTAAAATCTTACCACGCTAGCTGAGTTGCTGAGTAACTGATAACATGAACATTTTATTCATGCTTCAATGACACTGTAGGAACCCCACAGATGCGCTGCACAGAGTCAGAAATTACACATACAGGTTGATGGGGAGACTAGAGCACCCAGAAGTAACCCACCCAAGGACAAAGAGAACATGCAAAGTCCACACAGAAGGGTCCCACATGGTTGGGGAATCTGTGAGGTGACAGGGCTAACCACTTTGCTTTGCTATGTGGTAGTGGAGGTGTTTAATATACTGATCACAAATGCCAGCTTGAACGGTTAAAATCACACATGGGGCTTTAATGTTTTATGCTTCTTCACATTTGGACGTGTAAAAATGATGGACAGCGACCGTAAAAAGTGCCCATGAACCCGTTTGCCTGCGCACAAATCACTGTCAGCGCTATTTTAACACAGATTCCTTCTACACTTTGAAATAAGCCGTG
The DNA here is from genome assembly GCA_015082035.1 of Chaenogobius annularis. Taxonomy (NCBI): domain Eukaryota; kingdom Metazoa; phylum Chordata; class Actinopteri; order Gobiiformes; family Gobiidae; genus Chaenogobius; species Chaenogobius annularis. Next base: position 691,976 of record BJKM01000065.1, on the reverse strand, counting down.
CTTCGTCTTATTTGCAAATTCAAAAATACAAAAACTTCAACAAGGAAGACTTGTCTGTCCATCAGTCATTGCCTGTTACCTTTGCCTCTAAATTCAATTCAATTCAATTTATTTATTTAACGCTAGAACATGTAACGCTCAAAATCACAACAGCCGTTGCCTCGAGGAGCGACAGTGGAAAAAAACGGAATAAAAACAGAATAAACAGTGTTCATCGGGACTTGGAAATGTCCCCGTGTCCTTAGACAGATGTCCCAAGCCCCCCTGTCCTTAGACCCCTCCTTCTCGGCACCAGAAAAACTACCAAACCTCTTTGGGAGAAACCTGTAGGAGTTCCACAGTGAAGGAGAGATCCGACTACCCTCGGACGAAAAAGGCGGACGCGCCTCAATTTGCAGATAGAAGGTGGAGCTGGGACCCACTCAGGAGGAGAGACCAATTCTTTGAGGCTTTTTAGAGAAGAAGGGAAGATTTGAAATAGGTCTGTAGTTTACCAAGAGGTCAGGATCAAGATGAGACTTTTTTAGAAGCGGTTTAATGACTGCATGTTTGAAGGACTGTGGAGCATAACCACTTTCTAATGAAGTATTTATTATATTAAGAATAGAATCTATAATTAGGGGGAGAATGTCTTTGAGGAGCCTGCTTGGAATCGGGTCTAAGACCAATCACGTTTCAAGTTCTGTTCCTGGCTCCTTCTTTTCCCCTTCTCCTACCACAGCAGGGAAACCATCAGCTTCTGTCTCCTCCTTGCTATCATCGGAGGCTTTGCACTCCAAAAATGGAATCATGATCTTATTTCTGGAGTTATCAGATTGTTGAGATGAGGAACTTTACTTTTTAAAAATGCCTTGACAAGACTTTGGTGTCCATACTGTTATAGTGCAAAGACTTAAACGATGGAAGTGCTTCTATGAAACCTGTCACCACAGATGCGGGCGCACAGTGACGAGCACAACAATGCGGCCAAGCTGGGAAACTAGGAAAATCATGGACTTAGTGAGAATTAGGACATTTGTGTAATGGACAGGAATAGGAGGCTTTCATTACCTGTCACCACAGACTTGCCCGGTGTCCACTGCACGTTTTTTTAAAGGTAATATCAGATTTGAGATCTGGCGATGTAAAATCTTGAGACCGCACACATTCACACTGTGCGATGGTTCACACGATCAGCCGTGGCAACTAAGTTTGTGTGTGTATCAGGGTCTAGGCTCCATGTGGTTAAGTCACCAGAGTTATACCGATTAGCACAGGCTAGCGTAACATGCTAGCAATGTATTTGTTCTTGTAAAAGAAAACAAAGAAAAGGGACATTAGGAGATGGCGGAGTTCTTCTGCTGTTACTTTGAGGAGCACTTGAGTTTACTGTGGGACATGTTTGTGTTTACTGTGGGACATGTTTACTGTGGACATGTTTACTGTGGGACATGTTTGTGTTTACTGTGGGACATGTTTGTGTTTACTGTGGGACATGTTTCACAGAGACTGATCGTAGACGCAGTGAGAGCGATTACAAAATGTCAGACAAGCTCGATATCTACCGCAGCTCGTCTTTGGTCATGTGACAGTTCAGTTTTCACTATGAAACCTACGACCCACGTTTTTGAACCACAACAACAAACAACAACAACAACAACAACATTCATTTAGCTAAATAAAGGTTAACAATTGTGTAAAGCTTTGGATATATTTTTGGTATGCTTGCTATAACGGTTATGAAATTACCTCAGCCGCTGTCTAGCTCGGAAGTAAAAAATAAAAAATAAAAAATCTTCAAAATATTGATGTTAGCTACCTTTTTGACAAATGTGTAGTCTAACCTGTCATATGCTCTCTGAGACTCTCCAGTGTCCCTCTCCTCTTCCTCACTTACTGTTGAACTCCCACTGAGCCTTCCCTTTGGCTTGGCTCTGCTCTCGCTAAACACGACCTCTGGAGGTGCAGACAAAATGATAGACATGCGAAAAGCGATCGGAACTCGATATCACACAATGACTTTTCCTGTGAGCTGAAAAAACAACCGGCTCGTCCCACACACAGAGAGCTGACTTACTAACTGATCGAGGTCTGCAGAAGGAGGAGAATAATGCTATAGAGCTGGAGGGGTCATCACATTTAAGTCCAGACGAAATGCAGATGTCTTTGTTGAGGTTCCGGACACTTGGATGCCGGCACAAATTAGACACTGTGGAGCAATGAAACGCGGTCAGAGCAGATACAGATCCAGGTATGGGAAGATTGCATTTCCAGTGGAGATCATTAGAAGGAAGGAGCAGGAGGAAAAAGAGAGGAGATAAACGTAACGAGGCTGCTGAAGCTTTCAAACAACACAGGCCAAAGAAGATTAACAGTAGTAAGAACAAGGCATGTGTGAGGAGCTTTCAGACTCTTCAGAAGGTTCTGAGGCCAGGAGAGAGTGCACATTGGCACAGGTGAAGAAGCCGTACTGAGTGATCTGCTGCTCACAGTGGCGGTTCTTGGTTGAATTACTCCCTGGGCGAAGAGCCTCCATGGCACCCCCCACACACACACCGCCCCCTTGCACCCCGGGCGTCCCGCATGCAATAAGAAAAAATAAAAATCCTTATATTTTTTATATTTTAATTTTGATATAATTGCCTGTCAATGGTGAATATTATTGAGCGACGTTCATGATGAGCCCCTTTTTCCATTTTCCATGATAATCTCAGTCCAGTCCCTGATCGTCGGCTCATTGTGTCATCCATGACCCAGGAAGGAGATGGTCACTGTCCCACAGAAATGTGTAAGTAATATGAAAACAGGGCTGTAAATGTCCTTTGTATCCTAGTTACCATCCATGTCATCCTGTTGTTACCATGAAATTACTGGTATTTTCTTCAATTTTTTTTAATTGAAAATCCATTTCATACTAAATCGTAATAGATCCGGTTTGTTAATGAATGGGGATCAAATTGTTGTTTTATTACATAATGAAGAGACATTTTGGTTTTACTATTACATAATGGGGTTGTACAAAGGTTAATGGCTAATCTGATGAAATGATGAACTGAAGTTGACATTGAAAGTAAAAAAAAAAACAATGCAGTATCATATTTTTGCTAAAGTCTATTCACTTTTTGTTCAGCCTTTGAGTACATTGCTTGCCAAAATATTATGTGATAGATTTTAAAAAGTATTGAGATATATATATTTTTTTTTTCAATATCTCCAACAACTATTCCTAAGAACAATTGTTTTTTACTCTAGGCATGAATAATGTTACCTCTACAGAAAAGTGAATGGCGTTGCTTTGCTTGTGTTTTATTGAATTGTACTTCAGACCTGATCTTGAACTCTTGACTCGTGCATGTTCCTCTGCATGTCCTGTGCAACCTCAGCCCTAAGCCTTAGTGGAGCAGTTTCTACTCCAGTCTACTCGCTCTGATCTCAAGGACTTTGCAGAATCAACAGCACCTTCAAACAAAGCTCGGGTTTAACATGCTGTTCGTGTTGCTTCATTAGGTTTGGCCACTGTGGGTTTAAACCTTCACAGTGCTTTCAGCTGTCTCAGCTCCTGTCTGCTCCTTAAACCCCACTGTTGCTGTGTTGTTAAAGTCAAATCCCTCTTATTGCTCCTGATGTACTCAAATGCATCTGGTGCTGCAGACTATTGGACCCTTTCTCTTCTCTGTAGATGCTGCGTTTTCTACAATTGTGTGTATGTATCTCGGCCGGATCAGATTTGTAAATGAAAATGGGCTCTGTGCACAACAACGCGTTGACTAGCTAATGCTAACTTTTATTAAAACGTAAAATATGTAGAAAAAACTTTGATTGAATTTTGCTTGACTCCGTAAAACCAAAAACCTCATAGAAATATAGAATTGGGCAGGAAGTAGAGACGCTAACACTGAGCTAGCAGGGGGGTGTTGTGGGCGCACCCCATTCGTTCTCAAGCATTTCACCAGTTAACCAAAGGTCCATGGTCCACTGCAGCAGAACCATCAGCATGGTGTGTATTTTAAGCAAAACTCATTTGAGTTGAGTCACAGCTGAGTCTTGATGAAGGTTGCTGATGAAGAGAACTACATATTATGCATTGATCATATATTCGCCATTATACAATGCATTGATCATATATCCACTATTATACAATGTTATGCTGCTATTGTTCTGTGCTGCTCTTTTCTCCACTGTGATTCCCAGGGAGTGACCAGTCTCAGTAACACGAGAGAACAAGGAGGAAAACCAGAAGGGGGTCAGATGGGCACTGGGCCAATCACGGCCCTACTACAAGGACTTACTTTAGGCTCATGCATATTCATATTTGTGTCTTAAATACTGGAGAATGTGGATGCCCAGTTACTTTCCGGGATAGAGACGTGAAGTAACTTTTGTTAGGCTCCCGGAGGTCCAGACGTCTGTATAGATGACTTTGTTAGGGGAATAAACAATGCGTAATTGAAACTACTGAATCCTTGGTCATCTTTAGCGCTGGTATGTGTTAGTAACTGATAGAGTAGATCTTGTTGACTTTCACTCCTCTTCCAGTTTCTGAACACGCAGATGTCCGAGTTTAATAGAACCGGACATATTCACTGACATAGTGTTGTTACCCCAGAAAAATCAACCGATTATTCTATAAAAAACGGTATGCTGTAAAAATATAACAGGCTAGCATCGTGGTAGCATTTAGCCCGCAGCTAACATTAGCATGCTTGGATAAGTGTACAAAATTGGGCTGGTTTACCACTTTATTCTTCTCCATGTCTTTTTGTACACATTTGGCACAATCTATAACTCCTAAAGTCTGCGTTTGCTCTTGTAGTTGTTGAACACTGGGTGAGAGAGCAACTCTTTTTCTTCAGGGTTTAAAAAGCTATTTCTGGTGTTCTAATGACTTTCCAAATGTTTATCCTTAACTACCTTTGATTAAAAAAATGAAATGAAAAGACTATCAACTCAATGTTTTGGCAAAAACAAAGCAACCCAATGGCAGAGCTTCAGTGCTTACAACATGGAAAGAACGGATCAAAACATATAACCAACAATACTTAATATCTTAAGATGGTTGGTTTATGATCATAGTTTTGTACCTAAAAGCACAGATGAGATTTAAAGTCTGGATTATAAAATGTATAGGGTTTTTCACCACGATATATAGAAAATCACATGAAAAGTTTTGATATGTTGAAAGAACCTTTGTCTTGGAGAAACAGGACTTGTACAGGTATTTACAAATAACAAAAACTGAAACAGAGTAATTACCATTATTACTCTCTGACTGATTTTTTTTAATCAAGGCTTTTAAATCAGAACTTTCAAAGGTAATAATATCTAAATTGTGTCACTGCATTGCTAATCTGAACAGCTGCTCTACTAAATATATTGAAAACAAATGGGAAAGAGAAGGTAATGTGTGTACATCCCAGTGGAGGACCACAGATCACATGTCTGGAAGAAATTTAGTTGGAAAAATTTGTCATATGTTTTCATAACACCACGTCAAAGTGCCCATTATTCACAGGGAAATGCAGACTGTTGGAGAAAGTGTGGCAGCCAAGAGGCAAACCACTATCGTGTGTTCTGGGCTCCTGTTGCTCAAAAAGACTGGACTGAAATTAAAAATGCACTGCAGATTGTTTTTGACATTGCCATCCCTCCCAATTTTAGAACTCTGGAATTGGGCCTCAAAGCTCATGCCATGGACACAATAAATGGATACCTTTGGAACATATTTTGGCAACAGGAAAAAGGCCATCAACAAGAAATGGCTGACACAAACCTCACCAAGGATGGGACAGACAAATGGAAAAAATTACATTCAGACTTAATCAAGTGCAACCTTTATTTTAATTTAAATATGCCATGATTTAGTTTCTTTGGATGTTTTGATTTTTATTTGTGTTTTTGTCTTCGCTCTTTGGTCATGTTCTGTTCTGTGTTCTATGTTTGTTCTCAAATAGGACACCACCTCTAAATGCAGCTTTACTTACACTTTTTCTGTATTTTACCTGTCCGTGTATTCCACAGTTGAAGGTGCCAGCAAATGTCCATCAATATGTTTTTTATGACATAAGAACTCAGGTTTGCTTGATGCGGGCCCTTCAACTCCCCACAGTGGGCCTAATGCGTCTCTGCTGGCCGACTTTGCAGCAGCTTATCTTCACAGCTCTGTCTCAGCTCCTGTCTGCTCTTCTAAATCCTTTTGTGTACCTGCCTTTTGTAAAATCCCCCCGCTTATTATTCCTGACATGGGACAACTCATTAGGACACTTACTCTCCACCTTCGTCTGGCCTTCTCTTCTCTTCTTGTTTACCGCTGCGTTTCTTTCCCTGGATCTCTTCCCTGCTTTCCCCTGTAATGATATGAAATAAGTGCCATTATGCCTGCTTCTATTTTGGAAACGATTATTTCTCCGACATAATAGTTGCTTAACAATCCCAGACAAGGGCTCGGTGGGCATAAGTCTTTTTCAAGGCATTTGAATGCTTTTATCCCGAGCCAGTGTTCGAGTTATCAGAGCTCACAGCTGCAACAGTTCAGACCACGCTCCATATTTATCAATCAACCAACATGTGCGAGAGATTTGGGCTGTTCTGTTTGGGGATAAAACACTTTCCACACACAATTGATTCACTTATATTTTTTTCTGTAAGATGGAAAACTCAAAAATCTATATGCTGACTACTGATATAGGGCCTACTCAAAATGCAATCTTTTGCCCTTCACAAACGGCACACGTGGGTGATCTCTGGGTGCTTCTGCTCCGTGATCTAACGTGCACCTTAAATAACATGAGGAAAAGTGAAAGAAAAGCGTTGGAGCGCACAGAGTTTTATGCTCCATCACCCCGGAAGAGGCTGCGTTTTCGATCGCAACAGGACAAACATCTGACCTGTGTCCGTGTGCTCTCCTCCCAAAGCAGCAGATTCAGAAAGACCCACTGACCTCCTCCCTCTGGTCTCTCCCGCTGCCTGCCTCTCACTTGAGACACAGAGCATTTGCTGACAATAGTTCTCATTTAAAGGGCTATACGCAATTATTAAAATATTTTCCCCCCAGAAAATATATATTGTAAAAGCAGCTATTCAGGTCAAAAATGAATAGCTGATTATAGAGCATTTTATTCATGGCACTGGCCACCCCTGAAATTTCAACTGGTTCATAATGCAGCAGCAAGATTACTAACTAAAAGAAGAGAGCACATTACGCCGGTGCTCGAGTCTCTTCACTGCTCCCTGTCGAGTTTAGAATCAAATTCAAAATCCTCCTCCTGACTTACAAAGCCATAAATGACCTGGCCCCATCCTACCTCAAAGAGGCTATAGCACCTTATCATCCAAACAGAGCACTTCGCTCTCAAAATGCTGGACTTCTGGTGGTCCGCCTGTCCGTCCGAGGGAGTCGGATCTCTCCTTCACTGTGGAACTTCTCCAGGTTTCTACTTTTTCCCAAAGAGGTTTGGTAGTTTTCCTGCCGAGAAGGAGGGTCTAAGGACAGGAGGCTTGAGGCATCTGTCTAAACAGACACAGGACGCTGGGACATTATCAAGTCCTTATGAACATTGTTATTCTGTTTTTATTCTATTTTTTCTACTGTCGCCCCTCGAAGCAACTACTGTTGTGAATTTGGGCGTTACAAAAATAAATTGAATTGAAAACCTCTAATACCAAAACGCCTCAGTCCCCACTTGACTATGTTCTCTCGACAGACAGAGAGAACTCGTGTCTGTTAAGTCACAAGCTCCAAGTATCAACCCAGCAGATTCTAACCTGACTGGCATTCAGGTTCCCAACTTATGTCCGCTCCATGTCCGCTCCTGTCCGCTCCATGTCCTCTCCATGTCCGCTCCATGTCCGCTCCATGTCCGCTCCATGTCCGCTCCATGTCCGCTCCATGTCCGCTCCATGTCCGCTCCATGTCCGCTCCATGTCCGCTCCATGTCCGCTCCGTGCATGCAAGCGATCAACACGCCCTCTGAACGCCATTGCCACTACACAGGCCTACCCACTGACCTCTGCCTACAGAACTTTCTGACCGCCGCTGCCACTACACAGGCCTACCCACTGACCTCTGCCTACAGAACCCTCTGACCGCCGCTGCCACTACAACAGGCCTACCCACTGACCTCTGCCTACAGAACCCTCTGACCGCCGCTGCCACCAACACATCCGTAATCAGTGTATCCTTGAGCGCTACCTCGCTCACCTTCTACTCCCCATTCACCCAGCACCCCACCCACTCCATCCAGCTGACGACATCCGTGCACTTCCAGCAGCAGTGCTCAGGACGAGCCGCGCGGTGCTCGTCATCCTCGGGAAGAGTGAGGAGAGTGAAAGGCGCCTGTGGCTCTGGCTAAAGCCAAAGCCAGGAAAGTTCTGGTGTTAATGTTACTACAAATGCAAAGGACCGCTCTTCACTGTGACAGACACAAACAAGCACAACCGCTAACGTATTCCCCAAATGCAAAGTCAGAGCAAACTTGGATAAAAAATGTTGATTACTATCATTGAGAGAAAGATTCAAGTGACGTCATCTGAACGCTGCTTTTGAAAAAACAAGAACTCTCGACAGTTTGAGGTTATTCCCCTTGGGCTCGCAACAAAATTAAAAGAGCCCAAAAATGAAATAAGGAAAACAGATCCAAGGCATGGTGTCCCTGTCCATTATGTGTCAGGACTGTCCACAACATTCCTGTTCATTTTATACCGTGAAACGCTTTAAGAAACGGATTCACCCTAAGGACAAGACGCCCACACAAAACCAAAGCCATGTAGTGTATTAAATCCAATGCAGTGAGAGTTGTAAAGAGCGGTACATAGGGGAGACTAAACAGCCACTGCCCAAAAGGCTTATCGATACAGAAGGCGCCGTGCATCTTCATCTTAAAGCCACAAACCACTCTTTTGAAGACAGTGAGGTGGAGATTCTGAGCAGGAGAAGAGAAGTTTGAAGGAGGAGTTAAGGAGGCTATTTTTGTGACGATATTTGGAGGCCGTGGGGTGGGATCAGCCCTGGCCATTCAGATGCTTATCAGGTAATCATCAGCGATGAGGGAGCTGAAGCCAGGGAACAATAGGATTTATTTGGTAAATTACAGGGATGTTATGGTAACAAAGAAGATTAGTTTAAGGGGAAATTTAGACAGTGTAAACAAATAGATTAACAAAACAGGCTATTATCAGGAGGTCTGCCCGGTGGGCAGGGCTTACGCAGCCCAGAGTAGAATAAATATCCGAATTCTCAGACTAGGTCCGCAAATTGAGAATGACTTTTGTATGAAAGTCGAAACAACTTGTTTTTTTTTCAAAAACAGTGTCCAGATTAACTGAATCTTTCTCCATGATTGAACACGTCTGGATGAATGAGGGATTACACCGTTGTGATTACTACTACTTACACAAGGCTCCAAACAAGAGAGTGCAGTGGTTTTGCATAGAACGCACAAGACTAGTGTCGAGGATAGTGTTGTTTTTATGACACTCATTTAGACCCTTTTGTTGTTTATATCAACGAATTCATTGATTGTATTATTGTCTCCTGCATATACACATGCCCAACCCTTCATGGGCTTATAAAACACCACTTAACACATTTCTATATGCCAGTATCCAGACATACATGTGCCAACATGTGTACAGACACAAGTGTACTCAGATAAACAAGTCTGCGTTTCTTCCAGGCTTTACAAACACATTTGTATACCATTTAACCATTTCATCTTGCTGCAGTCATTACACCAAAACATTTCATCAAACAAAGGATTTCTAAATTCATCCTTAAATGACAGTATGATAAATAAGAGTGTCCCCCCACACCTCTCTTAATTCACACCACTCACATAATGGGTTTTCCTCAGGGGCTTCAGAAAAGCTCCCAGTTTCTAAGGCCAGAGGAGTGATTCCAGTGTGGAGCTGGACGTTCATGGGTCTTTGATTCCTTGACAGATTTGCAGAGACCTAAAAGTTTGTCTTGAATGTATCTTTTCATTGAATGTATGCTGCAATTTCTGTTTAGTTTAGTTGTACAGCAGATTAACCAGCATCACTGTATGTTTAATATTAGAATAAGAACAAATAAGTACATTTACACAACAGTAAATCTATTGTGAGATAGAAGTGCAAATGTACTCATTTACAAGATTTTCAGGATTTAACCATACAATAATTCTACTCATAAAATGTTGTAAAAATGTGGTTTAATATTTCATGTAATCAAGAAGACAAATCTCTGGCAGGCATATATTTAACATTTAGTTGAAGACAAACATCAGACTTCCTGAACCTCCCGCTTCGGACTGCGGCGCAAATGCTAACCGGAAGCACTTCAACCACCTTGAGCTCCATTGTGTTGGGTTCGGATGCTTGTTGGAGCTGGTGCTGGGCCAGCCAGACATGGAGCGAGCGATGTCTCGTTGTGGTGCGTGACAATGTTCATCCTGGGGTACGTTAACTGTACCCTCAGGTCTCCTCTCACCAGGCTAAATTCAATTCAAATCTACCCCAAACATCTCTCTACAGGCTTCAGGGTGGACATTTCTGTATCAAATAATGTTAACTTATTCAGAATGGAAGCTCCCTCTGGTCAACCTTTGTGCTTTATGTAGAAAAAGCTTCAGTTGTAGTCATCCCAGAGTCATTCTCAGTCTGCGGCTGTCGTCTGAGAACTCAGATTCTTATCCTACTCTGAGCATGCGTAGGAGGGATTATGAGGGATTACACCGATTTGTTTCTAAGGGTTTACTCAGAGTAGGATAACTATCCGAGTTCTCAGACTTGATCCGCAGATTGAGAATGACACTTGGATGAGAGTAGAAATGTCTTGGTTTTCTAAAACACTCTCCAGATGACTCCAACCAAAGCCTTTCGTACAATGGCTGAATGAGGGATTACACCAATTTGTGCTTTAGTCCAGTTCATTTCTTTACTGGGACATTTGTTGGGACATGTTATATATGGTGTCATGAAGGCTTGGCGAGTCTTACAAGTATAAAAAAATGCACATGAATATTTACTGAGCTGAGCCAATGACACACACATGCCGGCTTTATTAGGTATCAGAAAATACTTTATAAAACCATTTCTGCCCAAGAGTAAGAGTGGCCTTTTTGATAATTAGCTCAACAATATCTAAAGTTTATTGTCCTTGCAAGCTGCCAAGCTAAAGCTCTACACTTGGCACACACAAAATACCGCCTTTGAGTCACTATTGAGTTTTGAAGGTCTTTTCAGGGACTTTACAGCCTGTTCGCGAAGCCAACACGACACATGTGGAGGGATCGGAGGCATTCTGTAATCGCCCACACCTGGAATACGTGTAGTGTTTTTGTGCAGGAAAATAGACTTAAGATGCCACCGATCGGAGCCAGGCATGCTCAGTGCCTTTTTACATACAGCATTAATTAACCAGCAATTAAAATACATATTGGAACCTAATTAGGCTAACCAAAAAGTTTAAAAGTGCTAAAAAAAAACAAAAAAAAGAAATTTCCAGACTGTGTGGCGGTGGTGCGTTCAGCAAGTATAACATATGTGGTCTTCATTGACTTAGATACAGTACTATTATTGCTACTGACGGATTTAATGAGGTTTTTGAAAGTGTCAACTTTGAAGTGGTCTTCCGTAGTTTTGTTTATCATGATATTTTCTGTAGCATTATATTACGTTAAAAATTGGTTAAGGTGACAGACAAGAGCAGTGGGCAACTCCAATGTTCTGTCAGTGGTCCTCTTGATAGGCCTTTGACATCAGTTCCACCTCTCACTTCCACGTGAAGAATGGAGAAGTGAGATATCAGAGTGTCTGGTTTGAAGTGGTTCTTTGCAGGATTCTGTTTGGCCCATGAGGTGGATTCCTTTTTTCTGACACAGTCCCGGATGGTTTTTACATGAGCCAAGGCTGTCTGACGGGAGCGCAGCCTCACCGCACCTCACCACACAGGCATAAAAACCCAAGCGCGCCTCTAGTGGGTCTGACAGGGCATATGGGGAGGATTAAAGCGTCAAAACAAGCGCACGGACCCAGACTAACTTTGCAAATCACTGCCCAGAGGAGCGGACACTCACTCACACCGTTACCTATTAGCTGGGTGCTATTAGCAGGACAGCTGTGGTAATCAGGCACAATCAGACCCAAGCCGAGCCTCCAGGGTCAGAGCGGAGAAACATTGTCCACTTCAGAGGCACTTCGGTGGGCAAACGCAGGCAGGGCTGGAGGAGAGCCAGAGAAGCAGGGCTGTTTCGTATCAGGACAAAGAGAAGACGATGACTTTTTACAGTGATGAGATGATTAGCAATTTCCAGTGGTCTTTAGAAAGGCAAAAAGACAGTTGTAAAACGTAGTCGTATTTTTTTTTTAATGCAATTGCTTTGTCAGATATCAAAAATAAGAACAACTGACAACCAGATGACTACTATTTAAAGCAGTTACAGTATAATGCTAAATTAATTCTTTTTTGGAACCATCTAACAACATTGTTCCCTCATCAAAAACACACCTGGAGTTGGATTTCGCTTCATTCACGCTTGTTTCATTAATCCTGTTTACGAGGCCTTCTTGCTCTGAATACTTTCAAAAGCATTTTCTTGAATTAGAAGCATTTAGAAAGCAGTTTGTGACTAACCTTGACTGTCGTTTCTCTGTCACGTTGTGTGCGTCTTATTCACTCATGGTTCAGACTTTGGTACAGGCCCTTTCATCCTCTGGTCACCACGAGACCACTCAGGGTCCTCTTGAGCATTTTCTTCTTTTCTTCAAAGCTCAGTATTTGTGGCTGTTGTTGGTGTCAGTCTCATCTAACGTCCCACAGTATCATGAATCGAGTCATATCAAAAAGAAGACATTTTTCCAAAATTAAATTGTTAAGTGGACAACTTGAGCTAAATTTGTCAGACCCTAGTATGTGTCAATAATTCATGCATTACTGTGTTTTGAATGGGAGAGGTTTATGTACAAAAACACAGCATATCTCCATTGACTTCCATGATAAAAACATTTCAATGAAATAGATTCCAACAGAAATATGAACAATGGATTGACTGTGTTGGTCTGAAGGTAAAGAGAGTCTGTGAGTCCAGCACAGACACTGTCACCCTGTGACTGCCCCCCTGTGGCCCCAGTGTGAACACATAACCCTGCCCAGTGTCAAAACAAGTGAACCTCAAAGAACATTCCTCTTCTTATTGGCCGTCACAAAGGTGAATGCTATTTTTGGATGTATCAAAATGTAAATAAAGACAAATGCCTTCTGGTTGTGCTTCTCAGGTCATATTCCCTGCAGCTATTTTGGGTAAGGAAAAGATTAGAGGTTGTAGTAAAGAGGAGGCTCTTGAGGTTGTTATGCAGTCGATCGAAGAGGAGCTCAGCCAACAAGATGAAGAGGAGGATGAGAGTTCAAGGCATGAACTGAAAATTAAACTAAAATTAAAGGTGCACAACACACAGGTGACAGATCATGGGATAGAGGTCAATCGGGGCACACCCTTGACCCATGAGTTGACTGAGGGCCAGCAAAGTTACTTTACGCCCACATGCCTGGCACAGGAACCCCTCAGAAGCTGACCTTTGTGGAGACAGGTGGAACAAACATGAGATACCATCCAAACTCATCCACACCAGCCAGGGTGACCTAACTCGGGGTGAAACCTTATGCCCTGGATTAGAATAAGTGGGGCATGAATGGTTGGCTGTCTAATGAACATGGCACAGTTTCTTCACTCTCCTTTTCTCCATTGTCCTTCACTTCACTCTTTCTCTTTGTCTTATCCACCGACCTCCTTTATTTCCTCTGCCTTTTTTGCTCTACTCCTCCTCTTTGGCCTCCTTCTCTTCGCTCTCCTCATCGCCACCCACGTCCTCATCAGTTTCCTCATCTGACACCTTGTCCATACGGATGCTGTGGTCTTCTTTGGTTTCTCCATAACTTGAGCTCTAATCCTCTTCATCTTGGCTGTGGAAATCCACTTCTTCGATCAGCTGCATAACAGCCTCAAGCGCCTCCTCTTTATTACAGTTTCTTTTCATTTACTTATCCCAAACAGCAGCTATGAAAATGACCATAATTACCACAATCGAACCATTGTTCACATTTCTATTCGAATCTGTCTTATTACAATGTATTAGTTAAACCTGAGTTTATAATGGAAGTCAATGGAGATGTTACATGAATTATTGACATTCTAAAAGAAGCTATGTATATTGTTAGTGCTTCGTTTGTGCTGAAATAAAAAACGTAATTGGTGCTATTATGGTTTTATAAATAATAACCATTTTATTTTCAGCCGATGACGTCACTCAGCCCCCCCAAGTGTTACAGCAAAAAGTTATATCAATCGATTATCCTTTGTCCTTTGTTTGTGCGAGCATATTTGAAAAAAAATGATTGAATAAATAAAAGCATGTATCAGGCCATTATAACCTGCTTTGGATTTAATGTTACATTTCATATTTTGGATGTGATTAGGCAAGTATCTCGGCCATTATGTGGCTAAACTACGGACAGCGACACCTCTATGGCACAGCTACAGAAAAAACCTAAGTCTTTCACTTTGTGCTGGAAAGTCGTTTGTCTTGTGATAGTTTAAGTCATGTGACTGTTACCGGCTCATGCTGAGTGTCTGCTGGAGTCATGAGCACAGCGGGGTTATGTAAGTTCAGTCAGCATCAGGTGAAATATGTCTCCAATGAAATGTCATTTGATTTAACGCTATTGTTATTAGTCATTTAAATTCACAATTCTCAATTTGAGCTCGTAAAAATGAATAAACGGACCCAAACAATACATTTAATCCAAGTTTTTTTGTTTGTCTTTCGTACACCCCACTAATGGCTGTGAAAGTCTTTGCAGATATTTTTAGCTTTATTCAAGTAGAATATAATGGAAGGAAATTCCCTCTCTAAAATAGTTTAGAACAGAACAAACTGTAGATGTAAACGATACGAGAGAAGTGGTTGTTCTTCATATTTCTGGTGGGATTGTGCCTTTTGGGTTTCATATAGATGTAGCTCCTTCTGACCAACTTGTCCTGGGCTTCTCTATCTTTCTGCTAACCACAACGCAGTTATTTATGGGGCTAGTCCAGTAGTCATTTTTATAATATCATTACCATCACAGGCCCCAACGCAAGCAAGCGCCAAACTAAATATCTGCTTTATTTTAAGAACGCGTTTTCCCTCCCTTGTCCTGACTTCTCTCACATCACAGGCAGACGTT
This sequence comes from Chaenogobius annularis, assembly GCA_015082035.1. Taxonomy (NCBI): domain Eukaryota; kingdom Metazoa; phylum Chordata; class Actinopteri; order Gobiiformes; family Gobiidae; genus Chaenogobius; species Chaenogobius annularis. Next base: position 676,798 of record BJKM01000065.1, on the reverse strand, counting down.
TGTACTGAGGAAGTTTAACATGTCGGTAAATCGGATGTTCTGTTTTGTGTTTTAATGATATTTAGGTGGGAGTGTTTAGTTAAGAGTTTTGTGTTTGTTTTGGTAGAATTGATGAGTGGAAATGTATAAAAGGTGCACACAGGCCTTCGCATGGTGTTCAAATACTGAGTGTATATTTTGAAAATGTGTAAAAGTAGCATTAGCCTAATTGAGCCGTTGATTTTGCTCTGGACTGTCTCGGTAACCACAGAATACATGCACACATGTGTTACTGCAAAACATAGACATGCCTAGTCTTATTATATATTGTGTTTTATATTTAGAGCTGGTAAACTTTGTGTTTTAACCTTATCTTACTGCAATGGTAAGTGGTATTTGCTTTGCTGACAAATACCACAATCAATGACAGCCACAGCTAACGGCAGGTGTACACCTAAAGCCACGTTTGCCACGTGTTATTGGTTATTGATAGCATTTGACGACCCGCTCCCAGACTCACGTGGTTTTGTGGGAGAACATCCTGAAAACCGCTCCAGATCGCTGCAGTGTCCAAAATAAATAGACTCCTTGTGGATTCTTTCTGCAGACCCACTCCTCCCCCCTGACCCACGCCCACAGTGTGAGGTCAGGGCAAATTGGTTCGAATCACGTTCTAAGTCTTGTGGGAGTCCCCGCTCTGCTGCTACATCTTCAGGTTCAAGCAGTGCATGAGGTTTGTCCTCGGACCACCTAACCACAAACACATACAGGAGCCCACCAGAAAAGCACTCCGATAACAAGTGATCCCTGGGCCAAAGGCCATGCAGTTGCGCACCACTGTCTGAAACACTCATGTGCTGTTGTGTTGTGTCTCGTGGTGCTCCTTCCAGATCATTCCGTCATGCCTCAATTCAGCCCATGGTCTCGACTTGACACAGCCGCTTGTCCCTGCTCTCCATCTCCACAGATCTTCCCCGTCAACACTGTGCTCCAGTCTAGTCTGTCTCTGTTTCATTCTCCAATTGAGTCATTGTCACCTCCCCAGCCAAGATGTGCTCCCATGTGTCTCACCTCCGCATGGCCCAAAGCCTGTGACCGGGTCTGCTCCCGACTCCGGCTGCCGCGGCGCGCCCATATCAGCCTCCCCGCTGCCGTAGTACTACAGAGGCCCCTTCTCTGCCAGGGAACCCATTTTTTTACACCCTATTGTATGGCTCTGAAGGTTAGTTCCTACACGTTTAGCTCTTCAGCTGTTTTCCTTCTCCATGTGAGTCAAACATAGACACACAAGTCCAAAGTAGAATCTCCATCAAAGGCCGGTATCAGCAGGACTAGAGCAGCTCTCCCCTTCTCCTGTGTGATTTATGGACCTGGACTTGGACTGGAATAAAACCTCCATTCAGCACAGACACCTGCAGCACAGAGGAAAGCCTCAGCCTCAGGGCTATGGCAAACTCACAGCCGGGCACTTTAACTCTGCTCAACCTGACACTGGGGCAAATCTGCTCCCACAAGAGCTTTTAATCATGTGATACTGTGTGTCCTCAACAAATACATCGGTCAATAGAAAGGGTAAGTGCATTAGTATGTGCAGGATATAGGTTATTAACACATTTTATGAAATGGACTGATTTACATGAATGTACTTTTTAAACGGCTCTTTATTTCAAGTTAGATGACATTTATCTGCTCCAAATATATAATGCTGCAGCTAAATGCGGCTGCTATAATCAAATAAAGGACATGTGTTTCATTTCATTTGAGCACATTTGATACATCTGAACGCGCTCATGTTTTTAAACCTCCACGTCACACGTTCACTGACTTCTACACTTCATTTCAGAGCACAAATATCTTTAACAAAGTAGCGTTGCTATTTTTAGTCATAAACATATAACTCTTGTGCCATTTTGGTTATGAACGTGTGAGGCATCTGTAAACTTGTTTTACAAATGTATACATTATTTCTATTTATATCATTTCAACGTGAATAATCAAGGGAAAGGTGGAAAAAGTTGGAATATGATAGTTAAATGTTTAAGATGCATTATGTAACTTTGAGTTCTTGCCTTGCCTGGAATGTGGAATGGAATGTACAATATACTTGAGTCAGTTGTAAGCTTTTATTGCTCTGAATACATTGAAAAAGCTGCAGTCTCAACATGAGCACACACCGTTCTCCATGTTATATGTTCAATACCATAATGAGGAACATTCCAGGCTTGGGGACAAGCAAGTGGCGGACCCTTCCTTCGCTTGTTTTATTCTTGTACATACAATGTGTGGCCAAACCGACTGCTTCTTTAAAACAAATGTACATTCTTGTTCGAAGTGCTGTTTCACTTAAAGCATCTGCTCTGCTCGTGTTCAAAAAGCGCCTGAGACCGTTCATCTTAAAAAATGGTCAGATGTTGTCAGTGTTTTAAATAATGTCTCCAATACTCCAAGACCAAAGCTAACAAAATGAAAGCACATGATCGGGTTCTGTTCTCTTTTCTATCGCGGTGAAACGATTTTTTTCTACCATTTTTACAAGGTACGAAGTGAGCGTGAAGACTCCTTTGAAGGGAGACGGAGGAGACAGAGGAAGCAGCAGGTCCAGTGCTGTTAATGGGGAGTGTTTCAGATGTGCGCTGATATGGAGAACACATGTGGCGGCCACGTTTGCGAGGGAGCGTGCGATGGACAGCCCTACACTGATCACATCATGTAAAAGCTGCTGTGGCACGTATGAACAGTTTGCATCGTCTTCATAGATGTGCAGTGGTTAAGTGCTTAGTACACATCGCCTCACAGCAAGAACAATTCATAATAATACATACCGTCTAAGCGTCATAAAAAACAGACACATAAAAGAACATTTGTCATTACTAATTATGTGACTAAAAATTAAGTAATCATCCAATCAATCAATCAATCAATCAATCATTTAATTAATATAGCATTATTTTACTCTGAGGCAGTTCAATCACTTACTACAGGAGGTCCAAACTTTTTTCACCGAGGGCCGCACTTTGAAACTATACGGAGCAGAGGGCCACAGACAACCCGACAATGAAGTGAACATTCGAAATTTAGGCATTTGACACAGTTTCGATGGGCCTCAACACCTTTAATAGGACTTGGAACATTAATATTATGTTGGTATAACATCAACATGCTTGAATTTGTCCAATTTTACAGTAAAAAGTACCACTTTTTGTTGTTTGGACCAACTTAGCAGGAAGCCGGAGGGCCAACGGAAATTGGTCTGAGGGCCGCATTTGGCCCCCGGGCCGTAGTTTGGACATGCCTGACATACTACTAATAGTACAGGTCTCAGCAGAAGGATTCATCAGCTCGAGTCTCATTACTCGAGTAATATTCCACAGGAAAAATCAAATCATGAATTTATTTATATACAGCAAGCATTTATAGGATAGATGACTAAATAATGAATACTGGTTAAGTGAGTTACTCTTTCCTCATGCCTTTGTGTAAAACAGGTACATTTAGGTACATTCGGAAAAATGACATAAAATATCAACAAAGTCCTTGTTAACTAAAAGATACACAAAAAAGATATATTCAAACTCTTTGCTTGCTAATGTGTATTAATGATATGTTCATTATATTTAAACCCCAGGGAGAATAGTCTTTACAAAAGAGAATTGTGGAGCCAATAAATGAATAAATCATTTAGTCCATTCTCCGTTCATAACTACATTTTCAGGCTTTAAATTCAACTTCATCCCTCTGGACTTGTTTGAAAACAGAAACTTTTTTCTTTATTTTTTCCTTGTAAGCCATTCATGTCACTGATTGGCTAATTCACCTGTCAATCACGCCCATCTAAACTCTGAGAGTTCAAACTGGTGACCACACACACACACACACACACACACACACACATTCTTGCAAAGTACTGGAGTAATGTGGAAGCATTCACGCATAAATTCAAAAGCTTGGCAGTTTGATCCAGGCTCCAACCACACTACTGTTGTGTCCTTGGGCAAAACACTTCACCCCGCAGCCTATGCATTAATGGGTTTATTGGATTATGGTAATTTCATGCACATGTTTTTTGAAGGAAAAAAAACAACGACATTGTGGAAAATACTCCTGCGATACAGACTCTATTTCATGAAATATGATCTTGAATCATAATTCCGTTTCACCTGGGCAACGGGGCTTCTCGTTACTGTTGGGAACTCGGGAATACACTGTTGGTGTCTGAAAACATCTGGGCTTATAAATGATTTCTCTGTTTGTGACAACGACCTCCTTTGTATTACGACTATTTGCACTTTCTAAGACTCATTGTTCTAAGTTGGCTACATCTAAAACCATCTTTGCATGTTGTCACTCATGTTGTTGTGCGCACTTGCGATAATCTTTTCAGGATGGTCCCACAGCTTTCAAATTGCTGGTAAAGTGTGCAACTAATAACGTCCCAGGCGTCGTGAGCGGCAGAAGTATCCTTGAATCCACTAAGAGAAAAATCTATCTGTGGCCATTCCAAAACTCTACCGCTCTGATTGTTCACTGGCCAGAAGATGTGGACTCTTTGGACAGCTTGTATTACAGCAGCTAACTTCTGTTCGTGCTATCTGGTAACAATAAAGTGCATGGTCTGTCAGCTAAACCTCGGAAATTCTGGAGAAATAAAGATAATCTTAAAAGCATATTATGTCTTTGCCAGGACTGGACTTTAGCGGTTCAGAACATGGGCATTTGTGACACGATGCTGCCATCTTCAATCTACTGCAAAGACAACAAAGTGCTTACAGACTTAATTTAGAAGAAAGTCTACAACGAGAAGCAGATCGTATTTTCCTGGCGGGATCACTTGTCATTGTCAGTGTTTTTTCTGGTATTTAATTATCAAACTATAACATACGTCGATTTTTCTTTTCTTTTACCCTAACAGCGCAATGACGGCAACAGGTCCATTGACTTTCTTTTTCAAACTGTATATTTGAGCCCTGTAGATAAAGTTGGCAACGCATCATGGTCTGATATGGGCGAAAATGCTTTTGATCCGATTAGAAACGCTACTTTTCCTTCTTCTAAAGGAGCGTTCACACCGCAGCATCAAAGCGTCCAGTTTACATTCAAGGTCTGTGTGGACAGGCGTCCCGCGTCCAGCGTTTCTACGGTGTGTTTTGAGCGTTTTTGCGGCGCAAATCCTGCGTTGGACGCGGCGCATAAGGGCCGTTTGAGCGTCCAACGCAGAAAAATTGGACAAAGCTGAACTTTTTTGCGGCCGACGCGGCTCAGCAACCAATCAGGGATTATGCTCCAGTGACATACATACGCATTACACAATCCGGAGGAAGGATCAAAACAAACACCGCATCATCCAGATGCAGCTCTTGGAGAAAATGATGATATTCACTAAACTCCACTCACCTGAAGTATCTGATGGACCCAAGCCGCCGAGCCGATTGCCTCAGTTTTTTTTTACTTTGTAAAGCAAATACACCAAAGCCACAACCTCAACCTCTCTGCCATCAGACCAAGAGAACAGCCACACTGGGAAATACAACAACTCCTCCACTGCACATGTGCGCTGGACGTGTCCAAAGCGTCTGCCTTCAAATGTACTGATGTCCAACTTGGGTGTCCAGAGGGAATTTGGACGCCACGGTCTGAACACTCCTTAAGGCCTTTCCTGGGTAATTGTATTTTTAGCACCACTAATGAAGCTTGCGTGAATTCAGCCTGGCAGACCTAACTCAACCCAATCTACGTCCACTGCTACACCAGGGCTCATCTGCTCTGCAGCCTCGATCAACGCTCCCAAGTTACTCCTCCCTGTTGGCATGACGCACCTTCTCTGCTCCCAATCAGCGCACAGCCTGCCCCATTTAAACCCTCATGGGGTCGGTTCAGCCACTTTAGGCTGTACTGCGACCCACCACCTCCCCTTACATCGTCCTCATCATCCTCTCTATCCCCTCCACACATCTATCACCTCCAGTCTCCAGGCCCTGGGGGGAGACATCTAATACAATTCTATTATGGCGCGCCCATAATCGCAATGTCTTCTGCCGGGGTCTGAGCGCCAAATAACAATGTAGTAAAGCTTGCTAAACAGTTCTTTCTGTTTTTGCCTGGTTCCCCTCTAGGTGAAATTCAAGCTAACTTATTGGAGATTGTTGACATGGTATTACTTAGGAAAAGTAATTGGATTGTTCTGTGGTAAATACAGCAGGCGGGGCTAGGAAACATCTGTGATAGCTCCATAGGATGGTGTGAAATTTCCACATACAATAACCAAAAATGACCAAAAATACCACTTTATGACAGCGTATTTTAAACTGAAAAGTTTCCACCTGGATTCAACTAAGCAAATAGGTACGAGCCTCCTACTGGATAATTGTTGCATGAGTGATGATCAACATCACAACATGGTATTTAAACCCAACTGATGCAGTGAGTGGCTTGGAAAGACAAATCCCGAGGTAATGGAAAAGATGCCAATGTGTTTGAGAAGGGTCAAATCATTGGCCTCAAGCAGAGAAAACATCTGCAGAAACTCATCTAATAGAGATCTGACACAAACAAATCTTGGTGAAAACATGATGTAACTGGAATGAAATGAATGAAATGAATGAAATGAATGAAATGAATGAAATGAATGAAATGAATGAAATGAATGAAATGAATGAACAAGGGACTTCTTATCTAAAAAAACAAAAAACGTATATGTATGATAACCAAAAATAATCTTTCCCTGAAGACGAGGCTGTGGAAAGAGCAGCTTTTTCCAAAGACTGTCAATACCTCAAAAACTGCTTTTGCTCAGATTAGTGCGTCATTTGTCAAAGTCACTGGTCTCATCTATTAGCACTAATTACAAACACATATTGAAAGATGTGGGCCGGTTCAGCTACAATGCTTTCTCTATATGAGGTATGTCAGACATGTGCACTGCTCTGGAAGTCCAGTCTGGTAATGGGAGGTAAGAAGGTGAGACCGTGCAAGGATGTCGGGACATTCTTTAGGCTGAGGGAACACTGCCAGATGACACTCGCTACGTGTACATGCACAGAGCATGCAATGTGCAAAACAAATAGACTCAGACCACTCTTGTCCCGGTCCACAGCAGGTCAAAGAACCGATTAGATGCTAACGGGGGCTTCTGGGAATTTAGCATTAGCACCAAAACAACTCACACACACTAAGTCGGTGTAATTCGTCCAGGAGTGTTCCATTGTAATAACAAAATGACACAAAATAACACACACTAACCACACTTTTGGCTGTGTGTTTGACTTCAGACATGCTGGACCTGCGTTCCTCACAGATCATCTCTCCACAGGGCAAATAAACACATTGGAACTTCAGTCGTTTTTATTTTCACATTTATACTGTGGACAAATAGCTGCAGTAACTAGGCCCCCCTGAATGTCTCTCAGCCCCCGCTCATGTCTAATTGATTATTGACCTGCTGTAGACAAGAGCTGCGTGACAGGTTTATGGGCAAAGACAATTTGTATTTCATTCTTTAGCTCACTCGGAGCAAAAGTGTATGCAGCAGGAACACTACTACACACTGACTTCTCCATATGTGTTATTGGGATCTTTGAGATTCGAATCAAGAATCCTCCTTCGTACTTCCTGGGTTTACATGCATTTTGTAAATCAGTTTTGGACTCGGCCTGTTTTCTTGGCGTGCATGTAAACGTAGTGTGTGTCACCATACTGGCAGGCTGAACACACAACCGTCTTTAAAGGAGAAGACTTGGCTGTTTGTTGTGTGAGGCACTTACATACGAATTGTGCTCTACAAATAAACTTGCCTTGCAAAGTGGTTAACTCCTTTGCCTCACAACAAGAAAGGCACGAGTTTGGTTCTCTTACTTTCTTCTGGTTCGGTGTTGGTTGGTTCGGTGGTCGGCTGGATTGAGGTGGGTGGCACTGCTGCATGCTCTGACATCAGAACAAGTCATTTACATTTGTGCTTCTTTAAACCTTCCCTCAACAGCACCGTGCACAGCGAGCTATTCCTCCAGATAAGTAGTCCTGATCATGAAGCTACCACGCAGGTCAGGGATGGGTCAAATGCACAGGACACATTATTTATATTAGACATTCTTATGACTTAACCTTAAGCGGTCTATAGTAACTGTTAGTCTGATGAAAACGGCCTCAAATGCTTTCCCAGTTGTGTTTATAAAGGCGATGCTCTAATGACAAAAACAGCTCTGTGCTTTGAATATTGCTCTGGCTGGATATCTACAGCTCATCGCGCCGCCGCATACGCTTTGATCCTGTCCTCACTCCTCGGATCAAATTAACTGTGTGTTTTTGTCCTACCTAAGTAGTGAGCAATAAAATACAGTCAATTGATGTATGGTTTTGGGAAATGGAGAAGACTGAGATAAATGACTCTGTATTCATTTTAGTATGGACAGTTTCTTCAAAAGAGAATAAAACCAGAGAGCGAACAGAGAGAGAACACAAGCAGCACTAAACACCAAAGGAAACGTTGTCTTAGTGAACACTCCTTTGCCACGTTTATTTATCCCACCTCACAAGTGTGGCATACCAAGATGCTGATGAAATGGCATGAATATTGCACAGGTGTGCCTTAGGCTGGCCACAATAACAGGACACTCCGAAAGGGTCAGTTTGCTTCATTGGGCCCCCCCCCCTACCAGATGCAGGTCTGGCTCCTCCTTCTTCCTCACAAAACCGCTGACCAGTATGACATGTAATCTATGGTGGCTTTTAAAACATGAAACACAAAACATTTGGACTTTGGCAGTTCAAATAAATTCAACTCATGATTTTAGTTATGACTAATTTCTTTGTTCTTTTCATGGCATCTTAGCTATGACAAGAATCGTGATATGAGTCATGTGTGTCCACAGTGAAAGCATCTGATTGGGTGAGATTTGAACCAACCCTCAAACTGACTTTATTAGCAGTTATTGCATTGTTAGCAGCTGTACTCCTACCTAATTGGAGTACAGCCAGACTTGTTTTGTACTATCAAATTAAATGTATTTATGCAGCACTATTAAAAACAAAAGAGTTGACCAAAGCTTTGTACATGAAGATAAAACATAACAGAGTAGTGCAGTGAAGTAATACAATTATTGAAACCCAAAGCCTCAAATTAAAAGCCAGAGAAAATAAATGTGTTGTAAGAAGTGATTTAAAAACCAAAAACGCATCTGCTGGCCTAATACAGGAGCGTCTGATCCACGATCTTGGACCAACAACCGAAAACTATGGATGCTTGACCTGTCCAGGCAGACGAGACATCATGTACAATTCATAAACAAAATGTGCAGACAGACCACACACACAGACCCCAAAACCTCCAACGGCAAACTACAACAAATGATCAACTCGACATAAACTTAGCACTAATTCAAGGTGATAACACCGTGGATGGCGCCAGACGGAAACATCGAGATGTGGTTGTGATTAAAGCTGCAATTATAATTCTATCAGAGGGATGAAAAGCCAGAGATGCTCGGAGTGGAAACTAGCCACCAAAGCCTGTTCTCAGGTCATCAGTCCCACTTGTAATGCACGGTCCCTGCGCTGTGAGAGAGAGCAGATAACGCTATTTCACCATGCGCGGTTCAGAGGTGGTCCCGTGCCGTAAGAGTGGAATGCATCTGCTTCTGTAACCTGTGACTGCGTGCTCATGAGCAACATCCGAATCAGGCTGGAGCAAAATATACACCGCAAAGAGGCTTTAATCACAGCGTGCTACGTCAACAAACACGGTCGCGGGTCAGAGGCGAGGGACACTCTATCTGCTCAGCTGTTGGCAAAACAGGATGGACTGGCCACTGTAACAGTGCCTCATTTGTTTATATTTGGGGTTTGAGTGAGGAAGATGATTAGGACATATTATACTATAAATGCAACATCTGGGACATTTAGTTGTAGAAGTTGTTTCCCTTTGAGAAGCATTTTTTCACCTTGTGCTTATTATCATTAGGTGGAACTGCAGAAAGTACACCGTCACCGCTAACGACGCTAGCCGCTACTATTCCTAGCCTTATTTAAAATGCCCACAACAGGTTGGATTACTAATTTTTCTAAAACACAACAATAACAAGAATACAAATATTGCATAGTGCTTTTTATCTGAGTTTTTTAGGTTTATACTTTTACTTTTGTACACTGGGCCAAAACTCTTCTAGTGTTACAAACAATTCTTACAAATAAAAATATCTGAAAACACTTCTTTTTTTTTTAAATGTTATAAAGGTTGGAAAATATGTGCATTGTGTTAAACGTTTGGATAGAATAGATTCTGAGTCTCCCAGAAGCTGTTCTTACGACCTGGAAGGAGCTAATGAAAACATACAAACTAAATTAAGATGTTAAAATCATTGGCCGGTTGGCTTATGATCAAAGGTTTACACTAAACAGCATCTGAGAATGAAGTACTGGATAACAAAAGGGATCAATATTTTAATGCAATTATATGAAAAGCTATATGTTGAAAGAATCCTTTGACTTGGAGAAACAGGAATTTCATAGGTATGTACAAATAAGGAGTTATTCTAACCAAGAACGCAAGTAATGACCATTTTATGGGCTTAGAAAACTTGCAAGCGGAATAATATCAAATTATATCAATGCATTAATAATCTGGACAGACACTCGACTATATATGTTAAAAACAAATTGGAAATAGAAGATGTTTTGACAGACAAAGAGTGGGAAAATGTGTGTACTGTAGAGGAACACAAAATCACATGTTTTGACCATGTTAAAGGGCTCATTATTCACACGGAAATGCTAACTGTTGAAGAAACTGTGGCACCAGGAGGCAAATCAGTGTCACGTGTTCTGGGACTGTCCTGTCACTTGTGGTGGAAAAACAAAATATCAAGAAATAAAGTAAAAACAATAGAACAGAGTTTGTCTTGTATCAAAAGTGAATAGTTTAATTCTGTTCAATTCAATCAGAATGAATCGCTGCCCCGTTCCCAGAGTGTCCCTCACAAGTCTCAAAGCCCCCACAAAGGAATCCACCTTCTTTTATAGAATACAGGTTGAACAAATCACATGACATAGTTACTTGAATATTATTGGCCCAATGGGCCAAATGCTAAGTACAGGAACAGGGTGTTTATTGATTCCATTCAAACTTTGGCCGTCTGGTTGCTGTTCAGAAACAATGCCCTGGCAGCAGGCTAGGTGTTTGCAAAGAGGCCCCTCCTGGACCCCCCTGCAGATCGGTCACACCTGAGAGGAGCCAGTCTTAGAACAGCGCCGCCAGGGCTAGTGGTGGATTTAGCATTTGTGTGAGAGCATAAGGAGTCATTTACATGGAGACCACGAGTTATGGTATTTTCTGCCGTAACACACTCAAAAATATTGGACTGAAATGAATAATGCACTGCAGACCGTTTTTGACATCGCCATCCCACGCAATTTCAGAACTATGTTCTTGAGCCTCAGAAGTCATGCCATGGACACAATACATGGATACTTTTGGAGTGTACTTTTGGTGACGGGGAAAAAAGGCCATCACAAAGAAGTGGATGACACAAACATCACCAACGATCATAGATTGGACTGACATCATGACAGACATCAGACAAATGGAAAAAAAGACATTTAGACAGATTTGCCCGACTTTGGACCAAGTGGGACTCTTCAAATGTGCTGTGATTCTTTAGTTTAGTGCTGCTTGTGTTCTCTTTCTTTTGATTTTCACTTCCTCGTCATGGTCTGTGTTTTATGTTTCATATTCTTGAAAAATTCCAAAAATGATTTAATAATAATTCTGAGTCTTCCTTGTGTGATGTCATCAACTCTTCTTGTTATGTGAACTTTTATTCACAAAGCTATCATTTAGATTTACAACCAAATAAAGTCAAAATGAGTAAATTGTAAAAACCTGCTTCACTTCCGTGTGACATCATACTGTATAGGATGTAAGGTACTTTCTCTGGTTCTATGCCCAGGAGCGATCCAGGGCCGGCTTTGGACCAGCACCTCCTTTGCATCTGATTTCCTGCGTCTTCAGAACACTGAGGAGGCCCACCTAAGTCCAGGCTCACCCATTGTTTCCTGTCTAAATCCTGCCAGAGAACATTGTCCTGGAGTCGTCTGGTGGCCGCCCTCAACCAGCAAAAGAAAATGAAATACTAGCTGCACTAGAACAGTCGAGGCACTTGTATCTGTGTTTCTGGAATGGAGTTGTGCAGTCAACCAATTCAGACAACTGCTGGAAACCACAAAGAACAGAAATCTGTTGAACTCACATCTGTATAGATTGTTTGTATTATATATTTAAGGCTTTGGTAATGTTTTATACACTGCCTGTTGCCACAGAAATAAAGGGGCACACGCTCTACTATTTTTTAGGACCGCCTTTAGCTTTGGTTACATTCACTGTGGCAGAGTTTCAATAAGCGTCTGCGATATTAAAAGAATTATTTCCATCCAGTGTTGCATTATTTTACACCAGTTGATCTTGTATTGCTGATGGAGAGCGTGACCACTGCACAAAGCCTTCTCCAGCTCGTCCCAAACACTCTCACTGGGGTTCACTGTGTTGAGGCTACAAAATCATCAGTAGGAGGAGAGGACCTCCCACTGGATTTGCTAAGTTGAATCCAAGTGGATCCACTTTTTTTGAACAGGCAGTGTGTGTGTATGTATATATATATATATATATATTATTATACACACCACACACACACACACATATATATATATATATATATATATATATATATATATATATATATACACACACACACACACACACACACACACACACACACACACACACATATATATATATATATATATACAACACACACACACACATACATACATACATATATATACATATATATATGCATGAATTAATTATTTATTTATGAAGTACACTACAATTGATCAGGCATCAAATCATGAATTGAACCATAAACTACTGTAATGACCAGTTAGTTCATCATGATCTACTCTGAATAAAAGTAATTTTTCCATCCCTCCATCCATTTACTTCTGCTTTATATGGGGCCTGGTCATGGGGGCAGCAGTCTAAGCAAGGACTCCCTGACTCCCCTTTCCACAGGAAGAAGAAATAGTCCCTCCAGCCTGTCCAGCGGTCTCCTCCTGATGGCCTGATGTCACCTTGCCACATGTATGACTGAGCTCCTCACCCTATCTCTAAGGGAGCGCCCAGCCACCCTACGAGGATCTTTTAAAGTTGTTTTATCTTCACCAGTTAAAGCTGACTCTGTGCCTATATAAATAATTCAGTAGGCCCGTGCAATGCTGAATTTAGCTCCAGTTTCATATTTTTACCAGAATAAAATAGGCCTATGTACTTGTTGTATTGCAAAATAATGTTTCTCTGTTTTATTAAAGGAATTTTTGTCCATAGGCTTTATTGGACAGGACAGTGTAGTAGGAAACGGGAGTGAGACCTGGGAATGACATGCAGCAAATTGTCGAGAGCTGAATTGGAAATCCAGGAACTCAGGCATATGTGCTATCCACTCGACCACAAGCAGCTCGCAAAATAATGTTTTGAACTCCTCAGCAGTACAGCAGCTATCCCTGTGACAGAGACACAAGCCTCTGTTTCCCACTGTTTTCTCCACAATATTAGAAGGTTAGAAGCCTGAGAGCACATGGCGAACACACTTAAACAAGTCAGTGGAACTTTAGCTTAATACTGTACGTCACTAAAATATACTTTTTAAGATAAGAAGGTTTTGCACTAGTGTGTAGAGATGTTGTGGAGATGTAGACAGAACATGCAAACCCCTGGGAATGGGAATTGAACCCAATACCTTATGGCTGTGAGGGGTACATAAATTCGTGCTTAAAATGATGCAGACTGCAAAACACTTAACATACTAAATCATTAGGATAAAGTCTGTAAAAGCACATGAAATAGTGTCAGTTGTGTGATGTGATTATCACACTTTTACGAGTTTACTGGATCATTTGCAGTTTTCCATGTGCCCATATCTCACTCTTTTTACTGAGATGTCTGAGGGAAGTGATTATTTGGCCAAAATGGGTCGTTTTTTGAAGGACTCCATTAGCTCTGATCTTTTATGTGACTGCTTAAATCTACCCTCAAAATGTGTTGATTTTACAGCCTGGGGTCATTTGTTGCTATAGGCCTGGCAGTATTAAAACGTGCGCCTTTTATCATTTATTGAATACGGCATATGTTTATTTGAGCATTATTCACTCCAGTTCCCTCGGCATTTTTGGAATAGCTTTGGATTTGCCATGTTCAGAGGATTTTTAGATCAGTAATTTTCCCTCAAAAATAAATAAAACCTACATTATGCACTGGCAGAGTGAAAGATTTCCATGACTTTAAATAGATTTTAAGTTTATTTATTGTTTTATGTGCCAGAACATCTTTCGCCAGCTCCAATATCTTTGCACTTTGGCAGGACAAAGTTCTGTAAAGGACCTATGCATACGAACCTTAGTTTAGGACATGTTTGAAATCTCTGAGGCAGCTGTCGTGATTTGATAATGTTTACTTTTTTAGCTTTTTAGCAGAGTTTTTTAAATGATTCTTCAACAAAAAAAACTAGACTAGTGTTTAAGTAATCTTGCATATTTTCTTAGTTTGTTGAACACATCACTAAGTGGTTACTAAGCCTGGTCATGCTTTATTAAGGTGAGATTTAGGTGAGATTTAATAGTTTTAGGTTTAAATTCTCTTCATAAAACAGCCTCTTGGTCCTTCTGAGACATTTATGCGTTCTCTATGCTATAATACTGAATATCAGCATGACTCTGAAAATACCAGCAGCAGCTCTCGTGTTCGTCTCTTATCGCTCATAAATGTGAGCTGACGCACAGATCCAGCGTCAGGCCGATTCAACAGGATCTGCCACGGGGAGTTAAGCCTGGAGCCGCTGAACACAAGCGAAGCAGAAGATGATACCGTGTTATTGTTCCGAAGAGCTACTGTCAGAGCTGGCCAAAACATATACGCGTTAGAGTTAAGTTTTTAGTGGTATACTTGAGGAATTCTTTGCATTGGTATTTCACATGTTATCACTTTTGGATATTTTGTTTCTCACACATAGATCAGAATTTTGTTTGTTGAAAAGTGGCTGATAAATGACTTTTTAAATTCTTCTTGTATCAGTATGAAAGTTTGAAGAGAGAGTTTGAACCACAAGTACAGTACTGTTAGCAGGGACACAGGTTTATACATTTATTCAAATGTACATGTATGCAGCATCACATAAGATAACAAAGAGGGAGAAAGTAGAATGTCCTGATGATAATGATTTAGCTGGAATATTCAGAATGAGACTGGTGAAAATATGGACATTAAAATCTCAAAGGAGCACTTCATGCAATTTTTTTGGTGAGCCTATAGTTTTAGAATGTTCTGGATGTTCTAGTACGTGTACGTTCACACTTGAGCCACATTTCGACTGGCCTTCACCCTCGGATCGCTCTGCTTTAGAGCGCTTTGGAGCGCTTCTGTTCATGTTGGCAGACGTGTCCACGCTCAGGGCCAGAGGCAGAGCTCGGCTGGGTGAGCAACTGATGGAACCTGAACATAACTAATGATTTTTTTTATTTTTCAAATTGTTTAAAGAAAAACAATGTTTCAGACAGGGCATACCCCAGCCTCCTTTTTCTTTTGATAACTGTAAAGTTTTGAATTGGATTCGAGGTTTCTTGCCCTGCCATACAAATCTAGAGATTGTTCTATTCCGCTCATCAAACAGCCGGTTGGGGATGGAACGGATAGAGAAATCTGGGTAAAACATAATTTTTTTTAGTTTCATTCCTTTGACTTAGACTTAGGTAGGAGATAAGGTTCCATTTTGTATACTAGTTAAAAGAGGGGTATAATTTTTCTCCAGAATTGTTGTTGGAGTACCACACCTAAAAATCTAAGAAATTCCGTTTAACATTTAAATGGGTAAATCTTTTTAAAGGTCAGAGGGGGATGCCAGTCAGAGAGAAAATTCATCACATTGGGTATGGAAATTTCTAGTCTGGTCAATTTTGTGTTCCGTCCCATCAATTGAAACACCGTGAATTTTTTTGATTGTCTAAAGAGCCCCAATACTTTTTATAATTAAATTGTTTTGAAATTTGTTTAGTACTTTAAATAAATATGGCCAGCTACCAGAATCAAAAGCCTTCTCAGAGTCAAAACTAATTATTACGTTTTTGTTTTGTTGTTTTTGTACCGGTATATGAATCATTATGTGTATGGATCGTCCTATCTTATGTTGTGTTAGTCGTTTGAGTTTTCTTAAGTGTCCAGTTAAAAGTTGCCAAAAGAGTGTGTCTTTTAAAGCTTTATCCCACTCTGAGGTGAACCCATCGCTCCCCGGAGATTTATTATTCTTTAATCTTTTGATTGCGCCTTGACTTTCCAAAACTGTTATTTCAGCTCCTAATATTTTATTTTGTTCTTCCGTCATAACAGGCAAATTGAGGGTGTTCAGAAAGGAATTTATATCATCCTCTTCATCTCCTGAAATGTTAGAAAAACATTTTGACTAGAAGGATTCAAATGCTGATTGAATTTGGTCTTGTTTAGTTAAGATTACATAATTTTTCCTGTCCCGTATTTTAAAGATTGGTCTTTCAGCTTGTTGTTTATTAAGTTTCCAAGATAGTAATTTAGAATTTTCTTATCCACTCTCATAATATCTTTGTTTGGTAAAGAGCATTTTCCTAACTATTTCCTGTGAAGCCAGATCATGTGTCTATTGTGCCTAAATCTGCTTCAGTGATTTTAGATCTGTCTTTATTGAGAACAAAAAAGTAGTCTATTCTGGAATAAATTGTATGTGGATCTGAAAAATGGGTATACTGGTGTGTCCTCGGGTTAATTTCCCTCCATATGTCAATCAATCCTGTATTCTTCAATAAGATAAGGAACTTCTTATTTATTGTTCCTCCAGTGTCTCTTGAAGTTCACATGTCTAGTGAGGGCTGAATGTGCAGATTCTAGTTCCCGCCACCAATTAGGGTTCCCTCAGAGTGGTTCACAATCAGGTCCATGACATCAGCATAGAAAGTGATGTCACTCCCTGGTGGAGCATACACATTCAAAAGAGTGAAAACCTTTCCATTAATGTTCCCTTTAACCAGTACTTATCTACCTGGTTTGATTTGATCGGTTTGAAATCAATATTGCAATTCCCCTTCTATGTTTGCCTCTGTATAATGAATAATAGGATTTTTTATAAATGATTTTTTTAGTTTTTGATGTTCAGTGTCATTCAAATGTGTCTCTTGTAAATAAACAATGTCTATTCTTTCTTTTTTCATTTTTGTTAAAATGTTAGTTTGTTTGATTGAGTTCAGTCTGCCATTCACATTGAAATATGCTACTTGTAACACTTCTGATGCCAATGGGTTGATTATATTGATTTTACCGTTGATAACTTTTGAATATTTTTAATCTCTCTGGTCGAGAATAACAAACATAGGCAAGAACCACAGGAACACAGAACAACTGAAAAGGTAAAAAAGAAAACAAAAGGGTTCATGCAGATCTGAGTGCTGCTTTTGACACTGTCGATCATGGGACCCTCTTACAGAGACTAGAGGACTGGGTGGGCATCACTGGCACTGCTCTAAACTGGTTAAAGTCCTATCTGGAAGACAGGAAATCTTATCGAAATTGGTAACTGTGTCTCAGACCAGATGCCCCTGACCTGTGGGGTGCCCCAAGGGTCAATTCCTGGGACCCCTTCTGTTCAACCTCTACATGCTGCCGTTAGGTCAGTTGATACGCAGCGAGAATGTGTCCTATCACAATTACGCAGACGACACTCAGATCTATGTTTCACTGACGGCAGGTGAATATGGACCAGTGGATTCACTCTGTCACTGCATCCAACAGATCAGTGTGTGGATGAAAACAACTTTCTCCAGCTGAACTCAGAAACAAAGAGAAAGTGTTAACTGTCACCTCCAGAGTCTCGCTCTAAAACCTACAAATCAAGTTAGAAATCTGGGAGTAATAATGGACTCAGATTTGAATTTTAACAGCCACGTCAGATCAATCACATCAGCAGCTTTTTACCATCTAAAAAACATAGCCAAAATCAAAAGTATAGTGTCTAAACAGACCTGGAGAGACTTATCCATGCGTTTGTCTCTAGTAGATTAGACTACTGTAACGGTCTGCTCACTGGCCTCTCCAAACGAGCTGTAAAACAGCTGCAGTACATCCAGAACGCCGCTGCTCGGGTCCTGACTAGAACCAGGAAGTACCATCACATTAGTCCTGTGCTCAGGTCTCTGCACTGGCTCCCTGTGGCTCAGAGAATAGACTTCAAAGCAGCTCTGCTTGTATACAAGTCTCTCCATGGCCTAGCACCAAAGTACATGTACTCGGACATGTTAGTGCCATATGAACCATCTCGGACTCTGAGGACCTCAGGGACCGGCCTCCTGCTGGTGCCCAGAGTCAGGACTAAACATGGGGAATGTGCGTTTCAGTTTTATGCAGCTAAAATCTGGAACAGTCTTCCTGAGGATGTGAGACAGGCCGCTACTCTGGCAATGTTCAAATCTAAACTAAAAATGTTTTCTTTTTGTTTGGCTGTGCATATGACTGAAATGAAAATCTTTGTGATTTTAATGCATTTTTTCCTGTTGTGTGAAGCACTTTGAATTGCCTTGTGTACGAATTGTGCTCTACAAATAAACTTGCCTTGCCTTGCCTTGCCATGCTAGAAACGGGCATCGAACCCAAAACCTGATCAAAAAAGATCGTAAAAGGTGGTGGAACTATGGTGGAATTTTTGGCATTGTTGGCGAACCTCGTATGGAACATCTGGAGCAAAGAAGACACGAGTGCCTTTGTACCGGAGGTCTCCTTTAACCCTTGCAGCCTTCAAGATGTGTTCCTTCACTCAATCTTCAAGAAACATCAGCCTTGTGGTTTATCAGCTGCTGGTCTCGCTCTGCCAAGGCGATGTGCTCTTTTGATTGTGATGGGGGGACCTCAACTCTTAAGATAGCAAGGAACTCAGGAATGATCTTCACCAAGAGGCTTTCTGTGTCTTTTCCTTCCTCTCCTTCTTCTATGCCCACAAGCCTCAGGTTAGGACGAAGGGATCTGGACACCAAATCCAGGAGTTTATTTTTCATGTTACTGTTCTCTCAGACTCCAGCGTCATCACCCTGGCCCGCAGCGCCTCCATCTCGGCCCTTACTGTCTGCAGATCGTCCGTATTGTCTGAAACACGCTGCTCGACTTCCTCAATGCGTGCTCTGGTTATTCCATCTGCTTTCAATTTAGCGGTCACTGCCTCAGACACTGCAGGAGCTATGGTAGCTAACATCTCGGCTCTCAGAGACTCCATGGCATGCTGCACTTCGGACATCTTGAGCCACAACTGATGACCAATTACATTCTCTTCCCCTTCCGATGGGATTAGGTGGGTCAAACGATGATTTTAAAACCAAGTTTTGCAGCCGTGGCGTGAGGTGCGTCCACTCAATGCGCCTCCATGACACGAAAGTCTCATAACTAATGTTTTCTTAATAAATACAATTGAAATTGTAGAGATTGGAGACTGGAAGATTGACTTCCAGGTTATAGAAATCTTTTTCTACATTTATTTCACTTCATTCATTTTAAGTCTTTATGAAATCAGAATCTGAATCAGAAAGTTTCTTTTTGCCATTGTCAGTGAACAGAATTCACAAACTAGGAACTTGCTTTGACATTAAGATGCAACATACAACAATAAATAATAATAGTAGCAAAGTATATCAAAAAGGGCATGCATAAAATGTAGAATATACAAATAAAATAAAACAAACTTGAAATGAAATGCTTTGAGTTTGGATAATGTTAGGCGTATTCTGCACTGGAAACGTTATATTTTCGGTCTTGATACAAGAAACAGTTGATGCTAACATGTGCTAGCTTTGCTTTGCTGATTCTGTCATCTCAAGAAATAATGTATCATCTCTAGAAATACAGCAGTTTAGCACAAGATCAAGTCAGCGTTTTGTGAGATATTATCATTCTCTGTTTATTTTGGCTTTTTAACGTCTTGTTTTCACCTGAGTCTTCGCTCTCTCGTATCCAATCTTCTTGTTCAAAAGCATTTCAGGATCCAAAAGCGTGCTGACCATTTTGAAACGGTCCGGTTAAACAGGCCGGTACGGTTAAACAGGCCGGTACGGTACACTTATGACAATGTAGACACTTTCGGACTGTCCCGGTCTGCTTCAAAGTGAACCAGTGGAAACTTGGCTTATGTTCTTGATATGACGCAAGTTTAGTCTTTAATCTGATTTGGTCCTGGTCCTGGTTTAGTCTTTTGTTCCAAGTTTAGTCCCACTTGTAATGTTGTGTGCTAGAGTGAATGCCCCCACCCGAAGGCCACCAGGCCAAATGTCTTCTTGAGTACCGTTTACTACCATGTACTCATTATACGTTGAAAATAAAGAGACAACTATAATTTATTTAGTATATCGATTTCCTCACATTGCTAAAAGTTCTAAGCTCCTTTGACTTTAACGTGGCATAAACAATTTAGCTGCCATGAGTAATATGGCCGCCGCTGCCAGTCCAGGCCCTGTGCCATTGAAAACATCTTGACACGGCGTTGCTATGTTCAAAAATCTAAACTCCTACTGATAATAACACTAATTATATTGACGCTATTATTCATTTAAAGTGCATTAGTGACAGGCCATTTACAAACTGAAAACACTCTGGTTGCTAACTTTAAATTTGACATGTCTCAGCTACGCCACGGCAACATTCAAACACGGTTTCACTTCCCGCGGCCGTACGTTACACACACAGATTAGTATTCCAAGTTTAATCTTTTGAAATACAAGCAGATGTGAAGCTATTAGTCTATAATGTTTGTCTGACAATTTGTGGATAATTGTGCAAAGTAGCAAATAATAATAAAAGGCAAATGAATAAAGTAACGGTTATAGACAACAAAATATCTTCTGGTGTTACATTGGTAAAAATAAGGTGTTTTTAAGGGTTAGGAGTTAGAATATTAATTAAGCAGTTACTAAGCCTGAATCATTATTAAAAAAAATGTTGTTAATTATGGATGAACTCTTTCTTCATGCATTACTAAGGCTATTAAAAGGATAATTACTATAAAGTGTTTATCTGTATAAATGTGTTTATTTGTCCCAAACCAAACCAAAAGATTTTAGATTGAATAATGACTTTAATCTAATTGATTTATATTTAATATATAATTTAAAAGTTTCTGTATAAATAGTTGTTTTCGTATGAACTCTTGTAGAGTTGTTGTCTTTTGAATGCAGCTTGGGTAATATAAATGGAGATACTTCATTGATTTGAGAGCTTTTGCCACGCACCTTTTTAGTCGACTAATCAGGCGATAAGATCCGTGTTTAGTCAACCAAGAACTTCTTTCGTCGACTGCAGCCCCGGGCTTAACCCACCTCAGACACCACCACAGCCTTCATTTTTCTGTCAATCAAACAATGAAAGTTGCTAGTAGCCCCTCAGTACCCCTATGAAACCTGCTTGCTTTTATTTGCTGAATCCAAAACTCCAGCGTGTGGCCTGGCTAATTTACCTGGCTATTTAGCGGTTTAGCCTTCCGTTTTCGTCCCTGCTTTGGCTACGGCTCAGTCCTGGAAAACGTGCCACTCTGCCGCCTCCGTCTCGAGCCGCATGAAGGCAGCGCTGTTCCATGCCAAAAGTTTTTAATGCACACTTAAATCTGTAAGTGGATTTGTTTTCTCATCGTCTCTGGGGCAGTTTTTGAAATGCTTAAAAAGTCTAGGCTTGGAAACGAAATTACCAAACTATTTCTGTCAGGAGAAGGGAACGCGCTGCTAATGTTAAACGGGTTTGGTGTGTGGAGACATTTCAGAATCAATCATAGCTCGAGCTCTTACGCAGAAAAGAACATTATTTTGGATCATATTTTACACACAATTGAATCACACCAACCTGGCCTGTGGCTTGTTGTTTTTTCTTTTGAACTATTTGTAGAGTTGGATTGTTAAAGATAGTCCCGTTTTGGACGCAGCAGCATATGCAAGTCATTTTCTTGATTAATGGGGCATCAACATGAGAAATGATTGATGCGTGTTTGTCCAAAGATCGTATTATCATAAGCAGCACTTCTAATATTCCAGGGTACAAGGTAGGACCAAGCCACAAAGTACTGAAAAATATGGTTTTGAGTATATCTAGGGATGTAGCTAAATACGTCTTGTGTAGAAAATTGTAACATGAAAACCTCCTGCCAAATATTGAAGGCAATGGAAACGAACAGCTTCCACTAGTGAAAGCGTTTTACCACCACTTCACACCAAAGCACAGCAAACGTGTCCGACTCACTTCAGATTGTAATCGGGTGGACGGTCTACACCAGCACTGTCATACTGTCATCATTCTTATTTTTAAAGTGTATTTATATAGCACTTTTCCACCTTCAAGGCACTCAAAGCACTTTACTAGGCAATGTGGGTGAAGTGTCTTGTTTAAGGAGAGAACTACATTTGCTCTAGCCACCGCACTGTGGCACCGGATGTTCCAGCAGTCTCCCATCCAAGTACTAACCGGACCCTGTTCTGCTGAGCCTCTGAGAGCTGACGAGACCGGGCATTGGCAAGCAGGTATGGTCACTATAAAACAAATGGCTAAATGTCCCAACTCGACAGTGAAGGCGTGATCATACTCTCACGGACGGACAGGCGGTAGATGGTCCAGGACTGAACCAGGACTGAACCAGGACTGAACCAGTTCTGAACCAGGACTAAATCAGGACTGAACCAGGACTAAACCAGCACAGACAGGCTGTAGATTGGTCCAGGACTGACAAGCATCCATTTGCAGATAGACTGTGGAGCCAGAAGCACTCAGACAGAGGGATAGAGGTTCATCTGGTGTAGAAGAGGTCATCCAAGCAGGTGAGGAGTGTTCAGAGCTAGATGAACACCACATTTTGGAAGAGGAACTTTAACAGAAATGGGTGAGTTTTCCCAATGGGTACACTTTGGGGATGTCGGCAAAGCACTGGAGGGAGACGGCAGGGTTTGGTAAGGAAATGGACAAGCTGAAGAGGTTGATCTGCTGCTGCGGTAGAAACAGATCTGCAAAGCCTTGTGCCTGAAAGAGCAGGGAAAAAGACGAGAAAGAGTGGATTTATATGAACGGCTGAGCGATTATTGGGTGGGAGTCAAAGGTAGAAGGCTGTGATTTGTTGACAGTGACAAGACAGGAAGCAGGAAAGAGGAGATGCAGTCTTCCAATACATGCTACAGTGCAAAATCAGCGTACGAGACAAACTCCTTTAAAGTCCATGTTCAGGGAATGCTAAATCATTTCTGGATTTAAAATATTTTTGTGTATGGACAATTTCGCAAGCTATTCCAGACCAACAAGTTCCTGCAGTTTTTATGTTTTCATGTTTAAACTCCCAACCCCAACCATGCACATAAAAGCAGTTATCTGAGTTTCCTACTTGTACAGTACATAAACCTGTGTTTAATCTGTCGGCACATAGTTGGACATATGACTAGTTCTGATGAATGAGAATGGGAAAAGATCTCCATCCATCACACCAGCGGCTTCAGAAGGCCAGCTGTGGTTGTATGTCCACTGACAGGCTTCAATAAGTCTCCACTGATGCACAGCCCACCGGCCGCTCAGGGCAGCCGCTGGGAATCTAACTCCCAACCACCACAGCTACCTCATCTGGGATCTGCAAGCAGGAATAGAAACGAGCTGACCATTTACCAAAAGTCTGATTGCAAGGTAAATCTCTTAAATTATTGGTATTGAATTGAATAGATTGTATATTTCAGGAGTTTGCACGCTCACATTATGTGTTAGCCTCACAGCGGCTGAGCGGAGAGCACTCTTCCTTCACTGGAAAAAGGGCCCGGATCAATCTCATGCTGGGTGGATGGTATACAACATATATATACATATATCCCCTTCGAGGCGACTGCTGTTGTGATTTTCAGGTGTCACAAAAACAAATATACATACGCATATTTTTGTCAAGATTTAGTTCAAGAAAATATCATGCCAATTTAATCCACTTAATCAATAATAGTTTTGGTCTAGTAGAAGATATATTTTTTTATTCTAACTATACCCTATATTGCATATTTCATGGGGCGTACAGTTGAACACAGGAAGGAGCCTTCACCTATGCTGCTCCCACAGCCTGGAATTCCTTTCAGTCAGGATTGAGAGGATCGATGTGAGCTGGTCTCGCTTAGGGGTTTCCTCTCTATTTAAAAAAGAAAAAGAAAGAACCTACCTACAAAGCTTGTCTGTGGTTTTAAATGTCTCTTTTAAATGTGTAAATGCTAATATGATTTGTGTGCTACATTTTCACTGTGCCCCAGGTCACCCTTGAAAAAGAGGTCTCAGTCTCAATGGGTTCTTACCTGGTAAAGTAAAGATTAATACAGAAATAAATGTTGTTTCCACATGTTTATTTTGTTTATGTTGAGTTTTTTTTTATTTGCTAAACATATCAGTCCATTTTAGTTGACAAAAATGTCTATTAGTCATAGTTTTAGCTTTCAAATTTAATTTCAAAATCACAACAAGCCTTAGTTTTCACTTTTTGTCAACAAAAATATGACATTGATGAAAAAACTGATTTCCTACTTAAATATCCTACTTAAAATATCTTAACCATATTAGGATTGTTATTGTTGTGTACAAAAAAGTTTTGCATAGTTTGTAATATTATATTTTGGCCTCTAGTGGATGCAGAAGTGCATATAATGCCATTATTTGACCCACGTGGCAAGAACTGTCTCAGATTTTATTTCTAAGCTTTATATTTTGGTGTGATAGACTTTATTGAGTTTCAGCGGTATTACAGAACCCCATGTTCTGGATTAGGCCATATACGCCTATATTTTGTTAATGATTTTAATGATTGTTTTAGCATAGTTTTAAAGGGGACATATTATACATTATTTCTGTTATCACTCTTTAAACATGCTCTTGAGTACTTTTAGTTTACTGAAGTTTAGTTACTTTTGGATCCCTGCCTATTTCCAAAAGTGCTTACTGCTCTTGCAGACAGTAGATGGTGCCAACAACTCAAAAGTTTAAGATACCGCTGCTGGTTACCTCCCTGTCTCTGCACGCTGTTGTTCTGATCATGATAAGACGACAGAAAAGCACAAAGTCTGGGGATGATTTACGGACTTAAAAACAGCAGAGAAGATTCTCAGAGAGCAGTTATCGAGAAAACATCAGTTATTGCGGAAATGTCAGTTAACGTGCCCTGCAGAGAGGGCTGTTTTTGACCGTCAGAGGGAAGAGGATTTTCTAACCAGGATTCCTCTAGTGTGAATGAAGCTAAATGCTACTCCAGGTGTGTTTTTGAATTTAGTTCAGGGTTAAAGAGAAAAAAAGTACATTTTGCATATGTGATCTTTAAAGAAAACAAGCAATCTTGTCTTTCATTTAAGTCAAACTATGATATTCTACGGCAATTATTCTGGAAACTAGTGCGTTTCAAACTGCAGCAGAATACATATTTTCATCCACCTGTTTTTACTACTTTTAATCTCTAATCACTACTAGCTTTTGCCACCAGAGCTGTACCAACATTTTGCATGTGGACTAATAATAAATGCTTTGTTTTTCTACACTTTGCTTCAGTGATCTTTGGCAGCTCCTCCGTTCATTCGAGTGTTTGCGCTCACTAGAATAGCCCGTCTTTGACCAGAAACCACCTGACCTTGGCCCTGGACAATGGGACGACACTGCCAGCGACCGTAACTGTGAATAACAGCTGTCAGAGGAGCTAACTGAACATGAGAAGTTTGTTGAGGTCTATCCCGACCGCAGCGTAGTCCTTGTGGATGTTTACGGTAGTTTACTCACTTTATACTCCTGGCATACAAGGCTCCATCCCAGCGAAATGACATGCAGTCGGTCCAAGCCGCAGCAAGGGCCCAGTAGAGCGAGTACAGTACGCAGAACGGCCGTGGGAACAGCTTTTGTACTCGGAACGTCATTGAGAGCCATTGACAACTTTCTCTGCGGCTATCAACTGTTTTCCATGCATTTACAAGCGAAGTGCATGGGTTTGGTTTATTGCTGCACTTAAAAGTAAAAGTACAGGAGGTGTGGCTGAGGGGCTAAACTCTAAATCTGAGTTTGATTCTCCAGCCAGGTGATTGCTTTTGTGTGGAGTTTACATCAAAACCAAATCCTAGCTGACTTAAAGGGGCGGGTAATATTGACAAAAAAAAAATCCCAATATTTTCTCGATAACAATATTCAGACATTATTTTCACAATGAATCAGGAATGTTCTAAAATGTATTGCACAAAACATGACTCGACCATAAACTTTACCACAAAAGGGCAGGTATCACTTTGTATGCTTTACTGTCTCTTTTTTCTGTCCTTTTAAATAGTTTGATTATAGACGATACGCTTGATATTCAAATTTTACATATCATTTTACAATATTATCAATTTTTTAATATTACTTCTATACTTTTCCATTGGGGGTCCGCAACTGGCGTGTTTTTAATGCATGAAATACTCTGAAAAACATGCATTCTTACTGTGAGGAGACTTGCCTCTCCACAGATCTGACCTGTAACGTGACTTGATGGCGTCACCTGCTTGCTTGTATGGAGACGATCACTCCATGGAGACAAGCAGGTGGCGGACCCTCCTCCAGAGAATTGAAGGATGGGTCAAATGTAAAGGATTCAAGTGTATGCATTTGTACTTGAGTAAGTGCTTTCTTTTACAGTGTTACTTCCACCAGTGGCTTACTGTGAAACGGTAAATATAACTGCAATAACAGAACTGATTATAGACTGGTAACAATCTACTGAGAACATGCAAAAACAAAAACAAAACAAAAAGAGATCAAATTGACTCTGACAAGCACCAAAAGGCTGGAAAAGGAAGTTCTGCTGATTGTGAGGTGCAGCTGGGGAATATAAAAGGTATTATGGTCAACATGTCAGCAACTCAGTGCACGCAACGCAAAATACATTTTGAAACAAGCTAGACTTCAAAAGAAAACTAAAAGATGAAAAAAAGCCAATATCTGAAATGTTTTAAAATGACCAAAGGTTTTGACCAAATCATAATAATTGAAGAGTATGCAGGCAGCACGGTGGCCGGATGGCACTTTCACCTCACAACCAGAAGGTCTTGGATTGGATCCCAGAACTGGTTTCTCCCATCAAACTGGAGATGGGACCACGCCCAGGCACTGCATTATGAACGCCTGCTGCTCCTGATAGTTCCTCCCAGCTTTGTTGAAGGACGGGTCAAATGCAGAGGGCAGATCAACGCTTCTAAACACCTGCCACTTTAACTAATTTAACCAATTACTCCCTGCACTCTCACTTTCTGCACTACAACTGTACATTACGGTAAAAGCTGTGCACATAGTAAGCCTATTTTTATTTTTAATTTTATTTTTATCCTATAGTAGATTTAAATTGTTTCTTAAAAGATTTCATATATGTTGTTTTCTCGTTTGTTCATTGTTTTATGTTGCACTGAATCACCAAACAAGTTCCTATGTTTGTGGATTCTGTTCATTGTCAATGGCAATAAACCTTTCTGATTCTGATTCTTTAACATTATTGCTTAATCTCATTTAATAGTACATTGAGGATAACCGTACCAAACAAACTTGAGTTCACATGAGCTAACATCCCCCAGGCGGTGGAAATGGCGTGGTCCGGTTGACATGAGGCCATTTGGGGCGTCACTTCCAACATACTCATTCATGTTAGTGCCGTTACAGAATTAGCTCACTTTCACCCATTTTCTGAAGTCTATGTTTAGCCAAGAGCCCCACACGCTATCATTACGCCTGTCTTAAGCCTGATGCTTCCAGAAATCTATGTCTTTTTAATTGGCTATTTCAGGTAATGGCTTTCCTTTCATCCTCCGTCCAACCACCGAATTGAAGGATTTTGTTTATTGTACCTGCTGTGTTAAATAGGGCTGTGGTTTAATCCCCAGTGTTTTACTATGGCTGTGCGGTTATTGGTCGGATGAGTCGAGAAGTGCAAAAGCTTGGGAAAGTACATCAAACCACATCTCCCCAACGGCCTTTTGTTCATTTAACACTTCAGCAGAACATTGGGCTTCTTCCATCGCTTTTACGGGGCAGTTATAGACTACAACTGCTGGATTTTGCATTGTTCGCGAGCTGTTAATGCTATCTTACGAGCTTGTTACATTTGGGCTGCATAAAAGGGAATCGTGTTGAAACTAGGCCGCTAAGTGTGGTTAGCTTCACACATGAGTTCCACCATGTTTTCTCACAGAATGTACACTTAGGCCAGACGTTTTAACGAAACCTTCTTTTCAGCATGTTGTGTTGTGCATGTTTTGCGGCGCAGTTGACTTATTTTGAGTTGTGTACATATGGTAGTTTGCAAAGTCATTCACATAATTCACACGCAAACGGAAAGGCCGATCCAAGCAAACAGTTCCAGATCTGCTTTTCACATTAGCACTGATTAGCTGTATACAGGGAGCTGACATGTTAAAATGGATAGTTGTCGTCATGGCTTTCTTCCAGAATCCTACACAACCTCTGTCCTGTGTTTATTGCAGATGCTCGTTTCAACAGGTCCTGTATCATCGATTTGCTATCCTAGTTTCAAAATATATAGTGCAGCAAAATTTAGGAAGGAATAGCCTTCCTCTAACAATAAGCGAATGTCCACTTTCAAACTGCACCTTAAACTGTGGATGAAGGAAAACCAAGTCTGTGAGCACTTTTAACTAGCGTTTTGTTGCGTCGTCTTAATTTTGTAATGTTTTGCATTTGTCCTCTGTGTAACCTGCCTAGAGGCTATAATCTGGCATGTTTACGTTTACATGTGTTCATTAATATGCAGCGGACCTATCAAATAAATAAATAAACTTGTTAGAGATGCAATCAATTGAACATTTTGAGTTAGAACGGTTGAAATTTTAGAGACTTGGTCAGGACATCTCGGTCTGACCCTCTTGAGGTGTTCCTGGTCTACAGTGGTCAGTATCTATCAGGTGTTTTAGACCAAATTTAGTCTTGAGGTGGATGTAGTTTAGTCTGGAGTGGGACTAATCTGGAGTCCTGAGTTACACCAGGTTTAGTGAAGCTCATGAGCATTTGAGAACAACAACAACAACAACAACAAATATTTTCTTTTTTAAAAGGATTTTAGGCCCGTAGGCTTTATTGGACAGGACAGTGAAGCATAAAATGTGGATGCCAGAATTGAACCGGACTGTATGTTATCAGTCTGCAGTGCTCAGTATCCTTCAGTAACAGTCAAAAGAAAAAACGGTGGTGTTTCCAAATGTATAGATAAATCTGATTAAGCCAAATTGAGCTCAGTGCACAAATTGGCATCTCACTTTTAGCTATTCAGTTACTCACTCCCAATACATCCACGCCGTAACCACATAAGCAAGCGTTTGCTGTTTGAGGCCTCCTGGGTCTGTATAGCCTCCTCGCTGGATCTATCATTGTCACATCCAACTTCACGTCTGATCGGTTTAAAAGTGCGCTCCAGGAGAAGACAGAGCAGTTTTGGCAGCTGAAATGACACTTTTGTTGTTCGTCCTAATTTTAAACTCTCTGTGGACTCCATTCTGATCCTTCCAGACTGATTAATGAGCAAACAGAATACATATGCTCCAGCGCAGGTCCCTGATGAGAATTAGCGTGATGTACTGATTCTATTAGTGAATAGAAGCAATATATTTCTGTGTTATTCAGGCTTTTTCACTTCATTATCATTTGATTTCACAATATTTATGAGATCCTAGATTAGGTTTGGATCTAAAACTAGATTCATGGGTCCGAAGTGACGGGACAGACTCTTTGGTGCTGCCATTTTGAGGACGGAAGCCTCCATGTCGTCTGCTTGCCGCGCTGTGGGTTTTACCAACAAGTCTCAAAAATGTGTAGATGCGATGCATTTATATTTATATTGTTACTATTCATGTGTATTTATTGTAATTGTATACTGACTTTATGTGCGCATACAATGTACAAAACAATGTAATGTTGAAGCTTGTGTGGCCATGCTAATAAACGTTGTTAGCCTAATTGCAGACTTAACATTCACCTAATTTCCTACTGTCAAGGTGGTATATTTTAGGATCAAACACAATGCTTTGCGTGCTTGACCATGTGGACAGCGGCTGTGGACAAGGAAGCTTGGATGGAATGTTCACAATAGTTAGTTGTAGCAAGTTTTCACTGCTCTTAAGTGGTGTCAGCGACTGGCCTGGCAGTGGATAAGCACAAATAGACTACAACATGGAGTGCATGGAAGTTACAGGTACTTAAGAAATTAAGGTCTTGAAGTTTCTCTGATTTGGGAGTGTTTAAGTAATCACGACAGCGCTGAATGAGGGCCTTGTTGGTGGAAGGCAGCCCACATGGAGAATACGTTTTCATGTTATTTATTCCAGACAACAGTGGCGTAATTCTTCGCTTCCTATGCGTACAGTAGGACATGAAATACTGCTCACACTTAAGCAAACTTCACTCGGACCCCATGAAATATAGAGCGACCTGTCTCAGGCTGTGTTTGATTTGGACAGAGAGCCTTGCAAAACAAGCCACCGACATACAGAGTAAGTTTGTCTGCAGGCTATTTTTAAACTGGAGTAAGGAGCAGAGCAGAGTCGCATGACGGCGAGAACATCATCCTGGTTGTGTTTACAGGGGGTTTATGTCTGCAGAGGCGAACTGATCATGTGTTATCGTCCAAGAGTATCGTGGAATAATAATGGAATCGTTTTGGGTAGCCTATAATCGATTTTAAACCATGAGTGGAGAACTTGTTTTAGTTTGAGCTGTTAGCCCTGCTCCCACTCTGTCTCTTCTCTCACATATATTGCAACATGGCAGACAAACAACTGTCTGCTTCCACCTGGTTTTCCTCCAAAATCCAACTACGCACACACAAATTGGTTTTAAAGGATAAATATTATGTAAAATGGACTTTTTTCAAAATTTGCATTTAAAGTTATTCATGCCTGTTTGAGTACTCAAGACGTATTTACTTCCAGAAACCATTTTGGCACACATTAAAATAAGTCCGTTGCTGTCTGTCTGTATATAGTTGTGGCCGTCTGTCACATTTTCGGTGGCGTACCAATGGGCAGCGTAAATTAGCACAATTGTTCATCCAGAAGTCATGCGGACCTGTTTCTTTTATTAAACCATTTACGATCAATTGTTATTCAAACTCGATCCAAGAATGATCAGTGGCGAGTCACTCAACTAAAGGTGATATATTTTACATTACTCTGTATATCAAAAGAAGGTTGAATTTGGTCAGCTGGACTTTTTTTTTTTGTAGAGTGAAACCGTTGGATTGCCACTATCAACGTAAATTCCTCAGTTCAGTTCAGATCTGAAAACTTTTGTTCACTTGACAGGATTAACATGGCGGCGCCGACGGCCGCGCTTTGGCCTCTTTTAGGAGAAATAAGGACTATTTTGTTTTTCAAAAAAATGCACATTTGTGGATGAGAAAGAGGACTGTGATTATCTGAACACTGGATTTACATTTCCACTGTTGCGACGCTTCACCCAATCAGCATGAAGTATTTTTTAATGTCCCGATGGCTTTTGGCGAGAACCTTCCCTGATTTATTCATGTGAAGAACTCAATTCAGGGTGAGACACATCAATCTGGCGTGAGCAGGTTACTTCCATTGGGTATTCCAAGGAACTACTCGTCAACACACATTCTTTTAAGGGATTTTTGGGGGAGTAGACCGCTCCACATGCGTGATATCCACTCGAAGGCGACCGGCACACCATACACATATTCATACACTAGGTATTGTTACCATAATATCAGGAGAGCAAGTGAATATTTGATTTTTATTATTTCATATATGTTGTTTTTATTATTGCTCAGTGTTTTATGTTGCACCTTAATGCTGAAACAATTTCCTATTTTTGTGAATTTTGTTCATTGACAATGGCAATAAACCTTTTTCTGATTCTGATTCTAATTGATTGTTTGATTGATTACCTTTTATTTCAAAAACAACAGAACACACAAAGAGACTTCTGGCTATCGTTGGTCCAAAGCCTCTCCGGTTGAATGTACATTTCTTTATATAGCGCTATAGTTTGCTAAAGAATTAGCAAACTATAAGTTGTAGAAGAGGTAGAAAAGTTTGATTGACACATTAACCAGTTCAATGGACTCATCAAGATCCTCTTTCATTTGAATTCTATCTTAGTAAGAATGTTCTAAAATCAAAAGTGCCAAGCAGATATACTGTATCTTTGTTGAGCATAGTCCAACTCCTACTGCAGGCGTGTAAATCCAAACGGCCTGTGCTCCTCATGTTTTGAGGGAATGGGGTCTTATCTGTATGTGATTTGCCTCTCGACACCAGAAGGCGACCTGCTGTCTGAAGCTGCGGAGGGGTGAGCAGGGCCAGAGCTGTGTCAGAGCCGGCTTACATGAACCTCAGGCTAATGTGAACCAGAGGAGCTCCCTGGCAAACGCAGACAGAGAGCCAGTAATATCCTGTGGCATGGCTTCTGATTCCCCCGCTCAGAATCTTCTCTCAACATGCTACTTGTTAGACACACGATGTACGCAGGCAACCGTCTTCAACAAAACATTGGGCTGAAACTTGAACTTGAGGAGCAAGAATGAATAACAATGTGGAACTAGCAACACCAACGTAATAAAAATACTAATCAGCGCTTTAAAAACATGCCCATGGACCAGAAAGACGTTTTACTGAACGTGGATAATCTTGAAAAATGTGTCGTCCTTTCACTGGTTTGCTTCTTTGTGGAGTTTGCATGTTCTCCCCATGTCAGGTTTGGTGTCACTGAGAACTGAGAAAATGGTGCGAATTTATTTAGATTTATTTCTTTATTTAGAAAAGGAGCAGTGCGTATTAATGAGCATATGGTGCATACAGTGTGCTCATGAAAGTATATGTATGTCATTAAAAGCGAACACAATTTGAAACAACAGCAGTACAGAACGCATCACAAGCACACTCTGGGACCGCAGACGATAACTTCACAGGAAACACACTCAGGATTCATACATCATAAATCATTAATTTCAGTATAAAATATTAAAAGTCAAAATCATAATCATACCCTCCTTTGTATGTATTGCACGTACCTCAAAGTGCTGTATTTAGTGCACAAACCCTTATTGCACAAACCCTAAAGTTCTGTATTTACTGTATCAAATGCTAAAGGAGCTCTCATGGGTTGTGCTTACCAGATCTGAGCCCCTCCTTTAAGTGACTTTTGAAGGTCGTGAAGGTGGGCGCCTCGCTCATAAAAATCGGCAGATTGTTCCACTGGACACAGCGACTTGTACAGTCTCTCCTGCTTATGGCTCTGGTGGTTCTCGACGCAGCGCTCCTGTATTTGACGTGAGAGGTGGTGGAGCCAGTCTGTGTAAAATGTTATATTTATACGGCAGGCATTTTTAAACTTTAGGAAGTTTTCTCCCCCTCTTTTGGTTTTAATATTGTTCCTCCTGTCAGAGATCAACTCATTATACAAATGCTTACATTGGAAAAGATCATACAACGTAGAAACATCATAGCAGCTTCAACCATGAGGGACCTTCTAATTTGATTAAAATTGGAAATATTGTATTTAATTCTACATGATATCATTTTGACAAGTATTTTGAAAGAGAGTATGGAATCCTACAACACACCCAAGAAATTAAAGTATATTACTTGTTAGCATCTGCATTTGATAGACAAGTGCTACAAATGAATTTACTGGTTATGGATGACTCGTTCCAAGTTGGGAGGTGTTTTTTAGGTCCTTTATGGCAAAATATTGGTGTCCTGGGCCTTGTGTTGGGGGTCCACCAAAAGTTATGATAACATCATCACCCATGATCATCGCTTGAATACTACAATTTCTTTTTATATACACTCCCAAACATACAATGTTTTTGTTTCCTGGAAACTACTACCAATAAAATAAGGACTGAGGAAAGAATCTTTGTTCAAATTTGGTTATTAACATGGTTTTAAATGCTGAATGTTATAGGGGGTCCTTGTATTTTCTGAGAGATAATGGGTACCTGACCTCAAAAAGTTTGAGAACCCCTGCTTGATGGTACGGTTCCAGACCCTTCTGCATTTGAGCAGAATGTAGAAGAGATGGGCTGGTCCAGTAACTTTATTGCTAGATGGATGCCAAGGTGTACCGTATATTAATCGGTGCAGGGGCGCTGGACTGAAAGGGTACTTGTTTTCTCAGTGGCCAATGCAGGAAAGAAGCCCACCAAAAGTCTGAAATGTGCATTTATCCTAGTAGTGTGGACCCACCAAGATGTTTTGTACCCAGGACCCAGATATTTCCGCCGCACTCTGACCACTAGAACTATCTTCTTCAACCATATGACTCTTCAGTGCTAGACTGGATATAGATTACAGCCACCTGTGACTGGGGAACTACATACTATTTAACACATTTAAATCTTAATACAGTCCAAATGTATGCGCCTGTGTTGCTGTGCCAAAGGATGAGGCGAGCGTCTGACCCCATCACACACAGGAAGCCCGATCACAGAATACTGATGTGTGCGGCCCTACGACGAGCCCTCGTATCTAAAACCACGGCATTACCAGGCTGTGCACGAAAGGCCCTTCTCGCCATCCCAGTCCTCCCTGCATTTAGCCGGGATGAAGCGAAATAGAAAACACATTATCCTCTGTGCGTGATGTGAGGCGCTGGGGAGAGGGCCAAGAGAGAATGGCAGACAGTGACCCTTCATAAGGCAATCAAGGCTCCACAACCTGCAGGCTCGAACACAGAAAAGTATAGCTACTTCCAACAGCCTTAGGTCATGGAAGATACACTCCATTAAGAGAGACAAAGAGGAGATGTGTTCTTGATTAAATAATAAAAATAGCTGGATGACTCCAATGTTGTTGAATGTGTGAGGTTGATCTTGCAAATTAAAGGGGCTGTAACCGTAATGTAATGAAGTAAAATCTGTTTTGCCCCAGTAAAATATTGTAAACAAGCTCTTAGTGTCAAAATTAGACTGCAGTGTGCTGGTTGCATCTAATTATAGATCGTTTTATTCTCTGCAAAGCAGGAATTGTGCTGTTAGCATGCTAATGTTTGTTAGCTTAACGAATGACAAAACTCCTCTCTGGTCTCTGAAAGTTGTGAAAAGCGCTTAAAAACTCATTTAGGCGAATAATTAGAGTGCTCGGAATGCATTAGGTAAGTGAGTGATACATGTGGACAGCTCCAAGCAGTTTAAAATTGTCAACAGTTCTTAGGCTGGGGTCATGCCACGTCCCAGCCTGCTTCAAGTCTGCCATCATTGTCCCTGTCCCCAAGAAGCCCTGGATCACTGGACTTAATGACTACAGGCCTGTGGCGCTGACGTCTGTAGTCATGAAGTCATTTGAGCTCCTGGTCTTGCCCCACCTCAAGTCCTTCACCTCCTCCCTGCTGGACCCCCTGCAGTTTGGCAACAGAGCCAACAGGTCTGTAGACGACGCCATCGACCTCCCCGGGAACCTATGCCAGGATCCTGTTTGTGGACTTCAGCTCTGCATTTAACACATCCTCCCTGCTCTGCTCCAGGACAAGCTCTCCCTACGCAACGTGCCTGACTCCACCTGCAGGTGGATCACTGATTTCCTGACGGATCGGAGGCAGTGCGTGCGGCTGGGGAAGAATGTCTCAGACACTCGGACTATCAGCACAGGAGCTCCACAGGGCTGTGTACTTTCTCCTCCTGCTTCTCCCTGTACACAAACTGCTACACATCAGCCACGACTCCGTAAAATTGATCAGATTTGCGGACGACACCACCCTCATCGGGCTCATCTCGAACAGGGATGAGACTGTCTACAGGAGGGAGTGGACCGGCTGGTGTCCTGGTGCAGCGGTAACAACCTGGAGTGTAAGCCCAGAACAGTGGAGATGGTCGTGGACTTTAAGAAAGTCACAGCCCCCAGCCCCCCTCACCATGACAGACTCAGACTGATGGTGCAGTTTTACTCTGCCATCATTGAGTCCATCCTCACCTCCTCCATCACCGTGTGGTACGCTGGAGCCAAAGCCAGGGACAAACAGAGACTACAGCGCATTGTGCGCTCTGCTGAGAAGGTGATCGGCTGCAGACTTCCATCTCTGCAGGACCTGTACGTCTCCAGGGCTCTGGGACCAGCAGGGCGGATCACAGCTGACCCTTTTCACCCTGGACAAAAATGGTCTATTTGAACCACTCCCCTCAGGCAGGAGGCTACGGTCCATCCGGACCAGAACCTCCCGCCACAAGAACAGTTTCTTTCCCTCTGCCGTTGGACTCATGAACACTTCTAAACACCAGCCACTTTAGCTAATATAACCAATTACTCACTGCACTGTCACTGCACTACAACTGTACATTTAACTGTAATTCTCGTGTACATAGTAATGCCTATTTTTATTTTATACTATAGTAATTTTAAATTGTTTCTTAATGCATGCCCTTTGGATTTCATATATGTTGTTTTTATTATTGATCAGTGTTTAATGTTGCACCTTAAGGCTGAGATAAGTTCCTGTGTTGGTGAATTTTGTTCATTGACAATGGCAATAAACCCTTTCTGATTCTGATTCTGATTCTGAAAAAGTTGCTTGATCTTTTGGACGTAGTTTGAGGAACCTTGCAGTTCACTCATTATTTTTTTACTCATAGGCCAGCAGGATGACGTGTCTTGCCCATGGACAAGACCATGCACTTGCAGCTAGGATCACACTGCTGACCTTCAGGTTATTGGGACAATTTTCCACTCTTACCAGTGGCGTGCAGATAGGGAAATCAAGGCAATCAGTGATTGACCAATAAAATCTAAAATTACCGTGTGTCACAACTGTAAATTAATTGTTCTAAAATATATACAACTAAGACCGTTTTCCCCTCATTTCTCCTGCTGAAGCTTGGCTGAACTCACGGTGTCATTTAGTGGCCGCTACAGGCCTCTGCGCAATACTGCGCAGGAAGCATGATTCTTATTTTCCCACAGCTGCTCAGTCTGTGGCCGTGTTCGGAGACCCGTTCATGCTCCGCACTCTGACATGAGCTTTTAGACAGCAGCGTCTTTTAGAGGTCTGCACATGCGCTCTGAGGACCACACAGTCTTTGTTTGTAGCCAAGACTCTGTTCACGTTTCTAATGATGAGACATTAGTCAGAAATACAGGCAGTCGTTTAACAACACAGAGCGCTCATTTGTGTAGTGAATGGGGCGATGACGTGATCTTATTTATTCCAATCAGCATCTATCTCAGGTTCCATCTATCTGGAGGTTTAGCACAGTAGGAAAGGCCTTTGCCCTTCATGATGGCGTCTGTGGTTCAAACCCCCACTTTGCACATTGGATTTTTACATTTTGTTTTTCACTTTTGTGTTATCCAATAAATATTGAACACCCCAAGTCTGCTTTTCCATCTATAAAAGTCACTGCTCGCAACTGACGCTTACCACTAGGGATGTAATAATGTACGATATTATCATGATATACATCTCACGGTACGATATTTAATGCGATATTTAGAAGAAGCAGAACTGTGGATACCAGTGTGCTACTTTTTCTTTTAAAATGCCAAGCCCAGAGATTGGCGTGAATAATTACTCGAGAGGTTAATAAAACAAATTACTTTCAAACTAATTATATCCAACATCAACATTCCACTTGACTTTTGGCTGTGTGGAGAACACAGAAATAGAGGACACAGACTGGGCCAAATGTTAGAGACTGGGACAAATTAGCTATAGACATTCATAAATTGTAAAAAATAACATCTACAGTCAATTTGAAAATTGATACTTTTGACAAAAAACGGTTTGGATAGGATGATAATGGTAAACAACCTACGCCAGACACTGGATACTTATTGTAGCATTTGTTTTTCATTTTGATGTCTTTAGCTGTCACTAAAATGGAGCAAAGGATCATGGTCGATGTAGTTGCCTATGTTATTTGTTTCAGCAAAACAATACATGTAGGCCAAAGGGGCTTTAT
Organism: Chaenogobius annularis; assembly: GCA_015082035.1. NCBI lineage: Eukaryota > Metazoa > Chordata > Actinopteri > Gobiiformes > Gobiidae > Chaenogobius > Chaenogobius annularis. The sequence goes on along the minus strand of BJKM01000065.1, from coordinate 638,819 downwards.
AATTGGATGTATTGTGACAGCCCACAATATTGTTCTGAAACTTGTGACAATAGAGTATCACAATATTTTGGTTATTGTTATAGCCCGTACACTGAACTACTTCTGCCCCTGTAGAGTTGTACTGCCAGCTCAGCACTTGATCAGATCACAGCACATGGTCCATTTTCTGAGGAGGGCCATCCATTGAACGCACCACAGTATTCCAAGCTGTTCTCATGAGTCCAGTATGGAGCTACTACAGTAAGTCAAACCGTATGGAGCCTGCATCTCACTAACTTCTGACTACAAATACAAGCTTCAGGCAGGCAGGGGGCTTCACTCAGAGCAGGGGGGACTGTGGACGTCCTGTCATTGGCTGTGTCTCTGTTCAGGCAAACACTGTCAGCCTGTGTAACCCTCACCTGTGGGTCTGCAGAGCCCTGTGCACCATGTGGTCAACAGGCGTACTCTGCTCTGAATTCCAACGAGCAAAGAAAAAGGGGGCTTCACTCACGGGCCACCTGCCTAATTCCATATACATGTAGAATGTGCTCAACCAGTCAGTGCAGCTGTAACACTGGTAATCTCATAGAACAACACAACATGGACGACAGGGCTGCGTATGTATTTTACAGTCAGGCTTGAGTTGTTTTTTTGGGTTTTTTTTTCAAATAATTGTTTGGCCCATGGGTTGGCCACTGAACTTCTTCTTTTTTCTTTTTTTTTTGTCAGTAGGCTTTATTTGAGGAGAAGATAGTGTGAAATGGGGGATAGGAGAGAGGGGAAGACATTGTCAGAGTCGGGATTCTGACTCTGCAGCTGGCCGCACGTGGAGCCCGGCACACGAGCGCTGCACCTTAACCACTCGACCACCGGGCAGCACGAGACTTGATGTTCACAAAAATAAATTTGCCAAGATTAGATAAGACATCTTGGCTGGCCCCTCTCCAGGGTGTACCAAGTGGTAGAAAATAAAAGAATGTTCACATCTAAACTTTGTGATTGGCTAAATTGTGCGACCATATTGTTTCAATGGGAAGAAACATGGACGTGAGTGTTTACTACCGTAAGTACTGTACAGAAAATGATGAGATGAGTCAAGATTCTAACATAATGTGTAGTAAATACATTGTGCGAATATGTGCACCTTTTTTAAATTAACTTTGTTGTCATTTTATCACAGCTTGACCATTTTTCTTTTATTTTTTTGTCAAAGCCTTTTTTTTGTCAAAGCCAAATGAAAACTAAATAAAAATCTCATCAGATCATTCTAATTGTGTGGACGATGTTGTGGCAATTTTTTCTCGAGATCTCGTGTCATTGGCTCTTGTGCCCTCCTTAAAGGGGACATTTCCAAAGTAAATAGAAATGAGCTATTAACCTTGTAATCGCATTTCTTCATCATTATCTCAGTTGTATTTTAAGACTCGAGACAAGAGTTGTGTAAAACTAACTGTGTGTATTGCCTGTATTGTCCTGCAACTGAGGCTCGCATGCTCCGAAAATTCCTGTTTTCACCTACCCCCTATCCCCGCCCACATCCCTGTATACAGTTACATTTATTTGAAAAATGAAGACTCCAGGTCTACATTAGGGTTCTAAAATGTCACATAGCCACTTTTCACAGCTAAAAGCATGTAAATGACACACAACTAAAAGCATTTAAATAACACAACTGAAAGCATGTAAATAACACACAACTAAAAGCATGTAAATAACACACAACTAAAAGCATGTAAATAACACAACTGAAAGCATGTAAATAACACACAACTAAAAGCATGTAAATAACACAACTGAAAGCATGTAAATAACACACAACTAAAAGCATGTAAATAAACAACATACTAAAAGCATGTAAATAACACACCTAAAAGCATGTAATATAACACAACTGAAAGCATGTAATAACACACAAATAAAGCATGTAAATAACACAACTGAAAGCATGTAAATACACAACTAAAGCATGTAAATAACACACAATAAATAGCATGTAATAACACAACTAACACACATATAAATAACACACAACTAAAAGCATGTAAATAACACAAACTAAAGCATGTAAATAACACAACTAAAGCATGTAAAATAACACACACTAAAAGCATGTAAATAACACACAACTAAAGCATATAAATACCACACAACTAAAGCATGTAAATAACAACACAATAAAAGACATGTAAATAACACACTAAAAGCATGTAAATAACACAACTAAAGCATGTAAAATAACAACAACAACTGAAAGCATGTAAATAACACACAACTAAAAGCATGTAAATAACACACAACTAAAGGCATATAAATAACACACAACTAAAAGACATGTAATAAACACAGAACTAAAAGCATGTAAATAACACACTAAAGGCATGTAAATAACACAACTGAAAGCATGTAAATAACACACAACTAAAAGCATGTAAAATAACACAACTAAAGCATGTAAATAACACATACAACTAAAAGCATGTAATAACACACAACTAAACATAAAATAACACAATAGCATAAAGCAATGTAAATAACACACAACTAAAAGCATGTAAATAACACAACTAACACCATATAAATAACACACAACTAAAAGCATGTAAATAACACAACTAAAAGCATGTAAATAACACACAACTAAAAGCATGTAAATAACACGACTAAAAGCATGTAAATAACACACAACTAAAAGCATGTAAATAACACACAACTAAAAGCATGTAAATAACACACAACTAAAAGCATATAAATAACACACAACTAAAAGCATATAAATAACACACAACTAAAAGCATATAAATACAAATCTTGTTACGGTGAAATGTCACTATGAAGTTCTACATTATTGAACAGGAAGTCAATGGATTAATTTCTATTACTAATCTGTTTTAGATCAATATTGCAGTTTACTATGAACAACATATAAAAGTATGATCTACTCATGGTACAAAGCATAATATTTCCATTCCATGTTACTAAAATACTGGTAGCGTCATGCAAGACCTCTATAATTACATAAACCAAAGCAGAACAATTTTAAATAAACAACTACTAATCAAAGCAACAAACTAATTAGCTGGCCTCCAAAAATCAGTCATTACAATTGCCGATTACGCAGGATGTTTTGAGTGTAGACATAACTCATGAAGCATCTCTGCTGAGTTGGAAGTGCATGTGTTGTTGTAAAGTGTCTACATTTGTGGGGTAAACCATGACCCACCAGTCAGTGCAATCACAACTGGGCACTAATAGCAGCACTGTGTTTATATGCTCTCCTTTCCATCTTTTCCCAATCTCCCTGTGCCTCGGGACGTGCAGGAATCTGTGCGCTGCTTCATCTGTAGAGTCCAACTGCTTAAGAAACTGCTGGAGTCTACAAACTACAAGATGCTGGTAAGTATCACCATTATGAGGTTGTCTAAGTCTGTGCTGGAGACTAACAACAGTGCACTTACTGTCAGCATACAAATGACCGTCTTTACAATGCTGTTTACCCGCACTGTTCAGCTTTATTGCAACATAAATTCAGATAATGAGAATAGCATTGCCAGTGTCACCGCAAGGAATAGCCAAAACTCTGTTATAGAGCTGTGTTTGAGCCTGTTAGTCAATAAATAAGACTAACTGTGTGCATTTTCCAAGTCCAAACAGTTGAAGTGGGGTCAGTCTCATTAAATCTGACACTCACGGATTTCCATGTATGCTCAATCTTCATGGAGATGCCAAGTTATTTTCTGGTCACGCTAACCCATGGATTGCCACATATGCAAAAGCTAAGGATAAATAAGACCACTAGACATCTTGTAACTGGTTCTGCCCATATGGTCTCCACAATTGCCCAAGGACACAAAGGTAGTTTACAATGCTGGCTGAGCTGGATCAAACAACCTTCCAGTGAGAGGGTGATCAGCGCTACACAGCTTAGAGGCCAAATGAAACTATGAAATGGTTAACTTTGTGTGACCAGTGGTTACCAAAGTGGGAAATAAAATGTAAGTATTTAAAACTTGAAATTATTAGGGTCATCTATTTCATTTTGCTGTGGGGGGGTCTCGTGTCGGTTTAATGGTAATTTGGGAATCCCGGCCTGACAAGTTTGGCAACCCCTGTTGTAGACTACAGGCAGACTGTGGACTGTGGCTGACAAGTGGGGGCATGTGTTGTACACTACACCACTTTCATGCAGCAATGTAATTCACCATACTGTTCATCAGCAAGGACCACGCAACCACAAACGTGAAAATAACTCTTATTTATGTATGTCAGATGGACGCTGCAGCTCGAACTGCAGACCGGTGGGTGGGACGAGAGCCTCAGGATGGGGGTCCGTCTCGGCGATCTGCCCAGCCAGTTCAGGACCCCCCCCTTTTAGAAGACTGAATGCTGAAAGAAGCATGTTACAGGGAGCGGGAGGGCGAGTCGTGAGAACAGAGTCAAGCGGTGACTGAGGCGTTAGACTGGTATGAGAAGGCTTCTGGCTAATATAAGTGTGGTCCGAAGACGAAGGTGGAGGCGTGGTCCTGCTCACGAACCTCAGTTACATATTAACTCCATTTGTTTTAAGCCTGTATCAACAGCTCCAACAAAATTTGTTCAATAAATTTGACCAATACTTCAATTCTACATAAGCAACCTGTCAAGAGCAGCGCTTGGAGAAATGTAAGTTAATTTACTGTAGAGTCAGGATCATGACCAAGAGTACTTCAACTTCAACTCTTTATTAGATCCCCGAGGGGCAATTGTTTCGCAGACAGTGGTAACAAAGAAATACATACGTCCACACAGTCGACAAGCAAGTCAATGCAACAAAAATATATTGCAGCAGCCTTGACAAAAAAAAGCAGATGTGTTTCATTTATAATTCATTTAAAAAACAATGACAATAGGAAGAATTTTGAGTCTATTTGTCCTACAGAGGGGAGGGTCTTGAACATCTCCTGCTGAGGATAGGGTATTTTACGTTTAACTGACCTAGATTTAAAAGTGTCCATATGGTAATTTCACTTTAATTTCTGTGTCATTCTTTACTTTGTCTTTCAATAGAAAAAGCTAACGTTTCAGCTCTGAAGCAAAAGGTTCTGCAATTGCATGGCCAAGGAGAGCAAAGCAGGCAGTCCAGGCAGTGAGGATCTTATCATTTCCCATCCCCAGTGAATGTTTCATATTGATGGAGAGCACCAAATGACCTTATCGCAGGAAAAGCACTGAAACTGACTTGACACAGAATGGCCCCATGTTCCAGAATCCAACCTGCAACATTCTTGCTACGAAGTGAGTGTTAATCAAAATGCCACCGAGCCAACAACATGGAACTACTTCAAACCAATTCAAACCAACTTGTGATTGCTCCCTTACACCAGTGTATATATTCCCAATTCTTCACAAAGCTGTCATTTTGGTGATTTTATATGGTGTTTTTGAGGTCTAGAGGGAAAAAATATAAAAAAAACTCTTTGGCCTTTAACCACCCTTGTTTTAGTGATGTGTGAAAAACCCTGAGTAATAAAGTTTGAAAAGCTGCACCTATTTTCAGAGCCTTTGACCGACGGAGCAGAAACAGAATAGCTTTTTATTCACCGGCAGAAACATGACTCCACACTCGAGGCGTCATGGGAATCCACCAAAGCAAACAGCTCAATGTGCAAAGATGTCCGCTGCTCTACTCAACCCAGGATGCTTCTGCTGTGAAAGTCAAAGGGTTGTTACCGCGGGTCACCGTTGCTAGGGGCTGTTGCCGGACACAAGGCTAGAATGTAAGCCGCAGCGGTCCGGGGTCACAAACTCTAAAGGAACAATGTTTGGGTCTTGCATCCGCCAGCCGACTTGATTAGCTGTGTGTGTTGGTCCAAAATGGAACAGGCTTTGTGTTGTCTCGCGTTTGGGCCTAACAGGGTCTTTCCACAAAGTGTTCCAGAAATTGTTTATGTTTGCCTCTAGTAATGGCAGAAAGGATCGGCGCTTCTGCTTACAGTTTTGCTGCGGTTGATGTCCTGTCAAAGATAATCATAGCCTAACGTTAAGGAAATTATTACTTATTAGGCTGGGCTTGTAGGGGGAAAAAGCAATTCATTTGTGAATGAGTTTGATTGTGTTAGACTGATGTTGTCTTCCTTCAATCATCTAAAAATGCACCAAATTATTTGTGTATCTTTGTGTCAACCCTAAACAACTAAACAATTCTTTGCCAGGAACTTGAGTATGACTACACAATATGAGAGAAAAATGTGATCTTCCAAAACTATGCTGAACACTACAATTTCTTTTTTGGGGAATATTTCAGATAATGAAATTATAAAATCTGATGGTATGGTACGATCCCAGTAGCTGCCACTCAGTAGAATACTTGTGGTAGTGTGTGGAGGCTCTCAGCACTGTCGGAATACCACTATTTTCTCAACAAGGGCTAGTTGAGAAAAAGTGATAAACTAACATTTTCATATTTCTAAATCATTGAAATTCGGTCCACATTATTGCACGGCTCACATTATTGCACAGTCCAAATTATTGCACGGCTCACATTATTGCACAGTCCACATTATAGGACTGTCCACATTATTGCACAGTCCACACCACTGCAGTCCAAATCATGGCACAGTCCACATTATTGCACAAGACACATTTTTGCACAGTCCACATTATTGCACGGCTCACATTATTGCACGGTCCACATTATTGCACGGCTCACATTATTGCACAGTCCACATTATTGCACGGCTCACATTATTACACAGTCCACATTATTGCACAGTCCAAATCACTGCACAGTCCACACCATTGCACTGTACACTTCATGGTATGGTCCACTTCATGCACACTTTATTGATTATCAATACGGCCACACATTTGAATAATGTACATTGTACACACATACTGTTCACCCTTCATATTCAGCCAAGACAAGCATTTATATCTCAGAGCAAATGAATCACAATCGCACCTATAAATGAGTGCATGTTTGGTTCGGCCATTGCCAGTATTTCCTTTTTGTTTTCCTTTCTGTGTTTTGTATAGCCCAATACAAAGGACATTGTCTCAGTGCTAATGATGCCACAGATTCCTACCAGGGACAGATAATACAGTCTGACCAAAAGTGGTATGTGGAACTAGACGGGACTACCTCACAGCGTCCCAGTATGTTGTGGTTTTCCTCCAAAAGCCTATTTGTCACGAGGCGCTACAAGATCTGAACAGTGCATAGAGTAGACCTATGACTGTGATAATGAGTGTATTGGCACTCAAACCTTTAAATGCCGTTATGTATGAAGTGCAAGTGAAAGATGGGTTACAGCAGTAAATGTTTCTGAAGCTCATATGAAGCCATTAAACTGAAATATGAACTGTTTTATAAAACACAGTTGCCATGACAACAAGACAATACAAGGTAAAACAATTCTATACCATCCAAAATATTGGTGTAATAAGACCGTTTAAGGGCCATCTCATAGTGTTTATTCATACAAACCTGTACTGTAGTTTCTTTAGGATAAATACAGTTACATAACACAAATGGATCTCGTTTGTCATCAGTTATTCGGGTTCTAATACTGTTTTCAGGCTTTTGTTTTGGTATTTGAGCTTGCAATTCAACACTGAAACACTATCATGAGGAGCCTTATTACCATATCCCATTTATTGTTACTTTAATCATTTTGACACAGCAACAGAGTCAAAATCAAAACACGGATTAAACTGTTGTTAGCTGGTGTTATTAAAACATATAATTTAGCTGTTTTTTTTTTTTTTGTGTGCAGCTGCCCCCTTTTGCTTGCCATTCGTAAAAACGGGAACTACATTGCAGCCAGATGATTTTCCTCCCATGTTCATAAAACCGTCTTGATTCCCGGTCGGGGTGAGTGCGGTTCGACACTGGCCATAATTGTCAGCTGGACGAAGCACTGGCTGTTCCAATGAGTTATGTTTAATTTGCAAAAGTCGTTAAGCTCATTTCTTTTTGTACTCCCAGCCACGGCCCTGTTCTCACTGCAGTTGTAGAGAAAGCACAACATGCCACCCCTTTTTAATCTGTGTCTGCGATTGCCCTCATTAATGGGGCAGTTAAGGGTTGCAACACTCCTTCGTGGTGTATTTTGGGACGTTTAAAGAGCTTAATTATACCAAAGGCCACGCAACTGTAGTGTTTCATTTGTGCTTAATCTCAGATGTGGAAACACGCACAGGCAGCCTCATTGTTCCCTCCGGCTCGTGCCAGCTTTAGCCTTAGGAAACATTACCAAACAAGAGCTGGGAAATGTCAGGTTTTAGAGGACATGGAGAAAACTATGAGACTTTTGACTATTCTATTTTTCATCACAGAGATAAAAAGTCTCCTTATCAAGTCTACCTTTGCAAGAGTTTCCTGCATGGCCAAGTGGTTGCAGAACAAAATAGGACTAAGAAAATAAGGCCAAGTTTCAAATTGTGTTGTCACTTTTGCCTTACAGTTGAATTAACTCTTATGCAAACAATGTGGCTAATGCTAAACCACAAGCTAAAGATGTGTAAATGTCGTACAAACGCCTATGACATGTTAGATAACAGAAAATGATGTTTGAGTTATGGTTAACCACTTAGATCTGATTTCTTAAGGTGGTTACCATTGTTGTAACACGTCACAGTTTATCTCGTATGTGAAGGGTCAGAGGGGTCAGAGGTGGGAAATGTCCCAGTTACCCATTGCCTAAATTTATAACAAATAATAACAAAATCATTCTGTTTCTCATAGAGATATTTTGTCTCTGCACTGACAAGCTGCCATCATGAGCGTGTCAATTCTTGGTTCTTCATTTCTTGGAGTCAACCAGTTTCTTCTGCACATCAGTACCCATCAACCCACATACTGCACATACCACCGACGGAGGGAACGTCACTTTTGGATAAACGACTTTAGCTGATCTGACATGTGGACATGGTATCTCACAGTTTCACACAGATATACCTCATCTATGTCAGGTACTGCAGTTCTTTGTCATGTACAAAGCGCTGCAGACTGTTTGCTTGAACCATAAATCCTTGTAGACATCTTCAGTCAGTCAGATGGATTTCTAGATGAATTCTTGCCATATTTGAGTTCACAAACTCTTGAGAATCCATCTTGTGAGGCTCCCACTGATTCGTTTGCAGTGGTGAATGGGCCAATCTCATGGCATTTAGGACCCACAGGCGGGTTACTGCAGTGTTTCTCAAACTGTGGTACATGTACCACTGGTGGTACTCAAGGTGCTTTTGGTGGCACCTCTTTCGTTCTTGTGTTTCTGTCATTTTTAGTAATCTTCTTGAGTAATTTCTTAGTTAAAACTACTATGGCAATGGTGTATTCGATTTATAACTTGGTTGAGCCCCAATTTAGTCCTGAAATAGTCCTGTTAAAGACCTTATTTAGATCTGGTGGTAATCGGAAACCCAAATCTTTTCTTTGGCGGTATTTGGTGTAAAAAGTTGGAGACCACTGAGTGACCACTGAGTGAAGGTAGGTTTATGCTTGACGCATCCACGAGGTCCGCAAGGGTCCGGGCAGTGAAATGTTGTCATTTTTGAGCAGAAATTAGCAGGATTTCCTAGCAGCTAGCTCAGCTAGTACCGTCGACACAGCATGAACCGCGCAGACTATAAATACTGTATTATAAACGTCTTCTCCGCTCATTTCCGTGTGGAATTTATATGCGGGAAGTATAATCCAAGTTTTAGTGTTTGCCTTCGGAAAACAGGGTCGGCAAGGCATCCACCTGGCTCACACCAGTAATAGTAATGTGTCTAAATCCGGCAGGAAGGGCATCTGACATGTTTTTTGCAGAGTAAGCTTGTAGCCAGGCTAGCTCCAGGCCTAAAGCTGTTTTATTTATTTGAACAGCGTCTCTTAAACATGTTGAGGAGAGTGTTTACAGGGCACTGTGTGGATGTGAGGGAGCCCGAGCGTACCAGGTTTACATGGGGCTTCCTGCTGTGGCCTGTGTGAAACATGACTTCAGGTGGAGAGTGTGGGAAGCAGATGACACAGAAGCCTTTGCTATGACTACTGTGTTTTTGACCTCCATGCCGTCCAGTGTTTGGTGAGCACGCCTTTGAACCTACCTCACTCTTTTCAAACGTTCACTCTGCCAAGGCTTGTCTGAATCGAATCCCCAATATGTATAATCCTCTACAAAGTTATAGCAATGGGTCACACGTGCTTAACCGCTCGATGGTGGAGTGGTTAAGGCGGCAACACACATGCCAGGCTCGACATGCAGCAGCGATGCGAGTTCGAATCCCGGGTCTGACAATTTGCTGCATGTCCTCCATTCTCTCTCATCCCCATTTCACCCTCAGCTGTCTAATGAAGCCTACGGGCCAAAAAAAGAAGAAATGACCTAACTCCTACCCTTTAATTAAGCAGTTACAAAGCCTGATTCTTCATTATGAATTAAATCACGGTTCATGTTTTATTTAGACTAGTTAAGGTTTAGTTGTTATTAAGTTGTACCTAGCAAGTCCATGAAACCTTTAGATTGTATGATTGCACTAATGTATTGCAAGACTCATATTAAGTAAGCAAATATACCTTTTTTCTGCCTTCACACTCGTCCCAGTTGGGTCCTGGTTGAGTCCCAGTTTAGTCCTGATGCTGCCTTGTGATTTCCCTCATCAAGACCCTTATGGTTGACCCCATGACTTAGCACCAAAGGTAAAGGAGAAACTACAATACCCAAAACAAACTACAACAAGCGCACCTCATTCCCCACTCCCAGTGTACAGAAATTACACACATTTGCACAATCTCTGCAATAAACGCTACCGATTGCACCATTTCTGTCTTTCAAAAGATTGACCACGTTGTATAGCTCCAACAACACATAAACGCATGCAGAGAACAGAACAGGTCAGATTTTCTTAACATTCTTTACAGACTCACAATCAACAAGCACGGCCTCAGTGAGAGAATGTGCAAATACTGCACAAAATGCAGTCCATGAGTCCGGCAGCAGCGGTCACTTCTGCAGCGCACACAGAGCACCTCCGTCTCAGCAGATTGTATGCAAATGAACCATGCTGCTTTTAGTTTGCTTTCTTTAGACTTAAACAAATTCTGCGATGTGTGATGTACAAATTGAAGGTCGTATACAGCGTCAGACAGCTAAACATTAAATTCATTACAAACTCAATATGCAGAGCTCGGCTTGTTTCTGCACATTGGATTGTGGGACGCGTCGTATCTACTTACTACTGGTTGAGAAGCTCCCGAGGTTCCTAAGATCAAGGAGCTATGAAAGGAAGCAAGCAGACCATTCGGACAGTCCTTATCATGGCGGACAGTGACACACCTCCATTTTTGGCTTAAGGAGCTCAGAGGATCCTTGGCAATTAGAGGTATTCAGATCCAGCACGAGTTTGGTTAACATTTTGATGTGATTTGTGTTTAAGTGTGACTGCAGTCTCAAAAGCCTTCTACCTGATCTTTACCATCTTTGGTTGATTTGGTTAGTGCAGTTTATGTCATGTCATGAAATCTAGCAAACATTAGCATGCTAACAGAACACTTCCTGCTTTGCTGAGACTAAAACGCTGTACAATTAGATATAGACAGCACACAATGGTCTCATTTTGACCCTAAGAGCTGTTTTTACAATATATCTGTACTGGAGAGACCCCAATCTTACTTTATTACATGAAGAAAATTGAGTACAGCCCCTTTATACGTTCAAATATCTTAGAATAATGTTGACATCTGATCAGCAGCATGTATGAGTAATGCTTGGCCCCACTGCATCATGTCATGTCATCAATACTGATTTTTATCATTTGCGTGCACAAATGACCTTGACCATGATAATCAACTCCAATGCTAGCAGGCCGCAGTGTTTGTTTGTTAATATGTACTTGGAAAATCAGCCTCAATTTAAGGCATGGATTGAGGGGAGGGTAGACTTTCACGTAGAGGTGGTCTTTCCCTCTGCATTTGACCCATTCTTTATTGACACTGGAAACTCTCTCTCCAGTGCAGTGCTTTATCTTAGGAGTCTTTTCCAGATCTTCAGCCGAGAGCACCTAGTAGGAAGAATAATCAGTTAAGCATGTTTTGAAGTTGATGAGGGAAGATTTCCCCTCATCTCGTGATTACATACAATCTTCTATTTATAACAGTTGAAAACAGGTTGATTTAATCTTTCCTTAATACTGTAAGTGGCCTGTTAACACAATCTTGCCCCGAGGAGCATGCCATTTTGCTGCCTAATTAGGCTGACTGAACTGCTATTATACAATGATACATTATGCTAAACTCTAATTATGTCGTTGTACTGACAAAAATGAGCAGGTGTTTATGTCATGTTCGTGGCAGCATTTCCATTTCTACACATATCCACTCTAACTTCCACGCGACCACAATGACTAACTGAAAGCTGAGGTCTGAACATGGCAAACCGTCAGTGACGTGACCGGAGCTATGCCCATCTCTTTTATAAGGTCAAAGGCTTAAGGGGCTTAGAGGTTGGGGTTGAAGAGGTCCTGACGCGCCCTGTCTCTCAGCTGGTTCACTGGAGGCCGTTGGGAATGTTGTTTGCCTACACGAACGTCCCTCTGCCTGGCAGAACTTGTCTTCAGGCACTGGGCCCTGGGACGTGTAGAGCTGGGTGACATGTGAATGGAGCTGGCACCTGTCAGGCCTTTTATAAGGCCATTCAACAGTGCATGTAACACAATGAAATACAGTACAATGTGTCTTATAAGTACACTTAACTGATATTTTTATTATGTTGAATAACAAAATGCATTTGAATTTCATTTCTACAACGGCCTTAATATCAGAACATATTTGATTTACGTTTTAAGCCTAAACAAGCGTTCACAACGCTTTTGTGGCGCAAATCCTGTGTTTTGAACGTCAAGGGCATTTGAGTGTCCAAAGCATCAGACGCAGAAAAGTTGGACAAAGCTGAATTTATTTGCGGCAGCATCGAATCAGAGATTATGCTCCAGTGACATTCCTATGCATTATCCCGAAGAAGGACCAAAACCGTGCGGCGATAAAAAAATCAGCCAGACGCAGCTCTTTGAGCAAATAAACTCTGCTCACCTCTGAAGTATCTGAGGGACCTGGTCAAGCAGCCGTGCCAAAATACACCAAAGCCATTCTCTTAACCTGAACTACCATAGCGCACAACTTTTCCACTGCACATGTGCGCTGGATGCTTCGGACCCTCGTCTGCTGGTGAGTTTATATTTGGGCGTCTGTCTTGAAATGTGCAGGCGTCCAAATCGGGCGTCAAGCGCGAATTTGGACGCCGCAGTGTGAACGTAGCTTAACAGATCAGCCTTAATGCAGTAGTTAGCAGGTATTGCGTATGTCTCAGCATGACTTAAAAGTATCAAGATACACTTCCCTGTGTCAACGTGTGTATTGCAGCTTCGTCACAATATATTGTCATCACAATATGTTTAGTAGAGCCGTGGACCTTGCATAGCTTTAGTGTTTCGTCTTTTTCAGACGAAAAACTGAAGCAGGAGAGGACCATTAATGCGAGGTTAAACAATAAATCTATGGTAGAAAAACAAAAATGTTCTAATTTTCATTAAAAAACCCAAGGAACCCATGATAAAGTATTCAATCTTGAGTGCTATACTACTACTACTACTAAATGCTTCTCTTCCAATAACGTCTTTGATTGATTTTCATTGCCTGTCCCTACCACTTGCTTCATTATAAGATAAAGCGCCTTTCAGAATGTAAAGGCAATATAATTCTGCTTTTCAAATATACTGTATGTAGTAAACTGTGTTATGCTGAACTACGGGCCATTAAACACTTGTGCATTCATGTAAAGACAAGCTCCTTTCCCACATTACTCTCTCTTTATTTATCATTCTTGCAGTGTATGTTTACTGTATGTATTTTACTGATGTGGCTCTGTCACATTGGCGTACATATGTAGGCCTCCCAGACTGCATGTTTCTAACCCAGCTCCCTTCTCGGAGGTCAGGACGCATAGGAGTCTTGTGAAGTACGCTAACCTCAAAAACTCACCCAAACGTGGGGCAAGCATTCACTCTACCACACTCAGGGAATATCCAACAGGCAGCGTATTATATTCCCGGACATCCCAGCTGGAAGGGAAAGAGAGTGAGAGAGACACGCGCTTATCTAAGCCGAGCCGCACGCTGGGAGAGCTCATTTGGCCCCGGCTGAATAACATGCTACGAGTTTGGCAAGAACGCGGCCTCTGGCACTCCTCAAGCATCCTCTCTGTTCACAAAAGGGGCTTGTTTGGAGGCCGACATGTTTTCAGGGGATGCAGTTTTGCTCTCAGTGGTGTTGGGGGCTATTTTAAAATGTATTTTTTTTCTCATAGACTCTCTGACACTAGGGCTTTGAGAAGAGTCGACACCTCACGGCATAGCTGCGTTTTTCTATGACGGTAATGAGCAACCAACATGTACTTTTTGAGTTTTCGACAATGTTGTTTCTTCATCAACAGCATGAGCCTACTTTTTTGTGTTGTGTAATTTACATGTTTGCTGAGGTTTTCTCATTTCGACAGACAAATGATGCGGGACTTTTAACATTGGAATTCTGTAATTTCATCATGATCTTTAAAACTATGACTACAAAACAAATCTCCAGTTTAGAGCAGTGATGAACGTGTCATTAGTTCGTCATTATTGAGACCTTCAGCTAAACAAAGATTCAACCATGCTTTTTAAGTGTATTGGATCTTCACAAACAGCACAGTTATTACTCAAAAGGCAAATGGCCTGGTCATTTTGGGTTGTTAACACCAAGTGCAGTGACCGTGCAGAATAATTTAACGGTGCCATGACTTTGTTGAAGGGTCGACCAACTTGCCTCCATTGAAATGTTTTTGTTTTGCCCAAAATACTTCACGCTAAGCACTCAAATTACCATGGAAACAAGCAAATGGTCAAATCTGTAGTAGGAATGCTCGTTTTTCCAAAGTATTTCTGGGCAATGACTGCAAGATAATCAAATGTGTTTTTTGACAGAGACAGTGCAGAAGAATTTAAAGGTTCCACCAATTTGTTGTCTCCATGGAGATGTTATCCCTTTGCCTGAAACATTTTGTTTTTTAACCCTAACTCAAAAACAAACTTTTTCAACATCTCGCTTTTTCTACTGTTTGAAGAACCTTTAAGAATAGTGAATGCAAAAGCACAGGAACAAATCCTTATGTTAGCTTGTGAAGTAGTCTTCACTGTTAGCAGGCTAACTGGGACTCAGTAAGTCTCAAGATGTACATTTCACTTCATGCCGTGGCTTGGAAGTACTCAAACCTCTTGAACATTTCCACATTTTGTCCCATCACAACCACAAACTTAAGTATGGGCATTCTTTGTGAAGGGGCAACACTTAATGACAGACAATAGTGAAGTGGAAGGAAATGTATAAACGATTTCCTGATTTAAAACAAAATACAAGACTGAAAAGTGTGCAGAAGTATTCAACCTCCTTTTCCGGAAAGGGAAAGAGTATGGCCCAAGTACACGGCACATGACTCTGAACACCCCATCCTCACGGTCACACATGGTGGTGCAGCATCATGCTGAGGGGCTGCTTTTCTTCAGCAGGGACAGGGAAGCTGCTCAGAGTGGATGGGAAGACGGATGGAGCTAAATACAGGGTTCTCTTGGAAGAAAACCTGTTGGCGTCTGCAAAAGACTTGAGAATGGGACGGAGTTTCACCCTCAGCAGGACAACGACCGAATCATAAAGCCAGAGCTACAATGGAATGGTTTAAAACAAAACGTACTCATGTGTTTAACTGGTCCACTCAAAGTCCAGACCTAAATCCAATTGAGAATCTGTGGCAAGATCTCTCATGTGTTTAACTGGTCCACTCAAAGTCCAGACCTAAATCCAATTGAGAATCTGTGGCAAGATCTGAAAACTGCTGTTCACAAACTCTCTCCAGCAAATCTGACTGAGCTTGAGCTGTTTTGCAAAGAAGAATGGGCAAAACATTCAGTCTGCAAACCATGTGTATGGAGATAGTTAGACAGAGATGGAGATAGATAGATTGTCTCGCCTGGGCAGCTCAATACTCCAATAATGAAAAGTACACATTTCATTACAATTACATCGCAATTACTTTTACTTTTTAAGATCGTCATCTAATGTTGGGGGCTGAACTCAAACGCAGGACGCCGTGGCGACAGCAACCAAACGTGCACAACGCCCTCATGGTCTGCACCACCAGTAAAGCACTGACTACGTTCAAATTGAAATTGATTTATCTAAAATATCTTTTTGATATGATTTTCTTTTCACAGGTCCAAGTTTACATCATCATCAGTAAAACGTAAAAGGTTTCCCATAAACATTTATGCAAAGGTGTCAAAAAGATTGTTCAATGACTATCGCATCGGTGATATTGTTCATGTTGAAAGCCTTGACAGACACTGGCTAAGCTCATCTCTCATGAGTTTATCCTTTCACTGACAGTCCTGGGAATGTGTCCTGAAGCTTCTCTGGCTATTTGCTCACCACACAGAGGCGCTTCAACATGGACAGAGGTCATGGTCAGGCTTCGGACTGCTGGAAAGGAAAGAGGATTCTGCTCAGCTGTTTCCGATTATCACAACTGAGAAGAGTGTAAATATCACTGAGTCTAGACTGGACTGCTACACCTACTGAGACATCAGAGAATCATTTCCAACAGGATGGAAAGGTTTGAGACTAAATCCAGGAAACACAACAAATCAAGGCAATTATTACTATCATTGTCGGAAGATCTCTTTGTGGAAGAAGTCGAGAATACGAGGCTTTTCCCACGTAGTTGAGCACAATGTGTTCTGCTCCAGCACAGACGTGTGTAAAAGCAGCCGTTAGGGTCAAAATGAGACGGCCGAGAGCGTCAAAACCCAGGAAGTGCGCTGTCAGCATGTTCTTTACTGTGATGGCAAAACTCCTGAATGTGGTGACAGGCGCTTACAAACTCACTGCAGCGAATACAAACACCTCAAAAATGAAATAGTTATGTTCGTCACGTTTTTTAAGAACGGAAAAATCAGGAACAAGCGACTTTAATGTCCAGCAACATACTTACGATGTGTATCAACTGTATCAACTCTTTCACAATAGCAAACACTGGATTTTTTGGTGTCGAAATGGGTACAGGACGCTGCAGGACGCTACGTGTGTGTCACTGATTTAGAAAAACCAATAATCAAAGGACAAAGTAAGTATGTCGCAGTGGACGAATGGAAGAGACTAAAGATGACCCAACCATGCATGAGAACAGAAAACCATTACAACACGGTTAAACGCGCTTAAAAGTTGATTTTACATGCCTCTTTGAAGTAGAAGTACAGGTAAATACATGGCACTAAATTGACAGGCCAACTAAGCTCATGCTCAGTGTGTTTTTTGCTGAGTATGAGCTGCTGATGTAATACGTTGGACGGACCATCGGCGCGCACACACAAAGACATGTCCCGTCCAACAGATTTTCCAAAACAATCACACTGTTTTGAGATAAATTCTTCAGGATATGTTCCAGTAAACATTTGAAGGTTGTCTCGCTTTCCATTACGAAAATCCACAAAATATGTTGGTTGGGAGAAGAAGCCATATTTTTTAAATTTGAGATTTTTTGGAAAACGGTTAGGAAGAACTGAATATCAAGCAGCGCATCACAGACATAAGTAAGTCAGTAAGTCAGTAAGTACATAAATATACAGTCAGACAATGGGTTTTCGCGGATAGAGAAGGTACACATAGTTTGTTAGATGTTATTTATTACTTTTGTCACAACATTAACCGCATTGTTGCAGTGGAATAACCATCTTCGGAAAGCCTTTTTCATCCCAAAACACAACTAGAAACTGTTGGAAAAGCTGCTCGATGTTTAGGACCAGCCTGCTGAGGGATGTTCTGTAGCCGTTGGTTCATTATAGATGTAAACAAGACCATCCTGAATAATTGCAACTGTGGCTTGGGAAACCTCAGTGGCACACCATTGTGTTTTCCTGGAGCACACATTGAACAAATTTAGATCCATCACTTGCACCCGACTATTTATGCTTGCATTAGCCTGTTTTGATTCACAGACGGCCACAAACATAATGGAGTGATTTTGCCAGAGAGAAAATGCTAAAGATTTGCGCTCGTAATCCTGTGCCTCCTTTAAAATGGGACCGTGCCATTTTAAATATTTATTTATTGTCTGGAGCATTGCCTTTGAAAAGATGACTGCTAAACACATTTTTATTTATTTTTTTAGACATTTTTTGGAAAGCTTCATCTAAACTGTATCTGTGTCACTTTTTATGTCTAAACAGAACGTTTTTGATAATAAATGTTGAAATAAAACATGCCATTTCAGTATTTAAGATCTTCAGGTAAGTTTTAAGGTACAAAGGCTCTGAAATGAATGATTGTACTTCACCACTTTATGAAATACAACTTTCAGCATCCTCACTACATTTATGAAAACTTTTATCTTTTGTAAACAATTATTAAGTCATGGAAATCCATAGGTTAAGATGAAAAATACCTAACCTAGCATTGAAAAGAATAAATAATTGTAACCACTTCGTTCTGCAGTTTCAACATCATCTATTCACACTTTTCTTGATGAAAATTACAAACCTGGAAACACATTCAGAAACAAGCTCTGGAGGGCCCATTACACAAGCCACTAATAGAAGGATGTAGTGCGACCTTTGGAGCTGCAAGAAGACTCAGAAGTGGGGTTGTTCATGCTCAGGTTTTTAATGTGGACGAGCTCAAAGCATGTGTGTGCATGCAGCTGGAAGGTCTTAGCCGAGCCACGGATTAGACACACAACACAGACATGTGCGTTTGTGTTAGCAGCTCAGATGTGCTGAGGAACTTCAAACATGCTGTGTTTTTCAGACTGGAAAGGGACTGTTCCAAGCTCATTGTACTTTTTCATTCATTACAAAACTAATATTTTGAGCATCAAATGGTAACATTTAAATGGTGCTTTTCTGCCTTTACATCAAGGAACCACTGACCCATTCACGCACACCAGTGTGCACAGAGCCTGAGGGGGATTAGGTGTCTTGTCCAAGGACACAAAGGCAGTATTCACCTGAAGGAGCTGCGATCGTACCGCCAACCTGTGGCCAGTGGATCTGACGGCTCAAATTCGAAACACCGAACCCCAACTACAATACGATATCAATGCCCAATATTATACCCAGTCAGACTGTTTAAAAATACCTTCAGACACATCTGCATTTGTATTTGAAATGTTGGAGTTTAACACTTGTGTTAAAATGCCACTGTCTTAAATGAACCTGTTTAAGTGATCCAACGCAGACCCTGAGAGACCAAAGTGGTCTGGCTCGCTTTAGCTCCCAGAACACTAGCTAACAAGGAGATACAAGGGCGGCTACACACCAGAGCGAGATGATTGGATAAGAGAGAACGCAGACAGGTGAGCAGATAGAAAAAGAAAATATGATTTCTCACCAAACGCTCGACTATGTTGAGAAGTCATAAAGCAGCACAGCTAATATTTGACGTAGCTGATGGATGCATTACATGAACGACCATGAAATCATCACCCAAGCTTAGTGAAAGATTCCTAGTTCATGAAATCTGTTCACTGATAATGGCAATACATCTTTTTCTGATATCTAATGTACGGACTCTGGAAACACGCCCAGCTTTTAAGTGTTTATGTAAAGAGTAGAGTATTTACATCTGTTGAGTCGAATAACATTATAAGACGGTGCAGAGCTCAAAAGAGTTCATGGGTAGAGAAGAATATGGTCATAAGACGCCAAGAAGTTTGTCAGAAGGTTTGATTAAAGTTAAAGTTTCAGTGGTGTTATTTGAACTTGATATGAGCAGTGGATGTTTATATTTTCTTGTTTATTTTTCACTTTTCTTCTGTTGTAGCTGTTGTGCAGCCACATAAGTGACCTCATCAGGAGGAGCTCCAAACTACTCTCTGCAAGCGTCTCCTCTCCAGTGTGACATGGTGTTTGATCCAGAGCCAAACAGCCCATTCACTCCAACAGGCACCTTCATCCAAACGTGACCGCAGCCTCTAAACACAAGCCATATCTGCTCTGATACTGGGCCTCCTAAACTGTTTGTGTACACTAAGACATACTGCATCTTAAGATCAACAGGAAGGTCCTTGGGAGGCTATACATAGAACAAGTTTCTCCCCAACTCTCAGTTTAAACTATTTGGAGCTGTTAAAAGTGTTTTTAGAGGAGTTAATAATGAATGCCTGGAACAATCTAAACATAATAAAGAAGTTACAGTCCTCTGTTAGCACACGGCAGCAGTAAGCCTGTATGACACTAACCCTTTCACTCGGAGCGACACATGCAGATGAGCCATAGTTGTGAATTGTATGTTGTAGTACCAAATAATTCAACATTATATTGAGTATTGTCACATCTCTAGTCATAAAAACAATTTTAAACAATTACATTTTTAGTAGTGGTAGTAAATGGTAGAGTACCCAACCCAGATCTTGATCTTTTAAATGATAACAAATGATTTCTCCCCCTTTTGTTAAAAAAGCTCTTTGTGACTAAATCAGGCTGTTTCTGCATTAAATGATCATTTTATCAATCACAAACCCAAAATCTTGAACAGTGTTACTGGTTTCTCTTGGCAGGGCCACGAGTAGACAGTCGACATTTTCTGTGGCTGCAGTTGTTCCCCTTCTTATGGTCTCATACACAGATGGTCACTGTTGCATTGTATTCAGACAGTCATAGCAATCACTAGTGACTCTTTTCAGCTGATTTGGACATGTCTAACCCATTGTCCTCTGTTCCTATTTATTACAAACAGACGTGTCAAGTTCATTCGGCGCACATTTCTCTGCACACTGCTGATGTCTCCGTCTGGCTCTGACAGGCTGTGTGTCTCCATGATCCCTCTGTCCTGGTCTTCGTTAGCTTTCATGCTCTGCGCTCAACCACCGAGACTGCCACAAAATCTCTGGGGACTTTCATCATTAATATCAGCCACGTGCTAAAATAGAAAATTAGCAAAACATTGAAAATATGCGGTTGAAAATCTGCATCACTGTTTGAAGTTTAAATGCTCCCAGCTGCTCGCAGGGGTCAGAGGCAGAGCACGGATGGAGAGTAGCAGGGTGAACTTTAACTAGATTACTTACCAAAGCTCAGTCGAGGTTCAAAATCCATTCAAAACAAGTGGATTGATTAATAGCAATACAATTCTGTGGAAAAAATCACAGAAGCTTCTGCAACACGTGTGTCTAAACTGAGTCAGGGGAGGTGATTGAACACTCTATCAACATCCTGGTTAGTTTTGGCCATGTAAGTCTCACAATGAGCTCAGTTTCTAGCTTCCATTGTGTATTTACAACATCATCTCCTGTTATTTGTTAATATTTTCTATCAGCTGCAGCCTGTTTTTGGCGTCTCATATACCACACTGGATCTTAGAGACGAGGACCCCTTATTGGGAGCCCGAGGTTCTGCACTTGAGCAATGTTTCAGTTTTACTAGTGTGGTCCTCCTGACATGCACTGTTTTCCCAGCAGGAAAGAGCGCCCATGTATTTTTTGTGAAATCAAACTGATTTTGAAGGGATCTATCTCTATTTACACAGCAAACACTTTTTTAAATGCTCAGATTGCCTAACCGTTAGCTTTGTAACGTTTAGCTCCAGCCGCCACTGCTCTGATCGGTCAGAACTGATGTTTCTGTCACACGGTGGACGGCACTAGCCCGTATTGAGGAAGTAAATATGGAGGAGACAATCATTGTTGGCTTCATGCGCCGGCGAGCACAGGCCATTCAAACCAATATGACGACATCTTCCAGATCTTATGATAGTTGGGTCACAGCCCCCTCTTTCAGAACAATTCTACACTAACTCCATATAAGCAATGTTGGGATATCATTTTAAGATTGTAATTATAGAGACATCCTTTAGTTTAGGTAAGCACTACTGGACACTATGAGAGGCAAAATGACAAAAGTGTGTCAAATTTAAAAACTTTAAACTCTTTTTTTTTTTTACATTTGCAGCCTCTTTCACCTGGTGGAGGGACGCTACGACGGACCTCAGGCTGGCTGACAGGGACTTGGCTGCCAATCTGCCGCACCATAAATCACTCACTCTTAAACCATACGACATTGAACTGGGATTGGAAAAAAACAAAACGTTCCAGTCATAAAATGCCATAAAGCAAGTCTGGACATAGTCTCCGCAAATTTGTTTAAGGAGGAAATGTTAAACCCCCGTTCTAATAATTGTCAACAAAAGTAGTTCTTCAGCGCAAATGTGAACAGGACACAGTGGAACATGCGCTGGCTGTAGGCTAAGGAAAGTTACAATAAATCGCATCCAATTGTTTAACACAGATGTAATCGACATTCTTGCATAAAACATAAGGAGTTAACGGTGTGTCTGACTGTGGAACCTGTTGGTGAACCTGGTGCTGAGCTGGGAGCGGCTGAGGAAGTGGAGACTAGCACTTAGGCCCAGTGCTCATAAAGAGTGTATTAGTCGGGCCACAAAGCCTCTGAGAAAAGCAACCTTCCTGGCCCGCTGTCTGACGCGGGGACATTATTCATGGGAAATTAGAGGTTCTATTCACAACAGGCGCCAATTAAGTCCAGCTTGGGTCACCAGTCAACATGGCATGCTTCTCATCACTTAACAGAGCGGTTCTGAGAATAGCGTGGGGATATCCCTTGTCCGTTGACGCCACACCCGCTGGACCCAAGCCGGTGTCCCCCTTGGCCTGACCTTCACCCTGTCCACCTCAGAAGTGTCCCTCCGTCCCGCTGAGAGATGTGACCGCATGAGCCTTTATTACAGATTACACAAGGCCGCTGTGTGGAAAAAGCCCGTGCAAAACCAGCAAGTGTTTTGGGTGGACGTAAATATACATCTCACTTATTTTACGGCGTGACAGGCTTCGTAGTGACAGCTGCGTTGTGATATTAATTGAACTGAGCTTTTTGAAGTGTTCCCCGTCCTGCTGTGGCTATGTTTCATAATGAACAGTAAAAGCTGTTTCCAAATATTAGAAGTGGCTTTCCGTCCCCTAGTGAGTGCAAAGACTGCTTTTTAATATAAAATGTTACCACAGCCGCGAGGTTTGCTTGCAGTGCTGCCATTAAAAACACGCGTGTACACAACAGCTCCTCACAGGGCTGAACACGGCTTCTGTTCGCAGAGGCTCAGCGCAGTTTGTCTTCACAACATCCCCCGCTCCACGTCGGGATATTTTTAAAAACTGCTTCATAGGTCTCATTAATCCAGCTGAGTTCGTTTCATGCCGAGTAAATGCAAACTGGCATGACAACAAATACATGTGTGTAGGTTACGACTGTGTGCGAAGTGCAGATCAAATGTAGGCTTGAAGGACTTTTTGATTTGCTTTTAACCACACTTTAACATAATAATTCCCTTGTCAAAAATTTACCCGGTGTTGTATTTAGCTTCATTCACTTGTGTTTGATGAATCCTCTCCCTCTGAGTCTTGCAAAAACACTCTGTAACCAACCTTCCCAGTTTTGTGACATCATAAATGGAGCTCTGAGGTCTTCTGTGCTGTTTTAAAGTCCATAAATCATCACCAGACTCGTTCTGGGCATTTCCGCCGTCCAAATTGCGTTGATTACAACTGCGCGCTGACATTAGCATGCTGGGGACAAGCTAGCTTTCATTTATCTCCCTTTTGTAATGGCCTCTGCTGCCAGTAGATGGAGCGCTAACACAAATCCTGATGAGGGAACACAGATACGAGGTTATGTATGCTTTCAGTACGTGATTTTAAGTTCTCCAACATGAGATGCCAAAGCGGAGGTACTGAAGATCATGTTTGAAGGCCGATAACAGTATAAATAATGGTATAGGTGTCATTGAAATAACGTGTTTGTGGGTGTGGCTTGATTCATTTTAAATTGCACATTTGGATATGTTTGCAAATAAAATCAAACTGCAGGTCAAATTTCAAAATGACCTGAAAATGTGACATTTCAAGTCCGTTGGCGTGCCGTGTCTCGCCTTTATAACCGCCCGCTCATGTCTGCCGCGGCTTGTACTACTTAAAGGCATTAGGATTTTCACTAGAACCCTAATATCTTCTACAGCTTTGAAGAGTGTTAGCTTGTTGAACCACTTCTAATGAAAAGATTTACACCTTCTCTGAGCCGGTAACCCCAACTTTAAGCTTTGTTTGCTTTAAGATTTGAGAAGCTAAAACACAGACATCAATGGCCTGCGAGAGCATGAAAATGCATGAGTATTTCCAATGATTATTTATGATTTTTATTTCAGTACAATTCAATTTCACCTTCTTTTTGAATCCCCTGGTTGGGAAATACCGGTATAAAAGAAAAGCAAGCAAGTTTAGTTTTATTTCTCCCATTTTTCTAAGTGAACACTACAACTCTGCAGGAGGAGTATGATGGAGCGAAATGAGACACGTTACTGAGGCCGCCTGCTTAAATGTGACTTGTGATGCTTTTGATTCAGTTTCATTAGTACTCTAACTTGTATTCTGAGAGCCTTTAAATGTGATCAGGTTCTGCGCCCTTAACGACACCGACTGTATCTTGTGTTGCATTCCTCTGACATGAATAAGCGCGGCCGGATAGAGAGCAGAACTCTTTTCTTGATTACTCGATTGGGCTCATCTTGGACTTTTACGGCACTCAACATCAGAGACGACTTAATGAACAATGCAAACGCACAGCCCTGCCTCCTGCATGTGCGCCGCTGCTATCGAGGCTCAGGTCTGGGTGGGCTCAGCCGGCAGCCGCATCAGTGGGCCGCATCACCTGTTCCGCTGCGTTGGGATTTTTATTGATGCTAACATTCAAAATCAAAATTTGAATTTATAAAGACTGCAATACTTTAAAGGGACATATTATGCAAAATCAGCTTTCAATCTTGCAATTGCGTTCCTTCATCATTAGTGTACTCAAAGTTGTATTACGATCGCATGTTTAAGTAATCCTGTATTGTCCTGCAGCTAAGGCTTGAGTGCACAGAAAATTCCTGTTCACATCTACCCCCTATGCCCACCCACATCCCTGCAATTCTTTGAAAAATCAAGACATCGGGTTCTAAAATGTTATGTGGTCACTGTTCAGAAATAAATACATGAAAATGGCAATCACTGCTTGTCACCGCGAAGAGGCGGGGTTTATCAGCTCTACACTTTTGAACAGGAAATCAGTGAACCTGTTTCTATTACTAAGGCGTTTTGGATTGTGGTTTATTCATTCATTCATTCATTCATTCATTCATTTTCTACCGCTTGTTCCCTTTCTGGGTCGCGGGTGACTGGAGCCTATCCCAGTGCCTTTGGGCCTTAGGCGGGGTACACCCTGGACAGTGGCCAACTCGTCGCAGGGCTAACACAGAGACATAGACACACAGACAATCATTCACTCTCACACTCATTCACTAGGGCCAATTTACAGTTTCCAATTGACCTAACACATGCATGTCTTTGGACGGTGGGAGGAAGCCGGAGAACCCGGAGAGAACCCACGGTAACACGGGGAGAACATGCAGACTCCCAGAGAGATCATGTGATGTAATGTTCGCCCAGGAATCGAACCCATGATTGTGGTTTATAATGATCAAAATGTCAAATGATGATGCATATTACAATAAATCCCGCAAAAAAGCCCAAGAGGTCTTTAAAGTATTTAAATGTACGCAATGTTACTTTGTTGGCACCGGCCTGTTATAAGAGATGTTGGTACTATATCTGGAATGATCCACAATATGACAACACATTTTTTTTTTAAACTTTATCAAGTAAAGCAAGCAAGTAACACCACCAGGCCAAGCGACATGTCAGATCTGCAGAGAGGCGAGCCCGCTCACATTAAGTATGCATGTTTTTTAAGGTCTTTTGGAGCAATACAATAAAAACTAGAGTAACTGAATAAGTGCCAGAGAGATAAGTGTGAAACATTCCAATGGCAAAATGATGTATGTTTTGAAAGCTGTTCAGTCCTAATTTGCCGTTGCTAACGGGTGAACGCGAAACCCACATATCACAACGAACAAGAATAAAGTGTAAAAAAAACCAAAACTCCCAAAACACAAGCACGAGGTTCACTGCGGCCATCCAGCACCAAAAACAGCAGTTCGAAAAAAATGACATTACATTACAGTTTAATGTGACATGAGATAATCTTTTATGTTCACAGAATTTGAACATTGCCTCGTGTTTCTGAACCGTTCCGTTTCACCGTCACACACCAATGAAATGATGGCAAGTGATAGCCCGCAACAGCTTTGGTTCATTGCCAGGCGCGGGATGAAGTCTAGTAAAGATCCCCCCGAAATGCCAAGTGGCTAATGCGGCAGACAGTGATGAATTGGCAGCGGCTCAGGTCTGCACAGCTGCGAGCCAGAAGCTGGGCCGGGGCTTCCCTCTCGCTGGACCCTCGACCAACCTGAGCTCTCCACATGGCGCCGCACCAGAAATGATATTATCCTCGAATTTTCATCAAGCCCTTTTCATCAAGTTATCACGGGCGCGGACCTGAGGGGAGACGGGGAATAGCAGCAAATCAACAAATCATCAGCGAGGCATTACGGGACGTCCGATTTGAACCTGTGGCTGATTGCAAGCTGAGAGACTCTGACTGCGAGACGAAAGGGTTGAGTTTCTGCAGAATTCAAAGTGGAGACTGAGATGTTTAAACTACAGCTTGTACAATTTCATTTAACCGCAATATTACTGCCTGGATTGCAAATTGTATTACATGAAAAAGACAATGAGTTGGTGATGTGATTAGTTTGGTAGTTGAGTGTGTGGTCCAGCCTTCTTTTAACACATTCACGTTTAGCTATTGTTAACTCATTTACAGTCATACGAACTGTCGATGTAGCTAAAGAGATGTAACTATACTTTATTTTTAACCTTTGATGCGAATGTGCAGCTACTTTTACATCAAAATCAAGCATTTCCGATCTCCAATGCGCTTTTGTAAGACATGGGGCCAAGTTTTTAAAATGGGGGCCCCGTCTGGGATGCAAAACAGTTACCAGACATAGTACTTTTCCAACTATGTCAGAGAAAAGGTTTATAGTCAACTGTCACCCCATCTTTAGTCCGGACAGTTCTACCAAATGTGGTGCCACTATGATTCAAGACATGAGACATTTTCTTCAACGCTATTTCTCATCCTTTTTCCCCCCTTTAATTTAGCAATAATGAATGATGTTTCTCTCAGCACCGTCCAGACAGCATTTGTCCGTTCCAGTCTAGCTCTCCTCTGTCTCTTTGCCCAAACACATCCCTACACTGTCCACAGCCACAGCCTCTCAGACGGTGGGAGCAGACGCACGGATCACCAGAACATTCACACCTGCTTTTTACTGATTGAGGGTTTCCGACTAATTTGATGTTCACTCAAGTCTAAAGAGAAGAAAACAAGACTACTGCTACAATTACCTCGCTTCAGCTTGCTTAGTTAGTTCATTTATTATGGTCGAGTCTTCTTTGTGCCATTTCCAGGCTGCTCAGGGACACAATGACGATGCTAAAACGAGGTTCGAGGTGATAGGTTTGGTGGAAAAGGTCCAAGGTGTGACGAAGCATGGTCTCCCTACGTCTGGGTGGGGATCGTCAAGGCAGAAACAAAGAATAGGCCTGCTGGAATTTTGTTTCTTCTTATTCTTTTACAACATGCAGTGCATTGGTTACAAATGGACAGAAGGATTCAACCTCTGCATTTTAAAAGGTATTGAGAACCCGAAAGAGATCCAATTAGAAGCGACAACCAGGATCGTGTCCAATCAGACTCGTTCTGGATGTTAAGTTCTCCTGGTGCAACGTTAGAGAGAGCGATACAGTCGGATTATGAAGGAACACCACTAAGGGAAGCTTTGAACACCTCAGTAGGGTCAAACAAACGAACCATTTTAATCTGTTCTCCTGCTGTTCTTGAACTGTGTGAATCGACACTGGAATTTCACCACTGTGGGACAAATAAATGATGAATTGACGTTTATGTGTATTTTAACATGAACTTAGCTTTAGGATGGATAAAGGTCGTCTTATATTATCCTATCTTATCTTACTGCAGATACGAAGACATGGCGGGGAATAATGTGATCCAGCGGCCCAAATTTGTATAAATATCTAAGAATGCTAACGGTAGCTGCACACTAGAACAATCCGTTTACAGTATGCTACAAATAAAATAAATAAATACAGAAAAAAATCTCCATTTGTAGAATCCATAGTTATAATGTTATTTTACGCAGAATCTAGCAGAAACGCTCTTAAAAGAGGACAAAAAACTTAATCGACAGTGACTGGCCTCTTGCCGCCTGTAGCTGGACAAACAGTTCAAACGGGTTCTGGTACGGGGCCTTTAATCCAAGAGAAAAGTTTGCTTTTGTTGATTGTGTATCAAACAACAAAATTAAGTTTGGGTCCATTACAAAATCGACTCAGCTGCAATGGATTCTTTTCAAAGTGGCACGGAACACTGTTTGGAGCATACATGGCTTTGCTCATTTGTTCTAATTTAACTGACCAAATCTTTTCCTCCTTTCTGAAAACAATGCCTTCTTGTTGATGTTCCCCGAGGGTTTCAGCTGAGATGTATACCCAAGCGAAGATCTTCTGGACTATCTCGCGTCCCTCATCCAAGTTGACTGAATCCCCCCAAACAGTAAATATCTGTGTATCTGTGTATTTTTAGAAGGCCATACTTAGTCCATCAAGGAAGGGATGGTTACAGAGGAGTCCAACTCAGAATTACTGCCCACTGTAACTCACATGAACAGCCCCAGTGATGCTTAATGGCACTTGATTACTTGGAGTAGACAGTCAGAACACCCCCGAAAAAAACAGCAATTGGGTCGTTTTAAACAACCTGTAATTTTTCTTCTCTGTCACTTTTTCCACTAAAGCTGGCAAAGTAATGAGCAAATATGTCTGTGGTTTAAAAGTATGCCGCAACATATAATTCGGACTTGGTTTACATGGTGGTATTAGGCCCTGCTCCACGGAGAAAACATTGAATTGAACAAGCAACGATTATTGTGGCTCAGGGTTTTAAAATATCGAGGCGCTGACACAGCAATTGCCGTCTCTTAAGTAATAGCTGTATGTCAAAAAGAAGTCATTTTAATGCACACTGCATGATTGACATCCCAACTCCATAGTGCCTAAAGTACCATAGTGTGTGTCTATACTTAAAAGTAGGAGTACCAAATTCTTAGCATTTGCATCTGTATTTGTAATTGTTTTGTAAAAGAGAGAACAAAGTCAAGAATGTTCATAATTTTACTACTGTTATTATTACTACTTTGTTTGTAAGATGCTACATATTTGGGGTACTTTATACTTCATACTCACCTTCAGCTCACCTCTACAAGTCCTTCCGACTCACCACTGGGTTTCACTGGATCTTTTCTCTTCCAGCATCTGTGGAAAAGTGTGCCGTGTAGAAGAGTGAAGTTCACCACTTCAGAGTAATCCCGGTCCATTTGTCAAACTGTTCCTCTGAAGGATGTGAAGGAGTGTCCCACAATCCTCTGGGGGAGTCGCTCAGGTGACCACCGCTTCCTCTGGCTTCCCCGACTTTGTGTTGCACCTAAGAATAAAAATGGTCAAAGCCACTTAATAATATGTCAAGTGTCATTTCATTCCAGATGCAGATGTTTCTTTTCTGGGTCTTCTTACATTTGAAGTGGTGACTGCATTGTTGAAGGCTTTACACTGTTTTACTCGTGTTTGCTCCATAATATCATGGTTGGAAGTTAGATTCCCACTCATTTCATACCATCAGTCGGTAATAGTTCCAGTGCTAAAGAACCAATGAACTCTCAGTTTAATGAAGGAACATATTTTTCTGATTGGAATTTTATGTCTGGAAGTATTAACAAATGAAAATACTAACATATTAACTAACACAGGGATTTAAATACCTATAAAACAGTTCCGCAGCAGCTCCAAACTGTTAGCTAGTTTTTAGGACAATTATTTATTTATTTGAGGGGGACTTCTTCATGTGCTCTGATGTCATCAAAGAGAATGTCAATTTAGAGGGTCATGACCACTTTTGGAAACATCTTCTGATGAAAAGGAACATTTTAAAATCTTCCTTATAATGTTATAATGGCAATTGTTTACAGTATGGTTGCTAGGTAACAGCTGTGGAATTACCTCTACCTATGTCATGTTTGCTGCCTATGTCCAACCAGAAAATAACATTATAAACTTTACAAACTGGTCAAACAGGAGAAAAATTTGAATGTGTCGTTTAATCGGTCGAATAGACTTTAAGGGGAATTGTAGATTTGGTTTTGTCAGTGTATTCATTCAATACAAAATTCTAAATAGATATTACTACACCTTGACACGCTCCATAAAATAGTTATTAACAGAAATGATCAATGTTGGAAATGTCCAAATGCAGCAGGTACTTTTTGGTCCATGCTACTTTATAGAAAGAACCTTACACCAACACTACAGCTATGGAGAGAATGACGCAGAATCAGAGTGAATCAGAAAAGGTTTATTGCCATTGTCAATGAACAAAATTCACAAACAAAGGAACTTGTTTCCGCATTAAGGTGCAACATACAACGATGAACAATGATAAAAACAACATTTATGAAATCAAAAGGGCATGCATTAAAGACAAATATTTAAATTTACTGTAGGATCAAATAAAAAACATGCTTACTATGTACACGAGAATTTACAGTTACATTTACAGTTGTAGTGCAGAAAATGACAGTGCAGTGAGTGATGAATAGTTACAGTTAAAGTGGCAGGTGTTTAGAAGTGTTCATGAGTCCAACGGCAGAGGGAAAGAAACTGTTCTTGTGACGGGATGTTCTGGTCCGGATGGACCGTAGCCTCCTGCCTGAGGGGAGTGGCTCAAATAGACCATGTCCAGGGTGAGAAGGGTCAGCTGTGAACATACTTACCTTTAAGGCTGCAATGATTCACTGACTAATCGTGACCTTTTATAATATATAAGAAAGTGGGGTATATTTTGATTGTAAATATATCTGGAAAACTTCAGTTACCATTTCAACCTGTATTTGGTTAAACATTTAATTGAAAAGTGCCAGTGTGCCTTTGAAATAATTGCTTGACAAGCCAACTGATTTTTTAAAAAGCTGACTAGTGGAGTGCTAAAATAACCGTTAGTTACAGCCTGACTTACCTTGACCCAAAGTTGTACAATGCAGTGACTGCTACAGCGCTGCTTTCAGGACCAAGCCACGCTCCGACCTCTGAGAAGTCCCGATGGATAACACAAGTTCAGTGTAAGCTAGAGGGGAAACGTACATATTAACTTAACCAGATACACTCTCTCACCTTAATTAAAGTGATTACATGACTGGGCCATTCATAGCATGTTTGCACGGGCTTCCCCTTTTAAATGAAAATAAGCACAAATAAACAATAATTACAGCCATGTTGAGCGAATCACTACCTTGGATAAACCTCGGGTACATTGTTAGAACATATGAGTCAGAGGCCGTAATGTGACAGCCCGACACTGCGCCCCGGTCCCAGGGTTCACGTGAGGTCATTGGCTGGGCGTGTTTAGATGGTCACATCAGCTTCAGCGCTCTCTGTTCCATCAGTATTTTCAAAATGACACCATTTTTACCTCCGGACAAAAATGTATACTGTTAAAATGTTATGCAATAAAACATACTTTATGAATTATGGCAACTAACACAATACTTCTTTAAAATACATTTGTCAGTAACACAGTAAGAATGCAGTTTATTTGAATTTGTATAGAAATAAACAATCAATGCAAGAATGATCGGTTAAAGAAGGAACATTCCAGATAAAGCGTTTACATGAGGGAAACCAGGAAAAGTTACATAGTGCACTTTGAACATTGTTACAGTCGTGGTACTTACATTTTATAGTCTTTGCATCGTTCAGTCTCACCTCTTCCAAAAAGCCTGTAAAGAGTCACCATGTTCCTAAATGCTTTTTAGGATTATGATACGTTTGGTCCGGCTTCAGACTGATTATGGAGGGAATAGCAACAGTATTTGGGTTGTCTGGCTGTTGAAATATGTGTTTATTAAATACAGCTTATAGGATTTTGGCACCTCTTTTACAATCGCTTGACTTTCTCTGTGTTTTGCTCAGGATCCAAAGTCCAATATGATCGGCATAAAAGTGCAGACTCTAATCCAGAGCTCTGGTATTGGCATAATCTTGTGCTGCAACAAACAATTACTTTGGTAATCAATTAAACTAGCAATTATGATTTTCATTTGGTATAGATTATATATATTTTGGAATAGTTTTTGCTTTGTTTGTGTATTAAAATCCTCTGACATGTTTTGGAGTCTGTAATATATATATATATGTAAAATATTTGATTACTAAATTAGTTGACAATGATTTCAATAATACATTTTAATCAATTAACTTTTTAGATTTGTTATTTAGGCACATAATATATCTGGGGGAATGAGTTAGACTTGAAAGGATGACGTGGCACCACCTACAAAATGATGAATAACTCAGACCTTGTAAGTAAACAAATGTGGTTGGCTATATGTCGCAAATGGATTTATTTATTTGTTTCAAACAACACAAACATTTAGACATACATCCAGTAAAAAGTACATACAGGCCTACATATAGAAACGTAAATAAAATAATCGAGATATAACATAAAGTACAGCCGGTTGATTTGTCACATTCCAGTTACCAACATTACCTTCTTTATACCTTTTGACAAATATTTTCTTACATTTTCTTTTTAATTGTATCATGTTTGGACATTGCTTGATTTCTGCACTGAGCTGGTTCCATAGTTTTACTCTATTAGTTATGAACATTTGTTTTATTGTTCTTCAATATTTTTTTTTTTAATTTAAAATGTATCATCATTTCATTATCATCATCTCTTTCATAGACATTTTTTCACTAAATCCGGTCATAATTTTTGTCTGACTTTATAATTTGAGTGTATATAAACATCAAAAAATAACAAATCAAAATAAAAAGTCAATTTGGTCAAAAGTCCAATTCCAGACTCATTGTCATTTTTTCCATGTGTCTGATGTCCGTTACAATGTCAGTCCAGTCCTTGATCGTAGGTGAGGTTTGTGTCATCCATTTCTTTGTTGCTTTTTTCCTGCCGCCAAAAGTACATTCCAAAGGTATCCATCAGTTGTGTCCATGGCAAGAGTTTTGAGGCCCAAGTACACTGTTCTAAAATCAAGAGTGATGGCAATGTCAAAAACAGTCTGCAGTGCATTATGAACTTCAGTCCAATATTTTTTAACAACAGGACAGTCCCAAAACACGTGACAGTTTGCCTCCTGGCTGCCACAGTTTCTCCAACAGTCAGCATTTCCTTGAATAATGGATACTTTGACTTGGTGTTATGAAAAAATGACAATTTTTTCCAGCAAAACCCCTTCCAAACATGTGATGTAGTTGTCCCCCACTGTACAAACAGTTTCCCACTCTTCATCTGTCAAAACAAGAATACTGTACCTTCTCTTTCCAATTTGTTTTTAATATATTTAGTCGATTATTTGTCAAAATTAGTAATGCACTGATATAATTTAGATATCCTGCCTTGCCATACAAATCTTGAGATTGTTTTATTACACTCATCAAACAGGGGATGGAAATCTGACGCAAAATATATATTTTTTATTTTCAACCCTTTGATTTAGATTTAAGTATGAGATAAGACTCGATTTTTCAACATATTTCTATATTGTGGAGAAAAGAGTTAGAGGTTTTTTCCTCTAAGATTATTGATAGTTCTTTATGGAGGACCACACCCAAATATTGAAGGTATTCCGTTTGACATTTAATGGGT
This sequence comes from Chaenogobius annularis, assembly GCA_015082035.1. Taxonomy (NCBI): domain Eukaryota; kingdom Metazoa; phylum Chordata; class Actinopteri; order Gobiiformes; family Gobiidae; genus Chaenogobius; species Chaenogobius annularis. Next base: position 605,054 of record BJKM01000065.1, on the reverse strand, counting down.
AAGTCATTGTAAAGGACACCGCCAGTAAGAGAGAAATTCAGTTTTTGTACATTCAATTTGTATCCAGACATTGGACCAATATCATGAAGGAAATGCATAACATTAGGTATGGACATTTCTGCTTTGGTTAAACATAGTAATACATCATCTGCATAACAGGCAATTTTATGCTCAATCAATTGAGGCACATAAATTGTTTCCGATTGTCTAATATATTGGGCCAAGGGCTCCAAGTACAAAGCAAACAAAAGGGGGGACCAAGCACAACCCTGCCTTACCCCTCTCTCCAAAGTCAGTGAGTCTGTCAAGTGACCATTCATTTTAATTCTTGATGTCATCGTAAAGAGTCTCAATATTTTTTATTATTAAATAATCTATTTTAAATTTGTTTAGCACTTTCAATTAATAAGGCCAGTTTACAGAATCAAATGCTTTTTCAGCATCCAGACTTATTATTACAGCTGTTTTTGTTTATGGTTCATTATGTGTAAAGATCGTCTTATGTTGTCTTGTGTTTGTCGTTTGTTAATAAATCCTGTCTGATCATGGTGAATTCAATTTGGGAGTATTTGTTCCATTCTTTTGGACGTAACAGAGGTGCATAAACAATAGTCCACATTCAGAACTGAGATTGGTCTGTATGAAGCACAGTCACGCACATGTGCTGTAGGCTACCTTATTCAAATCTATAATAGCTGTCAAATAATCATCTAACAATATTAAAACACTTTTACATGACAGCAGTGATGATAGGTCTTGATTCTGATTAAGTAGAAGTGTTTTATATTATTTCGTTTACTTTTTAGGGACCTGTGGATGAAGGTAAGTCACGTGAGAGTCCTCCTGGTGACGACCTGCAGCCAGATGCCTCTGTCAGCAGCAGCCTCCAGAGCCTGCCTCCTCCTGCCTCCTCCTGCCTCTCCCCCTCTTCCTCTCTTCCTCTCTCCCTCTCTCTGCCCGGTCGGTCCCCAGACTCCCCGCCCCTGAAACGGTGTAAGACATCGGCGGTATGTTCGCAGCCTGGGCCAGTGCAGCGGGAAACACGAGCGCGGAGCCGGATTCAGAGTGCGGGGCGGCGCCAGCTGGGACTTCAAAGGCTCACATCAGAAGGCCCGCCGTATAAAGAGCGCGAGGAGACAGCGGCGCGTGCGGTACGAGCTCGAGCTCCAGACGTGAGCGCGGGAACATGCGAGCAGACGCGGGATTATTGCACTCACGCACAGCCGAGGTGACGAGGGGGCGCGCGGGACCGGCACAGGTAAGGCAACTCGGGAAAACTTCTGATTTTTATTATTATGATTATTCATTTATTTTATTTGTTTAGCCTGGTCTAGAGGAAATAAATGTGTTAGGCTATAATAACTGATTAAACTAGTTGACTATCCATGTGTTTCAGAAAGATGCGAAATTAAGATTGTTCACATTAATCATTTTAAATTAAATGATCAATCTTATAAATGGGGAAAAATAGTTAAAATGTTGCATATAACAGGAAGCTGAAGTATATAAATAAAAAGAGAAAATGGGGTAGTCTTTATTATTTACTTTATTTATTATTTGATTTTAGCAAATAAAACAACTTATTTTTGTCCAGACAGACATGTGCATTACAGTGTCTGCAGATTTTTAAGTTACATTTGTTCATTTAAAAGTAATTGCATTGTGACAAAAGTAAACTCAAATGCTATTTTATTTATGATATATTATTTGGGCAATGTATAATACATTTTATCTGTAGTTTACGTCTTTGGACAAGAAAACATTTTTTTCCTTTTACTAATAATATAATCGACTGTAGTGGTTTGGCTAATACGTAATATTTTCGTGAAATCTCGTGTCTCATTAACGTTAAATGCATCTTGATCATGCTCTTATAGAATTATATGTTTATTCCCAGCGTTCTTTTCCAAATTTAAACAATGTAGTTTTAATTGAAGTAAGCTTTTGAAAAGTGAAATGTCGCACACATGTAGAAGCAGGCGGCGTGTACGGTTTGTTTTCTCTGTTAAAAAAAAAAAAAAAAAAAAAAAAAAAAAAAAGGAGCGAGCTAAAGCGAGGCAAGCTAAATAAATAGGTCCGAGTTTACAGTGACAGACCGCAGCGCGCGCGACGAGGCATCACGAGGTGTAGCGTCCACAGCGTCAACACTTCTTAAAGATATTGTGTGGAAAAGTGTAGGCTAAAATATGTCAAGTGACCCTAATAACACAAAAGTCAAGTAAAAAATAATAATAATATTAAAAAAAATAAATATATATATATATATATATATATATATATATATATATATATATATATATATATATATATATATACATATATGTATAAAATGTTTGTATTATGTAGGCGATATTTTCAGTGGATCGCGAATGTACCAAAACGTGCCTTTACGTCACACTCAACGTTTTTGCATCTTTTTCCGGTTAATCGTTTGAAATTATTGACGGTACGTGCTGTAACGATAAATGCACATTTTGTTTATCTCCAAAACAGCAATTGTGATTTATCACCTTTTCGATATATCTGCCACTTCTGCTTTGACAAGTGTCGGAATAAATAGGCTCTTTGTCGCTAGAATTTGATTAAAGTAATACTAGTTGTTGAGTCTACACTTAACATCAACCTTTTGACAACTTCAGGAATGTCAGACAAATATTAGAAAGTGTAGGCTATTACTGAAAGAGTGGCAAAAATAGGCTACATAAGCAATAAATATAGTAGTAGTGCTGAGTCTATAGCCTAGTAACACTTTTTTATGTATTATGTATTATTTATGTATAGGTATTCAGTTTTCACCTATTTAAAATCGTTTTTTTCTCTTTCAGGAGTGACTGGAGGACACGTTGACTCACAAAGAAGGAATTTTATTGTATTCTTCATCATCTTTTTTTTCTTTTTTGTTTTGTTTTTGGCCCCAGTGAAGACTAAGGACTTATTTACACAAAGATGAACACCATCGTCTTTAACAAACTGAGCAGCCAGGTCCTGTTCGAGGAGAAGGCTCAGGAGGTGGAGATGAGCAGCCGGAATTACCTAGAAGTGATCGACGGGCAACATCCGGACCTGCTGTCTGGAAACCCGGGCATCCGAGACAGCCAGGCCAACAGGCACAGGCGCAGCGGGTACGTACTCCAACTTGGCTTTCACATGGTCTAGCAGCATTCTATAGGTCTGTGGAGTTTAAGTGAGAGTATTAAATGACAAAAGATCGTTTATTTGTCACATGCTATCGGCTACATTCGGTCATGCAAAGTAGGATACAATGGAATTTGAATACGACTGACAAAAGTATTGAAAATCAGATTATAATCAATACTAAAACTAGTATCAAAACAAGTATTGATAGGGAAAAAAGTCACGTAAAACAGTAAAAATATGATATTTCCAGAACAGTTCAGGATGATTTGGAGCTTTGACAGAACTAGAATAAGACCACATTGTAACTTGAAGAAAGCACTATTATTATGGGTTGTATTGTATTGTAGTATTGAGCCTATTCCTTTTAGTATTACGATAACACTAAATGTGAAATACATTACCGTCTCTGTCGACTAAAGACCGGCCGATTATTCGACTAAAAGCGGGCATGGTACTGGCAAAAAGCAACTTTTCATTACTCCCAAAACGTACTAATTTGTGCTGTTGTGGATAAATCCTTATAATGTTGATAAAATAATCATACACCAATTGTTGACTAAACGACTAAAGGATTACAGTCCTCATAGTATCTGAAGTGAAATGTATTTTATTACGACTACCATAATATGTTGCCTTGGTCATGTTTTATGCCATTTATCTTATATCAGCAGCAATAAAAGTCAATTCACCTACAATTTTGAAACAGCCGATGGATAACAGTTCATTAAAATATGGTCGCATCTGTAGTAAGAATGACTATGTTGCTGTGACATTTATAATCACTCCATCATTCCATTCATATAAAGAGCGTTGGAGTCAGAAGCCAACACAAGCGCTGGAATGCACAACAAGCCGTCACCAGACTCTGTGCGTAGAAGGAGCGCTTGATAAGAACAACTAAACAGACAAGACAGACAGACGTCATACAGTATTTTTGAATAAATATTTTCGCTCAAATCACGTAACGGATGTACTCATTGTCAAAATAAGCTGTGCGCGTCGAAGAGATGACAGCCGTTCCACCTCGCAGCTGGTTCCAATAGTCTCTTCCCGCGTAGCCTGCTTCCCATTTAGGTGTTGTTGTTCGCAGCTAATCTTTGAAATTAATAAGTGGGTCAGAAATGTGCAGTAGCTTTCAAAAAGAAAAAAGAAACAAGCTTCCATCTGGATCCAATGACAGCGTCTGTCCTTCAACCTTCTGTGTGGTCGAGCCCGTTTCTGCCGTAATAGTTTAGTGACAAGGAACAGGTGTAGGAGAATGTCGCTGCGCTAGTGTTAGCTTAAGCGCGCGAGGTCTAGCGGTGTGATATATTTGAGGATTGGGAGTGCGGAGGAAAAAGTGCAGTCAAATGTCCTCCAGGATGTACACAGCCTTTCAGATTACAAGGAAAATATTTGTAGAACATGAAGCCGGGGCAGAGCGGAGGTTTTAACATGTGCAGGAGCGAGGAGAGCAGCGCCACACTGACATCTACAGGAGAGCGGAGTGGGACAGGTGGGCTGCCCTGCAAACTACTAGTAGAAATTCAAGACACTTTCCTTTTCTATTAATAGACTGAATGGACACAAGTGAAGTGGCACATAATGTGATTTAAATGAAAAACTGGGATCGACCTCATAATATCACATAATATTAAAAATCAAGATGATTTTGGCAAATAAAAAACACACTTTTAAGACCGACACAGTTTTTGATGAAGACGAAATCCTAATTTTAATGCTACAAATACTTACAGAAATGCTGACTCCACAATAATGTTTGTATATCATATATTACAAACATAACCCAAATAACATTTTGAGGCAAATGTTATTTTATTTTTTCATCCTTCGTGATAGAAAAGCAAACTAAGAACTAGAAATTCAAAAGTATTACTTCATTTTTTCAGATGATTATTTACAATGGCAGTGGATGATACAAAATATAAATATTGTCCTAATTTCTTCATTCATTCATTCATTCATTTGTGACTTTGGGCCTTAGGCACGGGTACACCCTGGCACACAGACACACACTCACTCACATTCATGCAATAGGGGCATCTTTTTTAAGAGTTACCAGTTTTACCTAGCAAGTGTTTGGATGGTGGGAGGAAGCCGGAGAACCCGGAGAGAACCCACGGTAACACGGGAAGACTCTAGAGAGCTAAGTGATGTTGGTCTGGCCCGGGAATCGAACCCATGATCTCCTCATTGAGAGGCAAGAGGCCATTGTGCACCATGTTCTTATGTAAAGCAACAAAAGTAGCATGGCAACAATCAATTCAATTCCATGACATCTGCATTGTACATACAGTATCCAACTTATTTCAGATACTAACCAGACTATTATAACAAGTGCACTTAAAAGGTGCACCACGTAACTTTTCTGAGGGAGAGTAAGCCACCTTCTTGTCTCAATGGAGTTGTCATTGGGTTGCCTGGAATGTTCCACTGTATGACATTAAACTTGTCTCACGATAAGAAGCAGGTGGAGCCACTAAGTTGTGCACAAGTAAAACACAATAAATGCCAGATAGATGAGTTTAAGGACACTTTAGCTGATTTGAACTGTCTTAAATCAGAATCAGAATCAGAAAGAGTTTATTGCCATAGTCAATGAACAAAATTCACAAACATAGGAACTTGTCTCGGCATTAAGGTGCAACATAAAACACTGAGCAATAATAAAATAACATATATTCAATCAAAAAGGGCATGCAATTGAGGAAACAATAAAAAAAATCAAAAAAAAAAAACAAATATAAAAAAATAGGCATTACTAGGTACATAAGTAATGCCTATTTGAGATTTACAGTTTTGAGTGCAGAACATGAACATGAAGATCAGAACTAGTTTGCACGGTCCAAAGTTATTCTTCACTTACCGTTTCCGAGCATCCTTATTATTTACCAAGATGAGTTTATATGCGCTTTTCTCAACTGGCCTTCACAACTGGGGGCCAGAGTGGAGTTTCGCCGTCATGGTAAACCTAACAACAGCCAGCATGCTAACAGTGCACTTCCTGGTTTTTCTGAGAATAAAAATAGACTGCACTCAGTGGTCTCACTACATGACACTCTTGCACAGCCAGTTTAATGTCATACTGCGGAACATTTCAGACATGACTATTGAGACACATAGGTGGCTTACTTTCTGAAAAGTTCCACGGTGCATGTTGAAATGCACTTGCTATTATAGTCTTGTCGGTATCTGAAATCATTCCTTGTGTCGACGTTTTGGAAATGTACAATGTGAAAGACAAAGAACTGAGTTAATTAGGGTTAGGTGTACATTAGCTTTTTCTTCAGCATACTCTTTTTGGGTTCTGTACATTACAATATAGTGTTAATGTGTGTAACGTTATGTAAAATTGCCCAAATGAACTAAAACCTAAATAACTGTCATACTATTTTTGATAAACTGCTCTGTAGTATGACTTGGGCGAGAGGATGTATGGCCTCAGTTGTTTTGAGCAGCACCATAGACACTGCTCTTATATTATAAATCCTAACATTTATAGTAAAACCATGGGATATTGCATATTTCATCTTCCACACTTACTGTAACCAAGAATGTCTCAGTGCTTTCTCTAGCCGCAGCTGGACTCTCATGTTGTTGTGTCAGGGAAGCCCAGCAGTATCATTTCGGCTGTTTGTCCCTGCCTTGTGTGAAAGCCTTGGCTTGGACGCTGACCCTGCTACATTGTTCTCGCTGCCCTTCCTTCTCTGCGTAGAACGTGGACGTGTTTTTGTTTGCCTGGCTGCGAGGTGCTGGCGGTCTGCGGGCCTTTGCGAGATAAACCTCCAGCGTGTCTCATTGTCGCGATGCCTCCGTGTCCCTGTAACTCGGTCCAACCTCTTCAGACTAATGACAGTGCTCCGGGAGAGAAGATTACACAGCTGACAACGGGCTCATTTCAAGTGTCACAACGTACAAGATTCAGTGACGGGACGACAAGCTGGGATCATTTGAGTTGTAATTGAAAGTTTTAATCGATTTGTAAATTAGAAATGTAAAATGTTTCAATCAAGTTAAAGGTGCACATTGTAACTTTTCTGGCCAGTGCACCACCATCCTGCTTGTCTCCATGGCGGTGTCATTGATAAAGGCGTGCACTAACGGACCTCCACGGGGGAAGCAATCCATTCATTTTAATGTAGAAGAGCTGCTCTGTTCCACTGTTCAGCAACTACAAGAGCGGGCTAAATGCTACTGCAAATACTGTATTTAATCACGTACTGAATAATACTTTTTCTTTTCTGAGGTGCGCCAGGTCATCAACATTATTAGTTTTGTTTAAGATACACATAATTAACCAGGAAAAAGTTCTGCTTCAACAGCGTTTTTCGCCCACGCCAGACCGCCACGCCTCCTGATATGACGCGTCGCAGACTTTATCTATTGCTTCACCTGGAATGTTCCACAGTATTGCATTACACTTAAATCAGTCTTGCTTTTATTCTATTACAGGTGGTTTTTTTGCTGAAAATTTGACCTTAAAAACTTTTAAGCATTTCTACTGCTTGCCTCTCCACAGATTCGACCTGTAACTTAGCCCACTTCTCACATGCATTTCTAACATCCGTTACTACAACCTTTCTTCACAGACTCCTGCTTGATTGGTGTAAAACTACAGTATCATTTTATATTTTACAACAGACACAATCCTATAAAACCTGTCATACGCACTTTAAAGTCCACCGGTCCACATAAATAGGTGGATAAATTGTACTGAAAATTTGGTCGGTTTTCGAAAGCCTAGACCAAAATGTCATTTGTCAAGTTGTATTTGTTTCTGTTTCTGCAGCGGGCGCCCGAGCGGAGGGAAAGTGCGGCACAAGCGGCAGGCGTTACAGGACATGGCTCGGCCGCTAAAGCAGTGGCTGTACAAGCACCGTGACAACCCCTACCCCACCAAGACCGAGAAGATCCTGCTGGCCCTGGGCTCGCAGATGACCCTGGTGCAGGTCTGACCACACACCACACACTCTACACATCCAAGTCAATATTCTCTCAAAAAGCTGTTGGCAGCCCATACTTTTCCCTATAATTTTCATAAATGTGGAAAAGCAATTGTAAAGTCCAGAGGATGGTTTATTTTTAGATTGCCTGTTAAAAGCCAGACACAGCGAGGAGTGTTCATTGGTCATGGGTTTGATTGTACTTCAACAAAAGCAGGCGTTTACTTGCTCGTGATGAGTAAAATATAGTGGTTGACAGTGGGGTTGCTGGTCTGTGTCCGTGGGGAGGACGCTCGCTCACACAAACATCTCACTGCAGTCATGGTTATGGGCTTGAAGAAAGCTGAATGTGTGACTGGCTCTGTGTGGCAGCTCCAGATGAAAAACAAACACTTTCCGTCAAGCCCATTGTCTATAATAACTCAAAGATGGTCAGTTCTGATTTAAGCACCAGTGGTATTGACAAAAATGTATACTTTATTTTTATTTTTCTGGAGTAACTCATTCATATTAAGAAGATATTTGGTCAATCCAACAGAAATCTTCTCTATTGTAACCACAACAAACTCACCCACAGCCTTGTTTTACCACAGACATATAAGAAAGCGGTGTAGTCCCACATGTGCAGTGTCTCTTCACACTTAAGTGGTAAAAATAAACCTTTATGTGTATTTTTTGGACAGCAGGTTGGCTAAAACAAAATATGGGCCTGTGCAGCAGAACTTAGGTTTACAGCTTTTAGCCAATATCGGCCCAATATATATCGGCCAGCAGATGTCTAATTCCTATGTACACTGTTCCTAGTTCTTATAGAGAAGGCTTTACTTTTGCTCTCAAGATGAACCTTCTACATTACAGCTTTTACTCCCTTCGCTGCTGCTCTCAGACGGCCACTTGGAGCTGCCGGTGCGAGCGTGTAGCCTCTGGCGCGTGCAGAGCCGTGTACTACTGTGTTTGGCTGAGTGAGTCTGCGGCGGGCGCTTGTACAGGCTCCTGATCTGCTCCTCCTCATCGCGAGCGCCGTGTTTGTTTTGGTGCGGGGGCTGAGCAGACGCAGAGAAATGCTTCGTGTTTGGACTTCAGGATGAAAACACGCGCGCACTCCCATGTCCGAGATGACACCCAAACAGCAGACGCGAGGGCCCGGGGTCAAAGCGGCTCCTCCCATCACTTAGACTCTGTTATTTTAAAAACTTATCTCCCATCTTGTGTACACTTCATTTCAGACACATTTGGAATAACGTCCGGACTGTAGATGGAATGAAAACAGCGCTCTGATGGGTCGAAGAAGCAAAAAAACATACACTGTAATTTTTATGATTGTTTGAGCACATTTCCTGGGATTTACCAGTCAGTCATTCTTTTATACAAAGTTAGCATATCAATAACATGCTAATGACTCTACCCCTAGCGGCCATCAGCTGACAGCCTGAGTGACGGCTGACTTCCTCCTGTCATCTCAGAGACGCACTGTTAAACTCTTTCAGATGCAAACATAATTGCATTGAATGGGCCGCACTGTGCTACTGTAGCTGTGGTCAGGCTCTTATCCAAGCCTGACCTTCTGTTAAGTTGTACTAACATTGCTACTTCACAGGTCATTAGCATCAGTCGCTATTGCTAATTATGCATGGGTTTATGCCAGAATGACTCCGCCAGAGGCCTTATATCACATTTCAGCCACCTGCGCATCTACAGGTAGATACGTTTAATGCCATATTGTGGAACTTTTCAGACAACGCTCTAACATCTCCTGGGAAACATGCAGATGGCAGAAACTCCATCAGAAAAGTTACATGGTGCACCTTTAAACATGTGTACAGGTGATATGGGGATCAGAGGTGGCAGAAGTACTGAAGTTCGGTACTCAAGTAACAGTACAATTACTTGTCTACAAAATGACTGGTTCAGCTGAAACTCCTTTTCTTGAGTAAAAGTACAAAGGTACACCATCGTAAATGTACTTAAACTAAAAGAGTAAAGTAAAAACACACTGTTGATGGAACTGTGTTAAAAATTCAATCAATTGAATTATGGGTTTTAAATGAATGAATTAAAACAAAAAACTCTACACATTTTTAGCTTTTTAATGATAATGCAGGTTAAATAAAAGGAAAGCCACTGAAATGATCCTTCCCCAAAGTTTTACTGAACTGAGGAGCTAAAGCCTGGTCTATTCATTCTGCTGTCTGTGTTTATGAACACTCAAACACGTGCTCAGCCACACCGCGCTCAAACACTACTAAGATATGATTCAGCCCGTTTAAGCCTCTACCTGCACTGTCACCATGACGCCCGTGCAGCTCTCTTTTCCCTCTCTAACAGTTCTTTTCATGTTCACGGCACGGTCTTAGGTCCAATCAGCTTATATTTCTTCCAACGTGTGATGCATGAGTCCGTGAGTGCGCAGGATCAAAAGTAGAAGTGAAAGGGTGCGCGTGAAAAAAAAAAAGGGCAGATTCAAACAAAAGTAACGGACCCATTTTGATAATGTAAGGAGTCAAAAGTACAGATACTTGTTTTAAAAAGTAAGGAGAAGAAGTAAAAAGTTGCCAGAAATTGTAATACAAAGTAAAGTACAAATAGTTTGTTACTTCCACCTCTGATGGTGATACACTGTACGAAGATCTGTAACCAACAGTAATACATTCAGCCCACAGTACATTTTGACATAGGTGGAAATTTCATTCCAAGTTTTCACTGTAATTTTTATAGAAAACTAAATTATTTAGAGCATCAAACACTGCCTATTTTGGATGTAAAAATGCAATACCCCATCTAATAAACCCCACAAATAACCATTGCGTGAATATGAAAGCACAATAAAGACACGTTATTGACATTTAAAGACATGATATAAACAGTAAGAGTCTGAGCAGCAGCGTAGAGCACAAAGGGCATGACCAGGACATACAGTCAGATATGAAGGGTTAACCGGACTCCAGTTCATTGTTATTGTACTGGGGGATATGTTTTTGTCCGTGTGCGGGGGGCAGTGCATGGTAATGGCCTGACATGATACTACATGAATGTAAACACATTAGATTGTAGTTCAAGGGGGGCTGAGGGGATAAAAGGGCCAACAATAAGTAAATTTCTTATACACAATAATACATTGCACAAACCACATGATTACACAATTCCCATTATTGCACAAACCACATTATTGCACTAGCACAGTTCACTTTATTGCACTGGCCACATTAATATACAATCCCGATTATTGCACTCTCCACATTATTGCACACTCCACATTATTGCACACTCCACATTATTGCACTCTCCACATTATTGCACAGTCCATATTATTGCACTCTCCACATTATTGCACTCTCCACATTATTGCACAGTCCACATTATTGCACTCTACATTATTGCACTCTCCACATTATTGCACAGTCCACATTATTGCACTCTCCACATTATTGCACTCTCCACATTATTGCACAGTCCACATTATTGCACAGTCCACATTATTGCACTCTCCACATTACTGTACTGTACATATTTTATATACAGTATGCATGAGACAACATTCACATTTTAGAACGTTCCTCTGCCATAATATCATTCAAATATAAAATATTGACACATTTGACATTTCTGCAAAATGTCCTTTCAGGACACCGAAGTGGACCATCACAAAAAGTTGATCATGCCACAATTAGCACGTTTTTTAATTTTTTAGATTTCCCATGAATTTGTGACGACTGAAATGTGCATGTTAGGGGCCAAATTCACCTTATTGAATTCAAAGGTAAATAGTTGTTTTTTTAAAGCCCTTTGTTTCCCCTGGTTCCACACATCACACAGATGTTCCACAGGTCGCTCCAGCCGCTCTCATGTCCCTGCTGCCTGTTACGAAGAGCGCATCCCTGTCTGTGCTTTTCACCCCTGGCAGCAGGTGTTCAAGCATCTAAATCTGTCATGTTCTCCTGCGCTGCCCAGTTGTTCCATGTGCGTTTTTCACAGTTTGTACTTGTACAGTGTTCCGTTTCTCCATTATCGAACATTAGGCGGTCATGCTGTGTCTCTTACAGTCTCCTCTATGGTACACAGCACAGACACGAGTCAAGGAGTTCACCTAGGGCTGAACCATCTGGCAGCCACATCATCTGGTACAGGCCACCGGTTTGTTGTTGTCTAACATTGGCTGTAGGAGTAACATTAGGGCTGCAACTATCCATTATTTAGTCAGTGATTACGTTTACTGTACTTTGGGACTTTTTAGATACAATATCAATAATGAAAAAGTTGAACAATGCTGACTGAAGGCTTCTAGTTTGAGAATATTTAAAAAGTGTTACTACTGTTGGAAATCAGACATTGTTTATTCTTTTTAGATATTTTGATTTAATAATGCCACAGTCTTTGTGATAAAAGGTCTTTTAGTCTGTGTTTTAGAGTCTGTATAGTCCAGAGAATGATCGTGATTAGCAGAATAATTTATATAGTGGACTAGTTTCGATTAGTGGACTAATCATTGCAGCCCTCATGTTGTGTGGGGGTATCAGACTTATCTCAGACAGTGGAAAACTTCCAGCAAATGGTCAGGGTCTGGGCTTGAAGTGGGAGGATGACACAATGATGACATGATGAGCTTCTACCACCTGAACTAAACACCACTGTATGTTTTTTCACATGATATAAAACAAGCTCTGTGGCTTCTCTCCAGAGAGGGATCTTATTCCAGATGTGACTTGGCCAGCTGTCTGTCACAGCCAGTGTCCCTCAGCCCTGTGTCTCACACAGAGCATGTGGGACGGTCTTATTTAATGAGAAACCTGACACAGAAATGCAGATCAGAAAATAAGTACTCTAGCATAAGTCTTCTGTCCCAGGCCCTCAATAAGCCGCTTGAAGTCTATAGAGCATGAAAAGTTATTCTAGTATAACATCTAATGGTCTTCGTTCCCAGTGAAAGAGAGAGCACCAGCTCAAGTGTCCTTTTTATTGCATCTTCAAGGCCCTGTTTGGAAAAAATCTATTATTCCAAGAAGGCAGCAGGATCCAGAATAAGCAGCAGGGATGTGCATCTCGGTTGGAACGTCGTTTAATGGAACGTCGCTTTCGCCGTTGCATTTGGAAAGTGTTAAAGGTTTCTACATGGCCACTGATGCAAAGAAGATGCACTGTAGGGCGTCTGGGATGTTTCTCTGGGTTTCGCATAGATCGTCTCATTGTAACCCAACCCTTTTCCCTTCGCTCTTGTTTCTTGTGAATGAGATGAAGCAGACCCAAAGCACACATTCTCATCTAGGACAGTCTTTGCTTTGGCTGTGGAGCTGTTGGGAGATATAACAATATTGTGTTTGTGTTGTGTGTGCAGGTCTCAAACTGGTTTGCCAACGCTCGGAGGCGGCTGAAGAACACGGTGAGGCAGCCCGACCTAAGCTGGGCTCTGAGGATCAAACTCTACAACAAATATGTCCAGGGCAATGCCGAGAGGCTGAGCGTGAGCAGCGACGACAGCTGCTCCGAGGGTACGGCTCGCTTTGTTTTTGATCACATATTATTCAATAAAACAGTTACAATGTGTGTACTACTAAAGAAATACCTGATGCGTCATTGATGCAGTGGGTTCAGTCTTTGCACACAAACCTGAGGGTACACTGTTCAAACCTTGCCCCCTCTGTTGTACGCTGCTGCCTCTGTTGTTGTTGTTGTTGTTGTTGTTGTTGTTGTTGTTGTTGTTGTTGTTGTTGTTGTTGTTGATGATGTTGAAATGGTCGCGACACACCCACTGTCTGCTCCTTACACAGCTGTGTTAGCTGGTTGGCTAACAATAATGACAATGATGAGGCATCTGGTTCTATGTGACATGAATAAGTAAAAACAAAAGCCAATAGCTAATTTTGCACAAAGCCTAAAGTGTGGAAATAACTTCATACCCTTGTTTGGGGGATTACACTAGACATTTATATATATTGACATACACTCAATATTAACATTTTTCATATCTCTAAAACGGGATTACACACTTATATTCCCTTTTTTTTAATATGTAATTTAAACACAAAACAAACAGAACAAAACTAGAGAATGAAAGAAAATCTAAAAGAAAAAAGAGCCTGTATCTGTCCCATCTGTCCCAGAGTCTTGTACATTTGTCCATGTTTACGTTCAATGTAAAAGTCAGTTTTTCCAACTCTTCCAACTTTTCAAAGACTTATTTTATTCTCTCTTTTTTTTGCCAACACAAAATCATCACACATTCAAATAAAGTAAGAATTATAAAGAAAAAACACAATCGTCTTGCTACACTCTGCTGTAATGTAGAATTATAATCTTGAAATCTTGTTAAATATCAATGTATAATGTTGAATTCATATGTGGTATAATACAGATATGATGCGTCTCTGCCCACTCTGTTATCATGTCCTTACATCATACTTTGACCTTCTTTCTCTTTACAACGCTAGACTAGAGTTTTAGGGGCACAAAGGGCTAGCCGGGTTTGGGCCGGGTTTGGGCCTGGTTTGGGCCGGGTTCGGGCCTGGTTCGGGCCGGGTTCGGGCCTGGTTCGGGCCGGGTTTGGGCCTGGTTCGGGCCGGGTTCGGGCCGGGTTCGGGCCTGGTTCGGGCCGGGTTTGGCCTGCATAGCTGACGCTGCTCTGATGCGTGTGGAGGCTGTGTGGGCCGGGGAGACGGCAGGCTGCCACACACTGTCATTAGGACACCCCACGGAGCCTAACCCGTCTGCAGCCTGCAATTCAACATGACACTGTGTATTTACTGCAAACACACTGACTGTGGACATGAGAGCTACACTGTAAGGGAGACACTACTTAATGTTTGAGAGTGAAGAATAAGTGGAATGTTGTGATTATATTGTTTTTACAATAGCATCATTAATGGCGGTAATATCACAAAAAGTGGGATTCAAATTTAAGAGAACATGGCTCTAAAATCTAACTTTTTGAATAAAAAGTAACCAATCAATTGATTTTTGGCTCTGCAAGAAGAAATGTAATGTTGATGGAGGATGTTATTGTGCCATAATTCAATATTGCAATGTAATAATTTCACAATGTATTTCAATGCCGACTACAGAGTCGATACCAATATTGTCTTGCTGTTGTGGCTGATAACCTATTTGCCAATAATGTTAGTAACATTTCAAATCCATAACAGGGACCACAAAAGTATGGTAAAGGTAACGAATAAATGTTTTGCTTTTGTATCAATAATAACCAAATATAATTATATAAATATAAAATCATTTGCATGCATGTGAAACATACAGCCAAATTACCGTTCTATTTCCATTTTCACCCATTGTCTTTTGAAGGCACAGTACGTAACTTTTTAGCCAAAAAATAGACTAAACAAAAGCATGGTTTTTCATTTCATACAGATTTATTGCACAAAAAATATATTAAAACCTTTGACCTTCTGTAGAAAAAGATTCAGTTGTAGTCATCTGGACTCTGTTTTAGAAAAAACGAAACGTTTCGACTCTCATCCAAGAGTCATTCTCAATCAGAGAAACAAGTCTGAGAACTCCTGTTTATATCCTACTCTATAAAAGCCCTGCCCACAGGGCGGGACCTCCTGCTAATGGCCCATTGAAATTTAGCTGGGATGGGCCTATTTTCTATTGTTCCCTGGCATTTGGCTGCCTCACCTTAAGTGCCTATTTAGCATCCGAATGCCCCCTGGGCGTCTCCAGGGTTTCAGCAGACCATTATAAACAACTGGAAGGTTGAATCTTAAACCTCCATTACGATTTAAAGAAGGATTCTCTTTTTTAACAAAGATTGCCTCCTTAACTCCTCTTTCAAACCATCTTTTCTCCTGCACAGAATCTCCACCTCACTGTCTTCAATAGAGTGGTTTGTGGCTTTGAGATGAAGATTCACGGCGCTCTGGGGTCCTGAACTCGCGTGTCTTCTGTGCTGATAAAGCCTCTTGTGAAGTGGCTGTTTAGTCTCCCCTATGTACCGCTCTTTACAACTTTCTTCACTGCATTGGATAGAATACACTACATTGCTCTGTTTCTGTGTCGGCATCTTGTCCTTAGGGTGAACCAGTTTTTGTCTTAACGTGTTCCTGGTTTGAAATAAACAGGGACTTCGTGTTGTCTAAAAATTCTTTGCAGTTTTTCCGACAGTCCCGAGACATAAGGGATAGAGACACCCTTTCTTCTTGGTTCTGTTTCTCTTTTGTCCCTTTTGTCCTGCTTTTTGGTTCCCTTCACTTTGTTCAGAGCCTGTTTCTAAGAACTTTGACCTGTTAATGGACATGCATCTCCACAAACCGGACTCATACTTGGCCTGTATTTTAGCTCCTCCTGCTTGTTTCTTTGGAAACATTTGCTTCCTTTGATTATAATATTACACACTATGGCATAAAATGTATCTCCAAGGAGAATGTACTGTGTATGGTTTTAACTTTCCATGGAATCATGCAGGTGACCTTTTACCTTCTAAAAGTTACAGACTGTTTTAAAAAGACATACCTGATGCACTGAGGACAAACTCTGAATGACTGAGGCAAAGCAGAGAAAATGTCAGTGCCAAATATCTGCAACACTTTCAATATCACACCAATATCTCGGGAAACCCTACAATATCAGCGAAAACTCCTCCCTGCTGTGCATTTCAAATACACTGCAAGCTGGGACTGGCAGGATCAGAGCACAAAACATGATCCACCAGAGACATAATATCCAACACATGCACTCTCTGAGAGAAGAACAAAGAGGAGCATCGTTTTGGTGGGACAAGTCTTTAATTACACGTCCCAGGAGGTGAAGCTGAGCGTGCGGCCGCTGTGGAATGTGTGTGCACTGTTTGCATTGTGTCCACCACAGGCCACCGTACCACCAGGGCCTCTCTATATCTGCTCGCCTCTTCTCCTTGTCACATTATGGTCTCGAAGCTGCTCCCACTTCTGTGAGGGTGCCAAAAAAGAGCCCTCCATTATGTTTGTAAGCCTGTGCTTTTGTCTCTCAGGCTATTTCTGGGGCCCCAGTGACCCCACTGACCCCGTTCACATTCCTCCTACTGCTGTCTTCAATGTACAACCTGCCTGACATTTACAGTAGAGCAGTACTATCTAGAGTTGTATAAGATTGTTTAAGAACAATACTAGTTTCTTTGTTGGATTAGTTTTGTGTGATAATACACAAGGCCTGAACGATGTCCGTGAAATCTCAAGATTTTACGTATGCATTAAGCAGTTAATCGATAGTTGGGATTATTAATATTCTATATAATCGTAAGAACTAAAAAATAATAAACATGAATCAAAATTAAGTATTTATACTTCAATATATGTAGTCTAAAGATACACATAAAATTAAGTATGTTTTATTTTTATCATTCAGAAAATTAAATTTCATAAAGATTTGAAGACTTGGATAGTAGTGGGCAATGACAAATACATGGTCTGGCCATGGTCTCCGTAATCATATATAAATGTTCAATCATGCCGTTTTTTCTCACAATTATTATATCACTAAAGTTGGATATTATGACATCCCAAGAAAGACTAACATTACTTTATAATGACACAAGTAGAAATAAAAAGTAATGAATCAAGGGTGAAAAAAAAGTATTGGGAGAAACAAGTACTTGAGTACTGAGTAACATGTGGACGCAATATGCATTTAAAATCTGATTTCTGATTACTGAATTATGCACATATTCTGGTATTTTCAAAGAATAGCTTTATCTGATGTAAAAAGCGCAAATGTAACCAAAACTTTGACTCAAGTAAGTGGACTGTTCCCTCCAACAAAATCTTACTCATAATATTAAAATAAAAGTCTGTCCCAAAACTACTTTGAACTATTTCAAAAGTACAAATTCTTCAAAATGTTAACCAATGTTGGTCTGAGTACTACCCATCCCTACAACATATTTAAATAAAAATGCTGTGGGCTCATTACAATGTGGCTGTCATTGGGGTTCCTCAAGGCTCATACTGGGACCATTGTACTTTGTACTTGTTTCCCATAATTTCTCCGTTGATACATTTGATGAATGCTGTATTCGATGTTGCAACTACCACAGGACAGAACGGAGCAGGTAGTGCTCTACAAGGAGGGTTTTTATGTGCAGCAACTTAATTCCCGATCAGCTCTATTATTATTTTACAGACAATGTGGTCAACATCCAGACGTACTCATTCCGAAAACCAATCCTCCCTCATAGAAGAGCTGCAGAGAAAGAGAGAGAGAGAGAGCGAGAGAGAGCGAGAGAAAGAGCGAGAGAGAGAGAGAGAGCGCTATAAGGCTACTACATGTGGTTCTGATATGTGGGAGCTATAATTCTAATTCGGCCCAGACTGAATCAAATGTCCGACCTGCCTAAATTACTAAATTACAGACTTGGCAGCGACAGAATGTGGAGTGAATTTCTCCCTGATTTTGCCGCTGCCAGGGGAGATGTGTTTTTTCACTCCAGTGTTTTATCTTTCCCCCCTCTTTCATCAGGTACAGACCTGAGCTCAGATCAATATTGTCAGCTACAGAGCTCTCTGGAAATTATTTATTTCTGCAAGGGCACTTTAGATGGAGAGGAAATGGACTACCATCCGTTCTGGTTTGGTAATACGTCTCAAGTCTCGACCCAGCTCTTTGTACTTGAGGCAATGCCAACAGCGGGGCAAGCGCGCCTGCTCAAAGTTTCCTGCACTGGGATTTAATTATTAGTCTAAAATAACCAGAGTCTGTTTAAGTAGCTATGAACATGGAATACAGTGAGAAATAAGACGACAAGATGTACTTTGTCTAAAAGGGAACATTTTAAAATCGCAGTGATGCATTGTTTCAACACATGCACATTGTTGGATAGTGATTCATGGTAACAGTATAACTTTATATAATCAAACAGGCACTGATCTTTAAAAAAAAAAAAAGTTGTTTGCTTTTTATTAAAGCTGCACAATATATCACACACATATCCATATTACAATATAAGCAATAATCAATATCACAAAAAACAAATACATTTCTACTATACTTTTCAAATGCTACTATAATGTCAATATCTTTGTGCTTAACAGCCATTTTGCATATGGCAAACATTTTCAATATTGTGCAGTTCTACTTTTTATTACGTCTTGACTTCTGGAACTGTTACTTTGTTCAGTGTTTCATGTTATTGATTCTTTTTATGTCTTCATGTTAGATGCGGACAACCCTCAGAGGACACAGAGTGGCCCTGAAGAGCTGAACAAACCCATGTACCCGGGTGTGATCAAGAAAGAGGGCTCCTCCAGGATGGGCATGGCCATGGGCATGGGCATGGGCATGGGTATGGCCATGGGGATGGGCGCAGGGCTCCGGTCCGCTGCTGAACCAGAGGACTATGTGTCACCGCCTAAATATAAAAGCAGTCTGCTACACCGCTACCTGAACGACTCGCTGCGCCACGTCATGGTGGCCAACGCCGTCATGGACGCTCGCAGGAGGAACCATTCGGGCTCCTTCAGCTCCAACGAGTACGACGATGAGCTGCTCTCACCCTCCTCCTCTGAGGCCGAGGCCAACTTTGTGTATCGCGCTGGTAAGACGCCACATTTCTCACATTTTTCCCTCTCCACAATCCACATTACACACGACATCCTTCACTCTGCACTGTTTGGTCCCTCACATCTGCACTTTTGTTTGAATTCTTCTTTGGGCTCCATTATTTCCAGCTGTCCTCGGTCTTTATGTTACACGATCTCTGCCAGCTCACACTGTTCTCTCCCACCTCACCCATTTAATTTAATAAATGTTTGTGCAGCTAAATATGCTTCTCGTGCCACTAAAAGGACAAAAAAAATTTGTATTACAGCCTCACACATGCCAACAGTAGTGGAGGAATTCCCCAGCAACACGCTCCTGTGGGGCTACTGTTTGGCAGAAGGTCCTGGCATGGTCCTGCCGTGGTCCTGCCATGGTCCTGCCATGGTCCTGCCATGGTCCTGGCATGGTCCTGGCATGGTCCTGGCATGGTCCTGGCATGGTCCTGGCATGGTCCTGGCATGGTCCTGCTGAGAGTGCAGCAATGCTATGTACATGTTCTGTCAAAACAAACACGACATTTTAGGATCATACTTTGTACTTTGCTGAGGGAAGCTATTGTGGCTGACTTGCTTGTTTACTTATAATAAAAAAAATAGGGGGGTATTTATAATAAATACATTTATTCTTACAAAACTATTATTAAAACTATTATTCAATAAATGTTGCGCTCTGTAGAATCCTCTAAATCTGTTCTCATGACGTCCTTTGAGAAAACGTTTGTTCCTCGTCAGAATGTGACCCTCCAGACTCAGATAGCACTACATACAACATATCATATGTTTGACTGTCGCTGTATGTTGCATGAGTCCAACTCACATGAACGGTTTGTTCTCTCGTGTTTCTCAGTGTTTGCACTTTCCAGCGTTGTACAAGCTCTTTCAGTTATGAATATTTAGACCTTTTCACAAAGCCTTACCTGTCGTTAGCTCTTATACGAGCAATCCACTATTAGTTTCAAATTTTTTACAGATAAAATAAAAGAAGAATACTGCAATAGTTTTCACAAAACAGTATTATAATTAATTGTTGACAGCCAAGCCACAAAATGCCTTGACTAAACATAAAATTGACTACAAATTACATTGTTTAGATACACAACTTAAACGTACACATTGTTGTGTTCTGGTTTGTGAAAATGAACTCTGTCAAATCAAATGCAGAACGCCAAATAAGTTTCAAATTTTTCAGAGCCAAAATTCTTCTCCGCTGCTTCGCCCAAAGCGACAGTTACAACCCTTTGCATCCAAATTCTTCAGATTTTGCGACCGGAGCCCATTTTTCACAGCGAGGCACCTGCTGAGAGCCACAGATGGTGACGGAAACAGAGACATGAATGGACCAGGAGAGACTTATAACTCCTCTCCAAGCACATTTTAATAACCTCCAACCCAACGCCACTGGATCCATGTACCTGGCCGACCTCGTGTTTTCTATCCAGGCAAATGGTTTTATCTCTACTCTATATCATATCTTTCCTTGGCTCTAACGTCTTGGCCTCCCTCTTGCGTTTCACCCGAGTGTTACTGTGTTACATCCACACGCGGAAACTTCTCTGCGGCGCTATTGACTCATGGGAAAGAACACCTGCCTCAGCGCTCCAATCCCGTCACCCCAGAGCCCGGGCGAAAGCGAACAAAGCAAAGAGCTCCAATTGAAAAGTGGATTCCTCCTGTGATCTGGCCCACGCACACAGCAGTAATTATGTACTCAGGGTGACTTCATTTCCTCAAAGTGGCTTGCACATTACGGATATTTTAGTCTGGAAGTCATCGTTCTTTGATTTTCACTGGATAAGGTTGTACAGCAATAATTGCGGCCCAAGAAGTAACGCCTCGTCCTTACAGTTTGAGCTGCTGCTGCTGCTGCCACATCATTCTACCTCGAAGCATATCACAGGGGCGTAATTAGCAAACGCACTCACTCAAGCTTTCAAATGGTAAATAAGACGTACCTGTACAGTTGAGATTTTGTGACCTGCTTTTAGAACCCTTTGTCTGCTTCAACGCACGCCATCACTGGAAAGAATCTCCGAGAATAACTTTAGTTTGGCTTCGCTCCTTTTCCCCCTCGTCTCCTCTCTTCAGCAACCTCAAATACCGACTTTCTTCTGCGGCTAACTGCTCGTGGGTTCTTGTCTGTCGTTGTAACAAACTTTGTGCTAACTGCTAGGAAGCTACAGTTTGAAGAAACCGCCAAGAGCTGCGTGAATGACTTACGCAACGCAACGTAGTCTAGCTCGGAACGTTGTGAGTTTGATTTGAGTCAACGGCCAGTACGTGACAATGTAGCCTCGTTTTCTATTGCTGAAAGTTTACCAGAAGTACACGCCTGTTGAACATCTACCAGGCTATTTTTAACAGATACTGACAACTAAAAATGAATGAGAATCCTCCATACAAGCTTTAATTTGCAAAAATAGATAAGTGCCTTTCATCACTGGAGGCTTGGAATGTACTCTTTGTGTTATCAGTTTTCACAAGTCGCATAGTAAAAATATTACTCCATCCCTCAACTTTATTTCCATTGCTAATACAGGATAAAAAAAACACACCTTTCGACAAAATTTTAAACCAATGTCTTCAAATGCAGTTCATTATATTTCACTGCAATTTGACTAGCAATTTACAAGAATATTATGACCATTTTATCATTCTCAGTCTAAGCTAATGTGAGTGTTAGTGGTGCAGGGCTGAAGGTCACTGACAATAAAAAAACACACCATCTCGACCAAGTGAAATCTAAAATCCAGCAGAATACAGGAAATGACTTCTGTTTGTCTACAGTGTGGGACTTTGCCTCTGCTTTAATGCGGCCTGCCCCAGCAAATGAAGGCACATTTGGCAGAAAAAAGCGACATGCCTTTGTTAAAAAGGCATTAAAGCTGTTCAGTGCATTAAAACTAAACCGTAGTCCTCATTACGGGCAGTTTGAGAAAAATACAATCGTTTTTCACTGCCTTTTCATTTCTACAACTCCCTCATGTGTGTTATAACTCCCTGTTGGCCAGTTGCGGTGCGCCTGCCAAGCGTGTCCACTGGCCGTCCCCCCTCAGTGCCGCGGGGCTGTTGTTATCAGAGGCCACAGAGGGCAGTGAGACGTGGCAGGAGACGCAAAGAGGAGATTTACCTCGATGGAAACTTCACACAAATGTATTCAGGTCCACACGCAGAGCTCCAGTCCAAACACCTCCACCAACCCAGGCCTGTGGGGAATGTCATAGAACAGAAGAATTCCAGCGCTTATGCCAGATTGTTGGGCCAAATTAGGCTTTAATGGGATATTACATGGCAGGAATCTGGCACAGTGTTTCGCTTCTTGCTCCGTACCACGTTTGGGCCGTCAAACGTTGTATAGATCATTGTGTTCTAAATAACTTGGAGCATTTTGTGGACAAGGGCCGAGGGCTTTGACCAGACTTTTTAATATGCACTTAGCATGTTTTGTCCATCCAGTATTAGAGCCTGATGTTTATTATGGGGACAGGAATGGGACCTGTCAGCGCATTTAAAGACATTTCTATTGAATGAAATACTGCATTCTTAATATTGAAATCATATTGAGCTTTTAATCTTGTTACAGCAGTGTTTCCTCATCATTATCTTACACAAAGTTGTATTTTGATTCTTGCATGTTTGCGTGCTCCGAAAATTCCTTTTTTCACCTACCCCTTATCCCCGCCCACATCCCTGTACTTAGTTACGACAATAGCCACTTTTCAAAAATAAAAACATATAATTGACAATCTGCTGCTTGTTACGATGAAATGTCACTGTCAGTTTTGAAGTTTATTATATATATTATTATAGTTCAGTACTAAGCATAATTTGTCTCCTTTAAATCACTCATTAGTTGCAGTTATGTTTTGTAAGGAATATGAAATATAAAAATACATAAATAATAATAATAAAAATAAATATGTATTAATTATTAATACCTAAACAGTATTTAAGTATTTTAAAGCCTTACCGTGTAAAAAATCAACTAAAATAAAACGTGTGGGGTTTTTTGTTTTGTAATAGTAAAGCCTACTGTGAGTGGGCTTGCATCTCCACAAACCTGACTCGCACCTGGCCAGCTTGTTTCCATGGAAATGCTGTTCCTTTGGCTTTAATTTTCCACATTATGGCATACTATGTATCTATCTCCATGGAGAATGTTCAGAAGTATGGTTTTAAGTTCTTCTATTGGATTATGCAGATGACTCCAGAAAGTTACACACTGTTGCTTTAAGTGTTTGGTGAGTTGAGAGTTAATTATTGTAATTACATAACATTGTCAAACATACTTTATCTTTATAATCCAACTGATTCTTTTTACTGTAGATCTCTTAATATATTTGTTTTCTTAAGGGATAAAAATGATGATTGGTTTGGAAAACAAGTAGCTTAAAGAGCACACAAGTGCAAGGTGGTCTGGAAGCAGAAGCCAACTTCAAGTGATTGGATTTTTACAGGGCTCTGAAAATCCTTGGATCAAAACCACCTTGTAAATATTTTCAGTCACTTTCATTCTCTGCTGCTCCCGAAGTAATTTCAATGCAATTTATGTGTCCAATTTGCCCAAATATTTGCCCGTTACTACATTTCATGACTCTCGCCGTACACTTCTATCTGCTGTTTTTGGCCGCGCACGGCAGTGAAGTCACCGTCTTTTTACAGCCTTCAAGTGACTTATTTCTTGAGAGGGCCATGTTTAACACATAGTTCTCCCAAAATTTGATTCAACCAAAACAACAGCGCTTGACGGCAGCTGCTGCGATCCTGAGGGCCTTTCAAGCCGGGTCAAAACCAGACGCTCTGAATCTTGGAGGGTTTACTGCCACTTATGGAACAGTCATCGTAATGTGGAAAAAGAGGCCAATGTTTAGCTTTCTTGTCTCAATGCAAAAAGATAAAACTAATTTGATAGTCAGCTACCATAATGTTACATGTCATTCACAACCGTTTTTGTCCCAGACTAAGAAGATGGCTGGGTTTCCGCACTTTTATTAATGTAACCCTTTTTGCGTCCAAAGAGCAAAAACCTGCTGTGATGATTTATACAGCAGCCATCTTGGAAAGTATTAGAAGTATCCAGTTTAGAGCCACGCATTTCACCAGAGCGAAGACAATGTAGAACCCTCCCAAAAGTTGATGAATGCAATCTCCGTATCCTGTCAGGAATGGGAGCTGTGATGGCCTCTTTCCACACTCAGGCGTTTAAGGCTCGGCAAAGGCTTCAGGAATCAGCCCTCAGAGGCAGGACAGAGTACGCTTGTTCCAAAAGGAGTTTTTCAGCAGATTCTGATGGGAAAGACGGCAGTGACTGAGTGAGCGTGTCGCCGTGTCAGGGAACTTCAGCCTCACGGCGAGAAGGTTGTGTTTTTGGATTGGGTCGGAGCGTTTCTGGTTGGCGTTTTTCTTGGGTCGCCTCCGGGTGCTTCGGTTTCGACACGCACAGAGAACTGCGAGTGCGCTAACCAACCAATCTCAAACTCTTGTCCCAGTCTACAAAACGATTAGGTGCAAACGGGCATCTGGTAATTTAGCACAAAAAAAACCCGGCAATTACCAGACTTTTGGCAAACGTTGATAAGCGACATCTCATGTACGTTGAGCATTGGATTTTCAGACATGCTAGGATTGGTGTTTCTCACAAGTTATTTGCTCTCCGCTAGTCTGTGGTGGTAGTTTGTCATCACCGTCTGTCATCGGCTAATCCAAAACAATGAATCTCGACGCCTTAATTGTTGTTTCTCGGGTTTACATGCATTTTGAAAAATCAATAAGCCAGTTATTTAGTATTTCTGTAAACGTAGTGAATGAGAACATAAAGTAAGCCTTATTTTATGGACGGTCTATGGCATGGGATGAGTGACTACGAGCAGAATGTAGATGAAATGAATGAACTTGTACGACACGCTCCAGTTCTCCTGAATAGTTCCTACAGCGGACACAGAACTGTGCTATATTTGTCCTCTGCCTTTCACATGGCATTCCTCCTCATGAAGCCCACTGTCATTACCCTGATCGTTAGCTTTCATCGCCCAGGAAGTTAATTACAAATGTATCTTGAACCAGAAAGTTGCATTTTATATTCACAATCAAATATTGGCTTAGTGTGTTAAAATGCCGTATTACAAAGTTCCAAACAGTGTGATAAAAATTGCAATTATTGATAAGCAATGATGCCATGTTAGTAAGACTTGTGTTTTATTGGTTAATGTTGGGGTTTTCTAAATATGTTTTTGCTTGTAACATTCTGTAAAGCAGGACATTATTAATCGTATTTTGTTGGAGACTGTTACTATTTCTTGTTGTACTGGGTGCCTGACGTTTGGGGGTCTAACACCTTTTTTCTGCCGGTGTGACGCAAAAGCATTGTATCATTTTGTATTAACCTTTTTGACACACCACATGACACAGCACATTCACGACACATTTGCCATGTTAAAAAAATATATAATAAATGACCTATTCTTTCTTTACTGTTAAATAACTGTTCAACTGTCCAATCTTTATTGATATTTTTGAACAATTAGAATTGTACTTTTCTTAGAAAATAAAGCTGTTCCACCACAGGCCATCAAACTGGTGCACATTCAACGTTTTTCAGTCCTTTTCCTGTAGCTTAAATCCACTTTAGAGCTTGTCCTGGAGCATAAATGAGCGCCTCCTGGTTGTGATGTAACTCATTTTAAATATGTGATGTTTCATGGCACACCACTGGACACACTTTGGATTACCAACAAAACGGACGTCAAGTACCCACTCATTAGAGTTTTTGGACACTCCATTGTACTCCATCTGCGTTAAGGTCTAGACTCCTGCTGAACCCTTCCAGAATCCTGAGTCTGAAACCTGTTCATTATGTGTGGATGTACCTTGAATGATTAGCCTGTTGCATGAGCCATTTTGGACAACAATGGCTGAACGTTTCCCAACGTTTCCCTGTGGATATCTGCTATTTCTATAAAGGGTCTGGGCGTGTGCTACAGTGGGAACAAATGAGAGCTGGCAGAGCGGAGTATAATCCTGGCATTAACGTGTGGTGGATGCAAATGGAAAGGTGGTGGAGAGGGAGAGAATGGGAAAAGAAAAGGCCTTATTGGAAGATGAGAGGTTGGCTCCTGACCACTGCAGAGGGACGCTCAGACCGGGATGGTTGAGTGGACAAGTGTGAAGAGACAAACACCAGTGTGGACTGAGTGAACACACTTCCTAACATAGTAACGTAGAAAAGAGGCACAGTGCAGAGCAAAGGGCCTCTTCTCAGGCCTTCTCAGGACACACAGACAGCCCAGAAGGGAAAATGGAATCACTTGTATAATTGTTTTAACATATTGAATTGTACATTGAGGTCGTGTTACAGAAGTAGTGATGGTGTAAACTAGGGCTGCGATGTCAATATACTTTCAGTTATTTTAAAACTTAAGATGTAGTCAAAAACCCAACAGGGACAAAACCAAGACCAAAATAAAAAGCAAATTTAGATTAAATTGTGATTAAAATGAGCCTTTTCAACAGTTTCATTTCAAAACCAGTATATTTCTGTCAGATGGAGGATCTTGGTGTTACTGCGATATATTTAGTTTATTGTGTATTGTACATTTTGTCTGCCAGTATTGCGATATCAATACTTTTGCGATATGTTGTGCAGCCCTAGTGAGAATGTAAGACCTAAGCTTGTTCAAATCATTACCAATGCCAATGTTTTTATACCAGTTGATTCTATTCGTAGAAATCTGTAATGGAGATATCTGTGCCTTTGTGACAGACAGACCCTCTTATCTTTCAATACAAAACAGTAAGAAAGTCTTCCTTCCACTTGTGTGTGTGCGCCTAAAGTCGTTAAATGGGCTTTACAGACTCTAAAACACATACAGAAATACCTTTTTCTAACCAGGACAGTGGCATATTTAAATTAAAATGTTAACGATTTTCATAAATAATACACTTATTTTGTGAATATTCTCTATGTAGAAGCCTTCAGTCGCCATACTTCAAACTTTATTGGACGGATAATGTATTTTAAAAGTCTCAATGTACAATAGAAACAATTAACTTGACAAATACATGAATCGGTAGTTGCTGCTCTAGAAGTGGTATTACAGAATGGCCAATACTCTTTACATAGACTTTACAATCTTTATTTTGCATGTTTTTCCCTGTCACTAAATGTGTTCTAAGCAGTGTGTTGTGCAGGGCAGCCCTTCTCAAGTAAAGCATTTGGGTAATCCTCTGTCTGGACCCGCAAACAGACACTGTGTTCCGCCGTTCTCACGGGACGAGCCGACATACAAGGCCTTAATGAGAGAAGTGAGGTGAGGACGTTTCCACACAGGGCGTCCCAGGCCACTCCGGCCCACCACTGTGCTGCGAGCGGAGCGCAAACATATCATTTGGCCTTCAGCTCCCCTAAAAAGGACATAACCAGGCCGAGGAAAACACTAGCAAATTTGAATAATGTTTACTTGTGGCTGGTGTCGTCCTCTCTAAAGTGCACCGCAGACGAGAGCCCGAGGAGCAGAGAACAGAGACAATAAACTGTGATGTCATCCGTAGAAAACCAAAATGGGCCTGTCACAGAGCCAGAAGTCATTACCATATTTGGGAAATAGTCTGAGGATTCCACGTACGTAAATTATTCTTTAGCACACAGACAAGTATACTGTAAGTCCTGCTGTGTTTTTCTCTCATCGTCACCAGCTACTTAGAAATCAGTAGTTTTCTCAACTTTAAAGAAACATATTGTGATTTTTTCCAGTTACATAAAAAAAATTTATTTACTTTTTTATATTGTGTTCATTCTAAACAACAAAATGTATCTAAAGCTGCTTGTGAGACAGGTCCTGTGACTTCCCATTCAAAACTGCAGAACTGATAAGCCCCGCCTCTTCATCGTGACGTTTCACTGTAACAAGCAGCAGACTGTTATTTGCATGTTTTGATTTTTGGAAAGTGACTGCGTGACATTTTAGAACTCTAGAGGTATCACTCAGTTTGTATTATTTTAAAAATGAAGACAAATTACGGAGACATAGGCGGGGATAAGGGGTAGGGGAAAAACAGGAATTTTCTGAGCACTCTCGCCTCAGTTGCAGGACAATAGAGGATTACTCAAATATGCATGAATTACAACTTTGAGTAAACTGATGATGAGGAAATGCTGCTCAGGTGTAAAGCTCATTAGCCTGATACAGTATGTCCCCGTGAAGCATAAGCATTATCATTTTTCTCTTTTCATTGACTGCTGAAAAGGCTCTTCTTTAGTTTCTGAATCTAGGTTCACATCAGTGTCACATCAGCTGATCCTGTAAAGTTCTAGCTGTTGTCTTAAACTACTCGTAAGTTTCCAGCCTGCGATGAGTCACTCGCTCTCGCCTTCAGCCCCACAGTCTAATCTAATGATGTTCTTTTTTAGTTTGTTTGCGACGCTCGTCCACAGCGAGACGCTCCACTCGTTTAGGCCTGATTTAAGCAGTCCTGATTACTCTCTCTGTCTGTTTACTGATGCTGGTAAACACAGGACAAACGGGCACAACCCCACACACTGTCATTATTCCACCATCCAGCAAAGTGAACCCTCTGACTGGGCCGGCCCACACTGCCAAACCATGTGTCATCGGACGGGAAGATCTGTCACACAGTCAAAATGTGGAGGTGCTTTTTAGAAACTGAGCTCATTCTTGTTATCTACAGTTTTATTTAACAGACACACACTTTGCTAAAATGACTTTTTATTTTTTATAACATTGTCCCATCATCAAAAACAAGCCTGGGTTCATTCTCGCTTGTTTCACTGATCCTGTTTATGAGTTCGTCTTCCTCCGAGCACTCACAGAACACTCTGAGCACAAAACTATTTTCCAGATTTTTAACAAGGTGGTAAGGTAATTCCCTCCCAGTAGCTGCCAGTAGATGGCGTGCCAACACCAATCCTGATGAGTGAACACGTGACTGATTGAACGAAATGTGTTGTTTTCAATACATAGATTATTTTAAGGGACACATATTATGCAATATTTACTTTTTCTCTCTTTTAATAATGTTATAATATTGTTCCCTCCTCAAAAATATACACAGAGTTGACTTTAGTTTTATTCA
The DNA here is from genome assembly GCA_015082035.1 of Chaenogobius annularis. Classification (NCBI taxonomy): domain Eukaryota; kingdom Metazoa; phylum Chordata; class Actinopteri; order Gobiiformes; family Gobiidae; genus Chaenogobius; species Chaenogobius annularis. The sequence continues at coordinate 575,368 of BJKM01000065.1, read as the reverse complement.
CGCTCGTTTGATGAATCCTGTTTAGAAAGTCCTCTTCCTCCAAGTGACAACAACCTTTCCCTGATGTGTGATGTCATATTCTGCCTCCAACATCTTCTGTTCTGTTTTTAAGTCCATAAATCATAACCAGACTCATTCTGAGCAGTTCTGCTTCAAATCAGGATCAATACACGACATGTCTACATTATCATGTCGGAGGCAAGCTCGCATTTGTTTCTCTCACCTCATGTGTAAAAAAGAACTGTAAAAGAGAATTCTACCGGGTCTCAGAGCCCATGGGTGTGGTTCCCAAAGCCCTGTCTGTGTACGACGTTTATTCTGTGGTGTACAAGTGACACACAGCGAGCTGCAAAAGCACAAGTACAGTTTTAACGTGAATGTAGGACCTCTCTGCTGTCAGCGCTGAAGCGACCGCTCAGAGCGACCGCTCAGAGCGACAACAGAGTCGTGGAGCACACACGCTGGACAGAGGGAGGAGAGCGAGCAGCAGGAGGAGGGAAGGGTAGTGCTTTATAATCCTATCTGTTCACCCTGTGTTTGTCCTTCACAAAGAAGTTTATTTTTGACGTGAGCCAAACGAATGCAGACTTTCTCAAAGTCTCAAGCCCCTCCCCTGATCGTTACCATGGAGCTTGTCTCACGAATAGCTGATACTGTATAATAGTAAGGAGACTTCTATTATTTTGTTGTGGCACTATATTTTATTTTCAAAATAAACAGCTGGTAATGGTTGTCAAGTTTATTCTTAATTTTCCTTTCACATTTTTATTTAACAGGTTTAAACATTTAAATTTATTCTTTTTTAGCCTATTATGTTACATAAATTATAAAAACTCTGTTCAACATTAATTGATGAATAAACATCTTTGCTTTGCTTAATCTGAAAGTAGCTGAAAGTGTGGACACCTCTGCCATGTCGGGGATAGTGGCATAGTGTGTCACTGTTCACCCACCAACCAGAGGATTGCAGGTGTATGGGTTTATTGGAGTGATTCTGATGGTTGTGGTGGTTGTGATTGTTGTGGTTGTCGGTGTAGAACAGAGGCTTACATCTCTGAGGGTGACACTGCACAGGACTTGCACTGCTGTGGTTTTTGTCTGACTTTCAGTTATAGACGTAGAGATATTGCCGTGATCCCCAAGGAAATTAACTTTCAGCTGCAGAAACGTTACACTGTGCTATCCAGTGTGCTTTGTGTCTCAGTTCCAGGGGGGTAACAGCCCTCAGGACAAAAGCGCAGTCTGTGTCGAGCTGCATCCCAGTCAGCATCTAGTTTTCCTTTATAGATCCTCAACAAAGTACAAAAAGTTACTGTTTTCTTTGATCATTTACCAAAGTTTTTATTGGAAAGTATCCCCAAAACGTAAATGTATTATAAATGAAACAGTATTCTTTGGTGTAAAACTACAGAGCTACCATCCCCTGTGGTATCGCATAGCTGAAAGTGTTGTCAGCGTGAATGGAGAAGGCATTAAATTCACACCGGGGATGATGTCTTTGGCGAACAGACTCAAATTGACAGTTCAGTTATACGGGACCTCAAAACGTCTCACCACCCGAAGAGACGGAGAGGGTGATCCAAACCCTGGCAGCGAGCGGGCCGGCCTCAGCGCCAAGACCGATCGGACTGCATTTACAGCCCTGACACTGTACAAAAGCACAGATCTTTCAAGAATAATATTACAGGATGGATCAGAATATCGTGCCAGACCAAGTGGCGAGTGATCACTTTTACACCCCGGGCCCTAAACTTTAGCTTGGGCCACAGTCGGGCCAGACAGGAAGCGCTGGTACTGTCCAAATGCATACGTGTCCTCCATTTGGGAAGTAGATGACAATGACCATTTTGTCCAGTGACTCTCCTGCTGACAGTAAACTCTGATTCATTTTCAGTGTTTGCTTTGCTTTTGTCGAAATCTGAGAAGTTATTAAATGATTCATGCTCGCTGCGTTTCCTCAGGTCAGCGCTGAGCATTTGTGAAGTCTGACAAACCACTCTGCCTTTTATCATCTTCAGTGGGCAGGTTAATGGATTTGAACTGGTGATGAAATGAGCACATAAAGATATTTGTAGAGGGCTTAACTACTGCACAACTTTGACATAGAATAAGACGTATTTGCAGCGTAAAATATACTGTATTTGTTAAATAAATGTAGCTTTTGGGAAATGTGACCATTCAAATTGCAATTTCAATTCAACTGCGATTTATCTGGCGGCCCTGATTCTGATCCGTTGTGGACTTGACCCAAAGGAGAATAAATGTTTTTTCTTTGTTGAACAAATGATACAAATTGTGTTTGCAAGGTCAGAAGTTCTGCATGTGTTTGAAACTTTGGAAAGACCCAGGAGCCCTCCCTCTGCACACGCACGTTTTACGAGACATGGAAACAATGATTTTACTTATTGTAAACAGGTTTCACTCTTCTTCTAGGCAAGCCACTAGGCAAGCAAATGTATCTTTCTTTTTTTTAATTATTTTCAGTTTTCTCTCAACATTTATACTTTCAAATGGAAACATCATTTTCCAATCTGTATCAAATATGTTTTATTATTTCATCCGTAGACTTATATGGGACATTGAAACTTCAGATGTCGTTTTCTCTCACTGAGACAGAAAGATCCGCCCTTAAAGTAACACCTACACACACCAAAGTTTACAGTGAATTATACTCATTTTCCGTGAGATTTACTGCTCAAATACTAAATAAGAAATCCAAAATCCCCTCTGTAAATATTTTGTTTCTGCCAACAAATTTAAGCAAGAGTTTTATCTTTATATGTGACATTTTTTAAACACGAAAAATGAAACATGATTTATGTTTTCTTACGTCTGAGTTTGTAATCTACAGTCGAAGTTTGAAATTGCTCTCCCTAAATGTAAGTCCTATTCACCTGCAGTGTTTGGCCTCCACATATAAATGAGGCTGAGAATTGCCAAGTTACAATATGTTTTGGTGCGTGTTTGTCTTGCCTAATTGGACCCGGCCCATGTTTGCGCACACGGCTCGCCTTGTTTATTGCTGCGCGTTGCTAACAACAGCTCCAGACGGTAACGATGCCAGCTAACCGCTCGCCGCTCTTAACAGGTGGAAGCTCACTCCCTTTAATTTGTCCGACCAAGCTCATTTTCTCTCATCTAAACCAAACTTGAGTGTTCATTTCTTTTTTTGGTGCGGTGCCATCATTACCCCGCGGTGATGTTAAGTGAGCTAGTATTTTGGGCCCTCCAGCACGACGCCAGGAACCTTCAGACGTCTTCTCTTTCCCCCTCGGCGGCCCGTGAAAACCCGCGGTCAGACGGGCCCAAAGGCAACAGCGCGGCGGACGCAGTGTTCGGTAGCAGAAATAATGAAAGCTCCTCGTGATTTATGACTGATTTATAGAGTCCTTGGCACGCCGCGTGTTTTCAGAAATCCCACTTTGAGATGTTTTAGGCACAGAGCGGTGGAAATGTCGTTTTTGTACGCGCCGAGGCATTCGCTTATCCTGGTGAACGAGGGGTTTGGGTTCAGCATGTGGTGCCCTGGTCCCGGGGGTTCTGGAAGTAAAGCTATGGGCCATTTGTCATAGACTTTTTCTTCGTATCTAACAAAACAAACGGAGATTGCAGTACAACCTGATGCAATTTTTAAAGTAAATCCAATATTCATTCGATCATACACTTGCAAATCACTCAGAAATGTGATAAAAATGCATACAAATACATTAGTTGAGGTCAAAGTATAAAGTATATTAAAAGTGAACGAACTTCAAAAAATAAACACTAAATTGTATAAATATTACTTTATACTCTTATGATGTCCCTGCCAGTTAAAAAAATAAGTAAAAGTAGACCAAAAACATACTAAAATTACTGTATGGAATCATGCAGGTGACTTTCCACCTCCAGAAAGTTACACAGTGTCACTTTAATATAACAATATACTGAATATGCTCATTTCATGTCCTCCAAACATACATTCCTTTTATTACTTTTTTTAGGCAACTTCTGCCTTCTCTGCCATGTCACGCCTCCAACTAGAGAAGGTCTGTAGAGTAAGAATGCGCCACTGCAAGATCGGTCCGTCACCCTGGCAGTGGTCTTATCCCCTCTGCACCCTTTAGTTTGAGAAATCCCACCGGTTTTGTTCCCGCTGCGGCAGACATTCCTGTAATTGACTCCATTAAACGCTGATCAGCTCCACGTGCTGGTGCTATTGTCTCATCTGGACAGAGGCAGGCGCTCACACACAGGCTGGAAAGCACTGGAAACGCTTAAGCCTTTAGCATGGAAAGTCTCCACACTGACAGCCACAGTGACCTCACAACAAGACTCTTAGTTTATCTCTGATGCCAGCGCTGTGAACCAGTCCGTCAGCAGCGGAGCGGGGAGCGACGAGGGTCTTAAGGGAACAGCAAATCAGTGCGACGATACGGAGTCCTGAAAACTGGCAATCGGTGAAAATGTGAAATGTGTTATGTAGTTTAACATTGTTTAGTAAAGCCAGTCATTGTACCGAAAATTGGATTGGAAGTGCTTTTTGTGTCTCGCTAAAGCTGATCGTTTAAATCCCCCTCAATTATCTGTAAATCGTTCTTAATTTTAGGGATTTTTACTTTATGGCTGCCACGGTTGGTTTAGTAGTCAACTATCAGGGATTGTTTTTCGATTAGTCATTTTTTGAACTACATTTATAACCAGATGAAGATTTGATATGATCGATAGAGAATTGTATCTTTTTATGACATTTTTCTTTAATAATGCAGCTTTATTCGTTGTAATATTTATTTTCTCATGTGTTTTCAAGTCCAGATAACGACTAACAATAAAAAAAAAAAAGTCAACACTTATTTGAATCACGTGAGTCACTATTATTTTGTTAATTCATCTTCTTCACCTAATCGAGACCTAAAATATAACCTGTAATCAGCGAGAGTTAAAAGTCCTACTACATTACACTTCTGCAATAACAATAAATGATGTAAAAATATTGACAAAAAAGGATGTGTTTGAATAGGCCTTCGGGATATTCCTTCCATCTGTACAACGCTAACCTTTATAAAAACACGTCGATGGGAAACTCTGCATTTACTTTGGCCTGGCTGAGTCTTGGCGGTCATTCACTGTGTACAAAGATCAGCGGGTATCGCCACAAACCCTTTGAGCGGAACACGGGCCGCGAACGACCTGCGAAATACCAACGATGGAAAGTCGATAGAAATGCCGATCTGATAAAGCGGGATAAAAGACGAGGGAAACACAGCTTTGGCGAGAGTTGTGGCCGGACCAGGAGGCGAAGATTTTGTTGGAACAGTTTTACATATTCAAATCGGAAATCTCCAGTCTGCGGCTTTGAGATTCTGGGTTATCATGTCCTCATCTTACTCTCACAACCGCGCGCACACATTCTTACTGAAGAATCGAGTAAGATAAGCGTGAAACCTGTCCACGTTGTAAAGGAAAGAAAAGTACAGGAAATGTCTGACTTTGCGTTAGCCTAGAGCGATGTAAAACTCTGGAGTGTAGCATGGTCAGGATGCACGGGAACGTTTCGAGAACCGAGGCAGGAAGAGCGCGAGGCGTCTGGGGTGATTAAGAGCTTCTCGCAGCTTGTCCAAACACTACATCTAAATCTTTGGAACGCTTACAGAGGACTTTAGAGGTGACAAAGCAGAACACCGATACTCTGAATGGGGGAGATTGGAGATGGTTTGGCTGGAGTTACCAACAGAAAATGGTCCTGGTCCAACCTTTCTCGAAGTTGTTATTTTCCAGCAAGATCTAAATGAAGATTGACATTCTTTTTCCAGAGGTAATAACGTATGAACTTTTCCTTATATTCAGAACGCCACAGTGAGTTTGGTGTATATTTAGACTGGATGCCCTTGTTGTTGTAAAGCATAGGCATTGTGGGTGAAGTGTCTTGCTAAAGGACACATATACAGTCGTATCTTCTGTGGGCAGGATTACCAACTCTCAGAAGACTTTCACTTCTACTGTTACTTCATTCACTCTTGTTTGATCAATCATATTTACGAGCTCGTCTTCTCTGCTCAGAAGAAAAACACTCAGTTTCACATTTCCCAGATTTGTGATGTCATAGGTAGGGATCTGGCGGTCTTCTGTGCCGTTTTTAAGTCCATAAATCATTACCAGACCCATTCTGAGCATTTCTGTTCATTACCACTGTGTGCTTACATTAGCATTAGATTACATTCATTAGCAAGGACCAGCAACCACAAAGATATGCATAACTATTATTTATACATGTCAGATGGACGCTGGTGATCCATGGCAGCTCGAACTGCAGACCGATGGGTGGGACGAGAGTCTCAGGGTGGGGGTCCGTCTCGGCGATCTACCCAGCCGGTTCGGGACCCCCCCTTTTAGAAGACTGAATGCTGAAAGAAGCATGTTACAGGGAGCGGGAGGGCGAGTCGAGAGAACAGAGTCAAGCGGTGACTGAGGCGTTAGACTGGTATGAGAAGGCTTCTGGCTAATATAAGTGTGGTCCGAAGACGAAGGTGGAGGCGTGGTCCTGCCCACGAACCTCAGTTAAGATATTAACTCAATTTTATGCCTTATTGGTTTTCAATACATACATTGTGTTAAGTTTTAAAACACGAGATGCCAAAGCAAAGGTATCAAAGCATTTTTATAGGTCAATAAAAATACAAATAATACAAATATTATAGACGTATCCCTGTGGAAAGTGAACAGTCTGTTCTCCTGATAGTCATTTGAAAGCCCCTTTCTCTTTGTCCTCAACGTCCTCAATTTATTGATTGAAAGTTGGCAAGTTGTCTTAGTCATCATGTGCTAAGTGGTGCATAGAATTAGTCCAGACTTCTAAATATACCATAAATCTTATGATATAATTCCTAGCAAGAACAATTTACATCTTGATAAGCGCGGCGTGACTATGAAAAAATGTGTGTTCCCATTGTGATGCCAGAAGAGACGAGCGGCAAGTTTTCCTTTAGTTCACCAAATGTCCAGAGTCCTCTGAATCCAAAGTCCTTCACAGGTGTCTTTTTAGTTCTGAAATGTGTCCATTATGGGACAAGTAAAGGTTAAGTAAAGGCTCTTATCCTATCTCAGTGTTTTAGCTTTGTTATAACTTAAAATATACCTTATTGCGTTAGATTTTTTGTTTTTTTCTGTTGCTTCTCAACAGTTTTTACTGAGACCACACATGTGATATCTCCTATATCTGTCCTGGGTATTTTATGCTTTGAAAAGTGCTTAAACGTGCATTCACTCTTGCACTATTACCATTAAATTGGGACTAAACTCTGAACTAAACTAATCACGGCTTCAAAATTGGGACACAACCCAGAATTAAAACAATCACTTCATCCATGTTGGGACTAAACTGGGCCTAAACCCAAAACTACACCCAACACCACATCAAATATATCAGAACTAAACCAATCCCCACTTCAGAGTTGGAACTAAACTGGGACTGCAAAGACTAAACCTATCACCACATCAAACTTGGGACTAAACGTGGACTGAACCTGGAACCAACCCAAGACTAGACCAGGACTAGGACAGTACCAAATCCACATCCACGACAGAAAGCCTGTGAAGTCTTTTACTGTATAGTAATTTTAATTTGTTTCCTAATGCATGCCCTTTTTTGATTGAATATGTTGTTTTATTATTACTCAGTGTTTTATGTTGCACCTTAAGGCCGAGACAAGTTCCTATGTTTGTGAATTTTGTTCATTGACAATGGCAATAAACTCTTTCTGATTCTGATTCTGATTCTGATTCTGATTCTGAAGTCACTGAGTTTCCCATTTTGACCTTCTTACCAGCTCAGAGGGCCATAGCGGACCATAGCGGGCCTTAGAGGGCCCTAGAGGGCCTGAACGGGCCATAGTGGGCCTTTGCGTGCCATAGCAGGTCTTAACGGGCCTTAACGGGCCTTAGCAGGCTGTTTAGCTCTCTTAAACAGTGTTTTTTAGTGGGCCTTGGGATGGGGTAATCCTGACGCCTGGCCCAAACGCTGGCGGGCACATCTCCCCTCACACTGCAGCAGACACTAGACAGGTTCAGAGCACATATCCTCACACTCTGAAGCACATGCTCTTTCTCCACCAACCAAGTAAACACGCTCCATGTTTAATGAGCGGGCCATTCCAGCTAATGCCTTTCATATGAGACAGAGATCGTCCCGTTTGAAATAAAAGGAAAAGAAAGCAGTCATCAGTCTCAGTCTTAGCAGCGTTTCAGTTCCACTCAGATCCTTTCAGTCATTTCTGATGGCTCAGACCACTCGATTGCGCTGGCCGGGGCCCATTTGTTTTCCGACAAAATATTAGAGCACGGAGCCTATGAGTCATAACGCACATCTTTCATCTGAGTCCGATTTGTCACCTACTTTCTTGACGGCGTTCTTTGCATTAAAACGAGAATCTAAACGGAGACAAAGCAGAGACGCACATGTTTGCACGGAACACGCAGCGCTCCAGTCGACATGTTCTGAGAATGTGAATAAATCAAGTTTGAGAAATTAACATTCTTTTTCCCTCTTGTGTTTTTCAGAAACCACAGACCATGGATCAAGTAAATGTGACAAGTAAGTCGGCTTTTCCAAATATGTGATAGGAATTTCAAAGAGCCTGTACAATATCCACCTGTTCATTTAATGTATGTGACGTGGTGCGTTTAGAATATGTGACGTAAAGCAAAACGGTTTGAAAAATGTCAAAAGGTATTCTATATCTTAAGAATACTCCAAATTAATCATTAGTTGAAAATTAGCACATTATTTATTTTTTGTTCGAGTTTAAATTGTATAGTTGTGGAATATGTATGAATGTTGTAGTCTAGATACCAGGCCATTTTATTTTATTTTAGCAATAGATTTTGATTTTATATCTTTTAAGATTCAAATAAGTTTTTTATTGTATTTATTAATAGTTTTTTTTACAGAGCAGATTGATGTACTTATCTAGCGATTGTAAGATCTTATGTTACCATTTAACAATTCAAGACAAATCACATTCTACTTTTTTCTGAAGAATGACTGAACCTATTGTAGATTAGAAATGGAATTTACCAACACCATCAAACTATAAGCAGTATTTAAAAGCAATCATTTCATTAGAAGCTGAAGGGTTGAGGTTAGAGCTATCTACTGATGAACACATAATAACATATATTATTACAACAAAATAAAGTGAATTATTAGATATTTTAGACTTTTGTTAGCTAACTGTGACACATGCAAAGACTTATACGCTTCTACAATGTACGTACAAATTGCTAATGATGTTTTATTTGAGTTGGTTTTCCTAAAATAAAATAAACATTGAAATTTGTATGTGCAAAAAGTGGCAAAATGAGCTTTGTAAGTGTTTTTATAGTGAGTTTCCTCCACCACATGGTTTTGGATCATTGTTTATTTTCACTACAAAACATTTACACACAGTACACCTTCTGTTTAGTACATGAATTGTGGTTCCAATTACATATTAAGAGTGTAAATATGTCCATTAAAGCCGTACATGTGTGAGTGTTCGGCTCAGACACTGTGACGTGGCTGTAACATTAGCATTAGCATTAGCGGCGGTCCTGAGCGCCGTGTGCTGTTCTCCGTGTGCGCAGTAGCAGCGGCAGCAGCGGGGGGGCAGCAGCGCACAGGCACAGGGTGAAGGGCAAGGACGAGACGTACTGGAGGGAGATCAACGCCGCCATGGCCCTCACCAACCTGGCCCAGAGCAGCGACGGCCCGCCCGGAACCACCAGCTGCATCATCCAGAAGTCGTCCCACATAGCAGAGATCAAGACTGTCAAAGTGCCACTCATGCCCAAGTACTGACCCAACCACTGGGACCAACGCCAGGGCTGAACAAAGACTCTTTTATAATGTTGTTAACTTATTTTCATAAGTTTGATATTTCTTTTTTTATGCTATGTATTTGCCGAAGTGCCTTTGGAAGTATTACTGTGCCCGATGTAAACTCTATGTGCCTTTTGAGAAGAAGGATCTGATCAAACCTACGCGACAGTCGTGCCTTAAAATGTGGCGGAGGAGTTCAGGCCTTGCATTCATTCCCTTCTCATATTGATCAATCACAATTTAGTTTTATTTGAAATTGTTTTCAAGATTAAGTCTTCCATGTCTGAACTCTGCTCCAAAACCTCAGATTATCCGATTATTATTATTATTATCATCATCATCGGGGAAGTGCAAAACAAAATGACATCTAATTCAAAACCTTCAAACCCAAAATCTGAACGTATTCACAAACTGGCCAAAATATTTTAACCAAAAAGTAAGAAACAAAAAATTAACAAAAGACGACACATTTTTTTTCAGTTTTGTTCAAATGTTTAGGCCATTTGTTGAATATGTTCAGATTATCGGTGTAAAACATCTAGACGTGCACTCCTGGGCCCCCGTATAACAAAGACACAAGGACAACACTATTTTAAATCCATTACGCACACATTACGCACAAAGTAACACGTAAACAGCAGGTGTGAGGAGAACACGCTGAACCGGCCTCAGAGGCGAATGCAAGGTCTGAGGGCCCAACCTGCACATAGAGCGGCGCCGCCCTTGTTTAGGCTGGAGTCTTCCCTTTTGACACTGTTTTGTCTCCAGCGGGCTTCCACAGGGTCCAGACGTCATGCACGGAGCAGATAAACGGGCCGCTGTGGTAACGTGAGCGGGGATAAGCGCCCGCTCGTCACGGCCTTGTTGCTGGAGCTAAACACTCGTGTTCCTCGCACACTGACACGCATTTGCTCAGTCTGCTGGAACAATGCCACGGCCTTAAAAGGGATGTTTTTTTGTTTTTTTTATGACGTTTCGCATGTTTGCGCTCGGAGCGAGATAGAGCCACCGGCCGCCCCTCCCCGCTGCCCCTCTGCCTTTTGATCCGCTGTTCTTACAGCTGTTTAGCATTACGTTCAAATGACTGTTTACAAGAGCCCGAAAGAGAGGCTTAAGAGTGCTCTTTGTGTTTATCAGTATTATCTGTGTTTAAAGTGTTACTATGTGGGGTCTGTGTTGTTTTTGCTCCAAAATAGGGATGCATATTTTGAACCGATATTAGATCAGCTCTCCCAACTGTGGCCAATAGCCGATATTTGCCGATATTAATGTCAAAGGTGCTGTGCCTGATGTTACCGTCTTAAAGAACTAGCTCATCTGAAAGTCTTACCTAATGCTTACCGAACATCCGAATTATTCACCGCGATGAGTTTAGAAGCACTTTTCACTACTTCCTAAAAGGCCAGAGCGAGATTTGCCGTTACGCTAAAGCTAACATTAACTATCAAGCTAACATCGCACGTCCTGCTTTGCGTCATGTTTCGTGGCGTGGTCTGCCGTGGGGGAAACTCTCCGTTCATTCGATCGGCTTTTTCACTTTTCTACCACGCTTCCTGGTGAATTATGTCTACTTTAAGCATAAATAATTCAATTGAAGTCACAGCTGAGTCTTAATGGATGTTGTTGACCTGGAGTTGCCTCAGTAAAGTAAACTGATTGTTCTGTAGACGTGAAGATACAGCAAGGCGGCGCTAGCATTTCGCGTTAGCATTCTTGGAATAGCTGCTGTTCGACTACGTTATACTTCTTGTTTTTGTGTCTGTATTTGGCACAATATGCTAAAGGTGGCGTTTGCTTTTGTAGGGCTTGAACGGTGGGTGACAGAGCTGCTGCGCGCCATTAAAATGAATGGATCGTTTTCCCCCCTCGGATGCTGACTGTGCAGACAACACACAGCGGTCTCATTTTAAGAGCTTGCTTTTACAATATATGTATCTGTACTGGGGCTTTTACTTTCTGACGTGAAAGAAATTAGGTACAGCACTTTTTAATGTTTTACAGTCCAGCAAGGCCCGTTTGCTCTATTTCCACTTGTTCAAAGAGACAAATTTGATGCACTGAGGACAAACTGGGAATGACACACGGGCGCACAGATGCTGAGGAAGGGCAGAAAATATGTCACCAATATCGGAAAACAAATGTATCGCCCATCCCTAATCAATACTGTGTTGTGTGTTAAAGGCTTCCAGAATCTCTGATACGGAAGCACATTGCACACGTCCTGTTTGCTTAAATGTGCTCTATGCAACTTCTCTACGCGGTGCTCGTCTCCATGGTTATTGCTTGGCCTGAAATGTTCCCCTGTGTGGCTTTAAACGTATCTAACTTGCTCGTTATTGCTCAAAAATACCTTGACTCCATGGCCTGGTGGTGACAGCTGCTCGTGGCTTATATAGTTAAATAAGTTGAATTAGCGCCGTGGAAAATTGCAGGCAAAGCTATAACATCTCCATGGAGACGACTCGGGGGACCATCCACCTCAACAGTTGCATAGTGCCCTTTTAAACAATGCTATGTGCCTTGGAAAAGTGTAAACGACAAAAAACGACCCAATAATCAAGAGTGAACTGATGCAGTGAACAATTTAGCAGTATTCTTTCAAGTATGTTTACATTTCAGCAAAAATGCAAGTTTATTCTGGGTTCTAAATCACATTCCTACATATTGTTGTCACCACTTTGACTTACCTGAAATTGCCTGGTGATTTTGTTTGATCAACTACCTAAATTCAGAGGACGTCATTGAATTTTCCTTTTTTTTATCTTGGTATCAGCACATCATTTTAGCTTAGTATTAAAATGGAAAAATAGATTTGAAGGGCTGAGCATATCTTATTATATTTTCTTTGGTATTCATTTTGTCAGGGAAATTTTACGAAGCAATCCTAAAACTGTAAAAGAGTGTTCAGGATACAAAAATCCTTATCAGCGTTACATGTCACACAAGCCAGTATTTGTACTGTATATGGTGTATTTGTTTTGCATTTGACTGAGCTGCAGAAAGAACTTCTTTTGTCATCGGATGGAAAGAATCTCTTTTATAGAAGCACTAATGTTCTGTGCATATGTTCAAACGTGTGTTGCCAAGTTCTCCAGCGGGGGAAATCAAGTCGGACTTATGGGAGAACGTCGGGTTGGCTCTGCACGCTGACTCTTTCAGTTTATATACAGTAGCCTATATATTTTGAAGGTACGGTTTATAAGTGTCAAAATGCACACTTTGTTACACATTGTACTGTTATTTTTGTAGACCCAGACCGCGCTTCTGGTCACAGACTTTGGTGAAGCTGCACAATGAGAATTTCTGACATTTTTTGTCTTGAATGTGCATATCTTACAAGCTGCACTTAAAACGAACTCAATGCTTTTGGACCTGAAGAACCTTGTTGGAGATAGCGTGCCGATGGAGGTGTAATGAACTGCAGCGCTCCAGCCCAACCCCAGGCTCTGTTTGTTTGGCGGCGGGGGTCACACATGTTTTGGATCGGGCTGATCCAGCGCTGGGCTCCTCCTGTTTCTAATCGCACTCTGAACCTCGGACACCTCACACCTCCAGGACCACGGGAGCCTCACACAGGCTTTGTAGACCGACTGCACAGTGTGGAGACGGTATTAACCTGGTGCTCACCACAGGACACACTCGACTGGTTTGGACGCATTTTTCAGCACAAACCCTGAATTCACAGCCTTTCTGAAAACAGGAAGCAAAGGCCTGTATTATGGAAAGCCTTTAAATTATTTTGAACTTTGTCAAACAAAGACATTAGGTTGTTTTTTTATTAAGTTAAATTCAGATTTGTTTCATTTTGATAGAGACGGGATTTACAATCCAATGACCAAATGCATATCTCTTGTAATGTCTAATTTGCTTTTATGTTCTTGTAATTTGTTTTTTATTAAGCTGTTTTTGTCAAAGCAATGAATAAAGTAAAATGAAATACATTTCTTGAATTTCTTCCCACATATATACACAAAAACCATTGAACTTATTTCACAATTTATACAGTTAACTCCAAAAAGAGACATTTGACATAAAATATGTATTTCATATATATAAATAGTAATAGTAATAATAATAATATAATAATGAATATCAAATGGACTGAATTTCTCCAAAACACCTGTCTATAATGAGCTGAAGCTTCGTCTTATGATGATGATGATGATGATGATGATGATGATGATGATGGGATTGTAGTGCAAACAAATTGCAGAAGTCTATGCGAAGCTGACACACTGTAGTTTGGGCCTCTTCTGCCTGATTTACTGTCATTAGAAATGATAAATGGGAACAAGCCCCCCACAGACGAACATCAGATTCAAATCCCACATAGATTTTGTGTGTGTAAATGTAAAGAGTAAAGCCGGTATTGGAGGAATGGACTGACTGTAGACTGGGCGTTTGTTGAGTCTTGTCAATTCCTATTCCAAACCTAAAGCATAGATCACTAATCATGAGATTTAGGGACTTATGAAGTAATGAAAAATAGCCCAGGCGGAATGCCTGTAAAAAGCTATTAAAATTCAAATGGGTGGGTTTGGAGTTTAAACTGATCCTTATTTATAGCATAATTGGTTATTTGACTGGAAATAACTGGAATCATTATTTCATGTTTCAAATGCCCAGGACAGTATAGTCCCCTTTTATCAGATGGTGGACAAACATAAATAAATAGATAAATAAATAGAGCTCTTCAGAGGTTAATAAAAATAAAAAATCATGATCCAACATTACTAAGGTGGTGATGGGTAGAGAAGGGTCTAGTTCTTGAATTGAATCTACTGTATTTTAATGTTGATGGTACGATACAGGCTTTCATACCAGCTGAGCTTACTCCGGATTGCCTTTTTGGGATAGTTGTTTATTATTCCACAAGGCAGTGCGGTTGTGAGAGCTAAACATGCTAATCCTGACAAAAACACTGAAGGAGTTAAATGTATACAACAGTAGGCTGCATCAACCACACTACACACATAAGCGGTCTTGGCCTTGCTGAGTCCCATCTCCTGAGTATTTCTACTTTCAGAAGTGGCTGTTCCAGGTTTTTTGGTTCTGCAGAAAGATCAATATCTGACTCAATACAAAATACACTCTTAGCAAGTTAGCTAAATGGATGAGAATTAAGAATCGAAATACAAAAAAGTACATTTATTGCAGAGATTTCAGCTCACAGTGTATCTGAACTCTAATAAAGTGAACATTTTTAGGACCTTTTAGTGCTTAAATTTCGTGTCCATTTCATGTATCATATCACTCTGATGTTAGCAGCTACAGTTTTTCGACTGATTAAAAGCGTTTCAATGATCTATGCACCAGCAACTTTGTCTGACCAGCCAGTCCCTTCTATATTGTAGAAGCTGGAATCAGACAATAATCAGACATCAAAAAACTCTCCTAACTTGGAACGGTCCAACCACAGAGCACGGGGGAGCCCAGGGCTGGTTGCAGGGCAGGGCGGAGCAACATCCCACCAGGGAGCAGCAGGCAGGTGTTGGGGCAGGCGGCCTCAGAGGGGCAATCACGGACATCCCCTCAGGCTGATGATCTGGGTGGAACATCACAAACCCCCATTGACTACCGTGTACATGACCCCTAGTGGCGAACAGAGCGAGCTTATGTTCGCGAAATCGGTCGGGTGTGGGAGGAGCGCTGGCCGTGTATGTTGTGTCGCATCCCACACAGGGCGAGTGATGGTAGAGGCACACTGGAGACACCCACCTCCCCCACAGTTCAGCCGGAGGTACAAAAGACGTTGCGGCAGGGTGAGGAGCCTACCAGCCGTATACCGAGCCCAGGGCCTGTATAGCTGTGTGTTTGCTGGCGTGGTATTTTGTTCCCCAGGTCACCAGGCAAGGAGAAGACATACCTGGACCTGGTCTTTATCCGGCATCTTTGTGGTCTTTATTACAGGCTCTAGTATTGGTGTTTCCTTCAGAAGAACTTGGATCAATTGAAAGGGAACACTGTTTATGAGGTTGCTTCTCTGAGTGTTCACAAATCACTTTTAGCTATCAAAAACCTGATAGTTGCTCAGTTTTTATGTCCGTAAACCATCACCGGATTTGTTCTGAGCATTTCTGTGGTCAAATTGTGTTCCTTATGTGCACATGGCTGACATAGCATTTGTGTGGCCTAATGGCTTAGTTAAAGACAAAATAATAAGCTTCCCGCTGCTGATGGGACACTGACACTGACACTGACTGAAGGAGGCAATTTGACCACTGGCAAAATCAGAATAAGTTTGGTGAAGAACTGTGGACAATAAAAAGTAAAGGAGCTTGACTTCAGGAGAATGACTCAGTTGGAACTATCAAGGAAGTTGTTGTTTTAAGAGCTGGAGACCATGCAGGATTACAATACGCAAATTACAACAAGGTTAAAATCTCATTATAGGCCCTTAATCCTTAAAGTTTTATTGATGTATGTGTGTATTTAACAGGCACAATGGTGAGTTTTGTCGAAAAGACGTCAAAGCGAAATGCACTTTACATACATTTTTGTTTGTTTCTGAACTACTTACATTAATAAAAGAGGTTCTGGGACATATAGTTTGAGAGGAATTGTTTTTAGGAAAGATGATTACTATATGTCTGGCATTTCCACTATAGTTCCACCAGCTCTCCGCTAGCTTATTTTCCGTCCAGCGTCTAAGTGTAATTCCATGCCACCTGTTTCCCGGCTCCATTTCTCCTCCTGCCTGCTCCGTGTGCTGAAACCTCAAAACGTCATACGGTTATCTCGGCAAACCAGACAAGTGGAGATTCTTGCGCAGCCAAATCTGCTTCTACTTGACAATCCCCAGACTTCACGGTGGCTGCCAGAAAACGTAGCTAACTTTGCCGACAACGAACAAAAAACCCCCACACAGACTGAAACTCAAGAACATAGGCGTTCCGAAAATCATTTCCTATTTGATGAAGAAACACAACTCCGCTGGCATGCTGAAGTAATTAGCGCTACCTTTGCTGTGAAGGATGCTAGCTTACCCTTGGATGCAAACATGTGGAAAATTGCGCTGGCTAATTATTCAATTTGGATGAAAATATTATCTGTTTTTGCAATTATTTGAACGATTTACAACCCGGACTTCACGGGTGACGTACAGAGGCCACTGGACAAAAGCGGAGATAATTGTACGGAAGTTCAACAAGGCATCGTTTCTAAGTTTGCAGACAGACTTCAAATTAGCATGGCGCGCTAAAGGCTGCGTCTAAAGACAATCGGAGAAACTTGCACAAGACCATCTGCTAATACGTTACATAACATTAGCTCTCAGTGAAATGCTAGTTAAATTGTCCATAAACTGCCAACATTATTGGATTAAGAGGTAATTGTAATGAAAGAGAGGTGCACTCTGGGAATTGCAATGTGTTTTTGTTTTCAGATTTAATTCTTTTCTGCTTAGCTAGACTTTGACTGGATTGAACCATGTGGAAAATAAATATAACGTTGGAATTAGAGGCAATTATGGGGACTTTAATCTTTGTTTAATTTGGCTAAACAATTTTTGGACAGCATTTCTAGATCTCGTTTTACAGCTTGGAAGAAAGTAGAAGTAGCCTAAGGTATTTCAACACGGACGATGGAGCATACAATGTGCTACAATTGCCAGCAGAGGGCCCAAGGACTTCATGTACTGGTGCAGCAAGAGTGAAATCATGTAAATGAGGCTAAAACAATGGCTGATAAATTCAAAGTTGAGATGCATGTGGCAGCAGAGGCAGCTTATGTCTTTGCTTAGTTTAAGTAGCAATAATAATAATTAAGGTTAACATTTTTAACCCAAAATATTTTATAAATATTACCTTAAAGGTGCTGTACCTGGTTTACTATGGAGGACCCTGACACAAGAAATGGGTTACAACTTTTATTTCAACATATAACAACAATATTTAATCAATACATTAACTAATTCTGTATGCTTTATTTAAACCTGTTTTTAAAATAGTATTTGATAAACACATTAAACACCATTTTTTAAAACACAATTTATTAATGGATTCATTCAAACTTGACCATAATCATTTGATACTTTTAGGAAAACCTTTTGCAACCTTCTCCGATTAGCTTCTCTGTGGCATTCCTGGTCCTCCTGGCTAATGTAAATGATGCAAGTGAAATAGTAATGGGCTCTCTGATTGGTTACAGTGACTTGTAAACCAATTACTTAATTCCTTACTAGTACCCTTTCATTACTTTGTTACTTATTTTGCATGAGCTCGGAGGACCAGGACTGCCATGGAAAAGCTAAACCAAGACGCTAATTGGAGAAGCTAATCAGAGAAACGAAACAGTTTGCAAAAGGATTTGTGCATGGATTAAGATGTTTCACAAAATTGTCTTTTAAATACTCTTTAACTAAACATATTTGCTAAATAATTTATTAAATGTTCTTTTTACTAATGTTTTAATACTTTTTTTTGTTAAAATGTTTATCAAAAGATGAATAGTAATAAATCAAGGCCAGTTACGTCGCCCGGACTGGCGTTACCGGGGCCCCACCCTGGAGCCAGGCCTGGGGTGGGTGCTCGACGGCGAGCGCCTGGTGGCCGGGCCTTTTCCCAGGCCCGGCCGGGTGCAGCCCGAACGAGTGACGTGGGGCCGTCCTCCCGTGGTCCCTCACCTGCAGGAGGATCCGTAAGGGGCTGGTGCAGAGGGATCTGGGCGGCAGTCGACGGCAGGGGCCTCGACGACCGGATCCCCGGACGCAGAGACTAACTCTGGGGACATGGAACGTCACCTCGCTGGGGGGGAAAGAGCCTGAGCTTGTGCGGGAGGTTGAACGGTTTCCGACTAGATATAGTCGGCCTCACCTCCACGCACAGTTTGGCCACTGGAACCCATCCTCTCGAGAGGGGCTGGACGCTCCACTTCTCTGGTGTTGCCTGCGGGGAGAGGCGGCGGGCTGGCGTGGGCTTGCTTGTTGCCCCACAGCTCAGCCGCCATGTGTTGGAGTTTACCCCAGTGAACGAGAGGGTCGCGTCCCTACGCCTTCGGGTTGGGGACAGGTCTCTCACTGTGGTGTCGGCCTACGGGCCGAACAACGGTGCTGAGTACCCGGCCTTCTTGGAGTCCCTGGGAGGGGTACTGGACAGTGCACCGACCGGGGACTCCGTTGTTCTACTGGGGGACTTCAACGCCCACGTGGGCGACGACAGTGACACCTGGAGAGGAGTGATTGGGAAGAACGGCCCCCCCGATCTGAACCCGAGCGGTGTTCAGTTATTGGACTTCTGTGCTAGTCACGGACTGTCCATAACAAACACCATGTTCAAGCACAAGGGTGTCCACCAGTGCACGTGGCACCAGGACACCCTAGGCCGGAGATCAATGATCGACTTTGTTGTCGTGTCATCTGACCTCCGGCCGCGTGTCTTGGACACTCGGGTAAAGAGAGGGGCGGAGCTGTCAACCGATCACCACCTGGTGGTGAGTTGGATCCGCTGGCGGCGGAGGAAGCCGGACAGACTTGGCAGGCCCAAGCGTATAGTGAGGGTCTGTTGGGAACGTCTTGCAGAGCCCGATGTCAGCAGGGTCTTCAATTCGCACCTCCGGGAGAGCTTCTCCCAAATCCCGGGGGAGGCTGGGGACATTGAGTCCGAGTGGACCATCTTCTCGACCTCCATTGTCAATGCGCCTGCTCGGAGATGTGGTCGCAAGGTCTCAGGTGCCTGTTGCGGCGGCAACCCCCGAACCCGGTGGTGGACACCGGAAGTAAGGGATGCCGTCAGGCGGAAGAAGGAGGCCTATCAGACCTCTTTGGCGTGTGGGACTCCTGAGGCCGTTGACGGGTATCGGCGGGCCAGGCGTGCCGCAGCTCGTGCTGTCACAGAGGCAAAAACCCGGCTTTGGGAGGAGTTCGGGGAGGCCCTGGAGGAGGACTATCGGTCGGCTTCAAAGAAATTCTGGCAAACCGTCCGGCGCCTCAGGAGGGGGAAGCAGTGTTTCACCAAACACCGTTTACGGTGCGGGTGGGGACTTGTTGACCTCTCGACTGGGGATGTGTTGTCGGACGGTGGAAGGAGTACTTTGAGGGCCTCCTAAATCCCACTGTCACGTCTTCCGAAGAGGAAGTAGAGACGGAGGACTCGGAGGCTGACTCATCCATCACCCAAGCCGAAGTCACTGAGGTTGTTGGCAAACTCCTCGGGGGCAGAGCTCCGGGGGTGGATGAGATACGCCCCGAGTACCTAAAGTCTCTGGATGTTGCAGGACTGTCTTGGTTGACACGCCTCTGCAACATCGCGTGGCGGTCGGGGTCGGTGCCTCTGGACTGGCAGACTGGGGTGGTGGTCCCTCTGTTCAAGAAGGGGGACCGGAGGGTGTGTTCCAACTATAGAGGGATCACACTCCTCAGCCTCCCTGGTAAGGTCTATTCCAGGGTACTGGAGAGGAGAATCCGACCGATAGTCGAACCTCGGATTCAAGAGGAGCAGAGTGGTTTTCGTCCTGGTCGTGGAACACTGGACCAGCTCTATACTCTCCATCGGGTGCTCGAGGGTTCATGGGAGTTTGCCCAACCAGTCCACATGTGCTTTGTGGATCTGGAGAAGGCTTTCGACCGTGTCCCACGGGGTGCCCTTTGGGGGGTGCTGCGGGAGTACGGGGTCCGGGGCCCTTTGCTCAGGGCTGTCCGGTCCCTGTATGACCGGAGCAGGAGCTGTGTTCGCATTGCCGGCAGTAAGTCAGACCTGTTCCCAGTGCGTGTTGGACTCCGCCAGGGCTGCCCTTTGTCACCGGTTCTGTTCATTGTTTTTATGGACAGAATTTCTAGGCACAGTGAGGGGTCGGAGGGGGTCCGGTTTGGGGAACACAGGATCTCATCTCTGCTGTTTGCAGATGATGTTGTCCTGATGGCTCCATCAAACCTGGACCTGCAACATGCACTGTTTGCAGCCGAGTGTGAAGCAGCTGGGATGAGAATCAGCACCTCCAAATCTGAGGCCATGGTTCTCAACCGGAGTGATGCGGTCGCTGCATCGGACCGTTGTGGTAAAGAAGGAGCTGAGTCGAAAGACAAAGCTCTCGATTTTCCGGTCAATCTACGTTCCTACCCTCACCTATGGTCATGAGCTTTGGGTAGTGACCGAAAGGACAAGATCGTGGATACAAGTGGTCAAAATGAGTTTCCTCCGCAGGGTGGCTGAGCGCTCCCTTAGAGATAGGGTGAGGAGCTCAGTCACACGGGAGGAGCTCGGAGTAGAGCCGCTGCTCCTCCACGTCGAGAGGAGCCAGCTGAGGTGGCTCGGGCATCTGTTCCGGATGCCTCCTGGGCGCCTCCCTAGGGAGGGTGTTTCGGGCATGTGCCGCCAGGAGGAGGCCCCGGGGAAGACCCAGGACACGCTGGAGGGACTATGTCTCTCGGCTGGCCTGGGAACGCCTCGGGATCCTCCCGGAGGAGTTGGAGGAAGTGGCTGGGAATAAGGAAGTCTGGGAGTCCCTGCTTAGACTGCTGCCCCCGCGACCCGGCCCCGGATAAAGCGGAAGAAGATGGATGGATGGATGGGTTTATCAAAAGCATTTACCTTTTTCTGTAGTACGTCGTCTTAAAAAAAACAACACTTTTAATAAAAGTTTTTGTTGAGTTATGTATGAAATAATCTTTTAAAGACTGCTTTTTAAAAATGCCTTACTCCATTTATCATGGAACTCAGGTCCTCCATAATTTTCACCTTCTTAAAAGTGAAAAAAACGATTTCATGTTAAACTGTTAACAGCACTTTGCTCGCTTACCTAATGCATTCCCAGCATCCAAAATGTTTACCACAATGAGGTTGTAAGCACTAATTTTCACAACTTCCAGAGACAGAGTGGAGTTTTGCCATCATGGTAAAGCTAAAAACAACTAGCATGCTAACAGCGCACTTCCTACGGAAGTATTCGCCGAGAATAAAAAAGATGCACATAGCATAGAATGGTCTCATTTTCTATAGTTGCTTTTACAACATGTCTGTACTCTAGCAAAACTGATTTGACTTTAGTACATGAAAGAAAAAGAAAAAAATCAGGTACAGCCCCTTTAATGAATGGCCACTTTTGTAAGCATTCAGACCTAACGGTAAGTCCTGCATCACTATTAAAACAATACCATGAAACTACATTAGATATTTCCTGATCTAATCTTGAACTTTTTCATAAAACCTTGATGACATCATTTCAAGGAGTGACAATGTTCAAGCAACCAATAGCGCTACAAGCTTACAATCGCTGTAAAAACACAATTATTCAATGTATTTACTAATCAAAGACAAGTCAAGTTGATTCAGTTTCACCGCTTGATCCTCCTGAACTTACATTACTGAACTCTCCATGGATTTTATGTCTCTTCAAAACTACTTACCCAAAGCCGTCCCAAACATTTCCTGCCTTCTTCTCTCAAAATAAACTTCTTTAGAAACCACCAGAAATGAGGAGCGATATCCAGAACCACAAGTAAGTGCCGCGTTGGCCAGATGAGGACACGCGGCTGTTATTGCAGGTGGATATCATCTCCTTTTTGTTTTGGGAGAGGGTTCCGATTTTCGAAACGCGTTGGAAAAACGCGACACATGCCAATAATTGAACAAAAAGGGTCAACTTCACATGTTAGAGCAGTCACTGGAGGTATGTACAATGTTCTGACCCCAAAGTGATGGGAAATGGTTCGGAATAGTGTCCTTTTGGTGCCAAAGAAAACCGTCAGTGAGATGAGAGAGGCAGTATTTTCATTTGGGTTGAACCGGAAATGTCTGCGTCAAGTTTTTTTTCTCTTGATCCTCCATCAGATTCTTGCCGTTGTTGATATCGCAGTATCAAAAATCTCGTAGCGGCCTAAATCGAAAGGCCTTTTTCCATTAGTCCCTACTCAGCTCGACACTACTCTACTCGGCTCTGATTGCATTTCCATTACAACTGGTGCTCAGTGATGCGGTGCAGAGCTGGGCGTAGAAACGGCGCTCAAAACGATGTCTGCTCAACAAACAAACAAACACCAAAACACACGACAACTGCTACACACTACAATCGTGTAACTATGGAACCTCACCGCTACAGTCAGTGAAGCAGAGCGTAAGAAGCGGATGGAATAACGGACACGGATCAAAGATACAAACACAGAGAAAACCGAAAAGGACAAGTACTTTATAACTCACGTCTGGTGAATCTACAGTTAACTACAGCGTTCTCGTCCATGTCCTTTTGGGATTTTTCATCTCTATTCAATGGCACCCAGTCAACAAAACATCGCTGTAAATCCAGTTTGAAGCTTTCAATACAAAAATTTGAAAAATGAATTGAGTGTAGAGCCTCACGTGAGTCTGTTTATAAATCCACGCTGGAAGAGTCCGTAAAACCACTGCAGATTATAGTTAGCGACAGTAAACACTTTTTGTGCGGTTTATCGTCAGCTTTCTGTGCATTAAAAGCTTTTATCTGCACTCCTGCACCACTTTTAAAAGATGTTAATAACACAGTTTAGACTTCTGGAAGTGCAATTCCCTGATAGTTTTGAACACCTTGTCATCTCAAAGCGAGTGGCTTTACTCTGGATGCTGATGCTAGCTGCGTTAGCTTTGTTAGCCCAACTTTTGTTTATTATCATAGCAAAGTGTGCAGTTTTCTCCCAGGGATCGAACACATTTTTTTATAAGATTCTCCTCATGTGGTCTGTATTTTATTGTCTGACGTTCGGGAATCATTCAAGGCTACAATTGTGTAGCATGTAGCATGTTTAAGGAGGACACAGCGGCGTGAGGTCTCCTGCTGCTGCTGGAGTCGCTCACGAGAAACGTTACACTTTTACCCAATCTGCGTCTCACATTTAGTCCCTGGTGGGCTAGTTTTGGTCCAAGGGGGAAAAGAGAAATGGAAACCCGCTGAAGCAGGGCTGAATTGTGCCGAGTAGAATAGAATAGAGCCATCGTACCAATGGAAAAGGGGCATAAGTCAGCTCCTTCAGTACACGTGCGATGTCTGCCAAGAACTTGCCTCCATGGAGATGTTACTGCTTTGCCTACAATGTTCCACAATATATAACATTTATTCATTTACAGGTGTTTGTATTGCTCCAAAATAACTTGAAAAACACGCATAACTGACTTTGATTGCGCATGATCTCCACAGATCTTGAAATTTGGCCTGCTCTGGGGAGATACACTGTGGAACATTCTAGACCAGTGGTTCCCAAATCAAGTACCACATAAGAGAATAAACACCAGATCTAAACCAGGGGGGAAAAAAGGGAAAAAAAAGAACTATCCCAGGTTGCTCTACTACTTCTAAACAAAGACTAAACCAAAGAAGGGCACATCCTTGGGTAAAGTGCGATTTGAAGTATATCGCCCCCCCCCCCCATAATGTCACAATTCCATACTTATATAAGATTTGGACACATCCCCATGTTTGTCTCTTACTTGAATGATCCATTGCTTTACCCGCTGCGCATTCTTGTTGGCGGTATCAAGCTTACACAAACTACATATGCGTAAAACCGTTGCCTATTTGCCGTAAACTGGCCGTAATCCGTTGAGACGTTCACCGCAGCACGTCTCCTGTTCTCCGACCGTTTAGACTCATTTCGGGCTTAAATGGAGCATATCCTGGATCTCTGTGTTTATGAGGGATAATGCCAAGGAATTAGCTCCGTGGATCCGATGTCCAAGTCAGGCTAAGGTCACTGCAGAGGGGCCTCCTGGATGGTTCTACTGCAGAAGAGGCTGAGGGCATTTGGAAAAGGAACCGAAAGAATGTTTGGACCCAATTTCTTTCCACAGCACTTCCTACCTATTTGGGAGTAATTGTAGTTTGGTTGACCTCTGTATGACCCCTGCGGAAGGTATTGGCAGGTTCTTACCGATACGCAGCTTTGCAAACGGCAGCCACATTTTCAGATAGCAGCAATAAAGTTATTATTTATTAAAGAATATAACAGAATATCGTCTTTGGGAAAATAAAGTGCAACAATTTCACAAAAACGTCACAAGATGCCCAGGTATTTAAGAATTTATGAACAGCAATCATTGTCAAAATGGAGAAGTAGTTTCAAGCAGTTAAAATATTTACATATTTAGGGAAATTATATTGGTTTTGGGGAAGCTTGACTGAAATAACCACATAAAATGTCTTTGTTGTCATTGTTGCGAGCTTTTTAATTTTTGGACACCTTATTAATGCACATTTTGTTTGGAAAAGCCCAGATTTCTGAGCAAAACACGCGCGCGAGTGAAACGACACAGTTTACGGTAAATCTTTGTGAGTGAAAAAAACAACTGCCATAAGTTCTAAAAATGTGGATTTGGCTGAACATAGGATCTATTTGGCTGTTGACACTCGTATAACGCCTGATAACTGTATGTGAGAAAGTGCCAACGTGCTTTCCAGTCCAAACCCTGTATAAAGTATTTGACGATCTAAAGAGTAGAATGTAAACAAACGTAATGACAGATCTGTTTTCATTTTCGCTCCAAATCTCCAGATGAAAGGCAAGTGAGTGTTTAGAAAGCCTTGAACTCTGGGCTGGCTGGAAGAGACGCCCGTGTGCCAACGCTCATGCATCAGCAAACGGACCTCAAATCAAGATGACTTTGGTTCATATAAAAAATATGTCTAAAGGCTGTACTCTTATTGTTATAAAGTTCAAAATGAAAACAGTCATTCCACTTCAGGCTTTTATTTTACACTAACAAATTCTGTATTTATATGACAAGAGTTCATTTTGTCTGTGAACAAAACGCAAACAGAACTCCAGGTGCTGGCACGCTGAAGAGGAGGGCTGCAACAAGGTCATTGATTGATATCGAAATCATCGTCAACTAATTTAGTGATCGAATAATTGTCCCAAACATTTATTCCCACCCAGTGTTGCATTCTTTTCCACCAGTTGATCTTGTATTGCTGATGAAGAGCGTGACCACTGCACAAAGCCTTCTCCAGCTCGTCCCAAACACTCTCACTGGGTTCAGATCTGTAGATGAGTTTCTGCTTCTCCTTAGATGTTTTCTCTGCTTGAGGCCAATGAGTTGACCATTCTCAAACACACTGACATCTGCTCCATGACCACGGGATTTGTCTTTCCACATGGTTGTTTCAGAAATGAGAAGCCACTCACTGCATCAGTCGGGTTTAAATACTGTGTTGCAACTGAAAGATCCTCACCTGCAGCAGTTGTCCAGTAGGGGGAGAAGACATGCTGGATTTATTTAGTTGAATTAAAGTGGCGACTCTTTTGTCCATAAATGTGCACCACCAGGATCCTCAAACTTCAACTTCACTTCAGCTTCATCTGGGTCAAATTTAGCCAAAAATATTTTCATTACATGACTTTTGAATTCAACCCTGCAACGAGTTGTCCACTGTCCAGGGTGTACCCCGCCTAAAGCCCAAAGGTACTGGGATAGGCTCCAGTCACCAGCGATCCCTAACGGGAACAAGCGGTAGAAAATGAATGAATGAACTTTTGAATTCTAAACAACTAATCGATTACCGGTAATCAGAAGAATAATTGCTAGACTCATCGATTGGCAAAATTATTATTAGTTGAAGTACTACAGAAGAGTAAAACAGTTCAGATTTTTAAAAAAAGAAAAAAAATCGCTGCTAGGGATGTCAAGATTATTAGTTTAATCAAAAATTGTGATTATCAGGGTCACAATATTCCAGATATACCAAAAAATTATAATTGGGACAATCTTCGAGTAGTTTTGTTCAATCCAAAACCCCAAAATAGACCTAATTGTAAAGAAGTTTTTCATCTGCCTGTTTTATCTTTCAGAAAATAAACTTTGATGACGGGAATGAAAGAAAATTCAATTATTATTGTTATTTGTTCACAGGCTCAATAATCGTGAATAATGGTTAAATCGTGATGTTTATTCTCACAATAATCGTAACACTAAAATTTGACATCATGACATCCCTAGTTGCTGCTAATGTTAAAGACAACGTGTTCTTCAACTTTGTAATGAAATTGAAATCAAACGATCAGTTGGATGGCGCACTGAAGAGCACTTCTGGATCATGTGCGCTAAGGGTCACGAGATATTTGAAGAGATCCTAAAAACACACAGACAACCTGCTCGGGGCAAGATTTTTTTAGATGCCAATAAACACATGCATGTCTTTGGATGTGGGAGGAATCCAGAGTTCCCGTAGAGAACCCACGTCAACGCGGGAAGGACATGCCAGCTCCGCCCACAGAGATCATGTGATGTCGGTCCGGTCCGGGAATCACTTTCAAACTGATCTTCGTCTAAAAATGATTCCCGCTGTCAGTTACATTTCACAGTCCAGAGTCGGTTGCACGGTTATTTTGGGAGTCCTGGCCTGAAAAGTTTGGGAACCCCTTGGCTACTGTTGAGACTAACTACACTTTACATGCACAAGACTTCTACTGGCAACAAACCCTGATGTCAGTGTGGTGGAAGCGTGCTTTTTGGCTACTTTGGTCGAATGATTCACCCAATTCCCAACCAATTTGAAACACAATATCTCTAAAGTGCTGTAATATGGGTTGTCTAACTTGTCTGTGACTCCAGGAGTTAAGGACATAATTACGTAGTCCTCCCGAAGTTTCTGCACCAAGCACTTTTACTGGAGCAGACCTAGCATTCACAGGGTGTTATTTCGTCTCCGGTGATGGTTCCGAAATAACTAGCGGGGCTGTCCTGATTGCTGTTTTGGCATTCTGTGGTGTCACCAGCACAGTTTACCCTGCAGAGAACATCCTCCATCGCCCAGACGACTGGTAGTTTTCTGAGCCGTGGGGCGTGCGCTCCGCCAGGCTCTGAAATGTGGCTTTGTCCTGATGGATCAGACCATGGGAGAACTCACAGAGAACTGTAAGTGGAATCCTAGAACCTAGAACCACTTTTGTTACATTTTGTTTTGTTGACTAATGTACGGTATATACGGGAGAAAAGTAACCTGACTCCAGAATTAATATAAGCTTACGTAACATTTAAGCCATCAACATTGAATTCAATATGTGTTTTATTGGTCACAAATTGAAGAATCCAACTTCAGAATTTAAGCAAGCTTAAAGCCCATTTGTATAAGATTTATGTATTTAATATACATTTTGGTTCTACGTTATAATAACAGACTCGGTCACTACTTGATTAAGGAGTTATGGTTGTTATTAAATAATAAATAAAATAGTTACTGAGCCTGAATCCTTCTAAAAGCCTAATTATTATAATGTCCCTGGTATTTTGATTTAAAATATGGTCCATACTGTGGGCGAGCTTACAGAAATGTTACGCAGTGGGGCTTTAATGTTCATTTTCCCCATATGTGAATACTTAAAATGTCTATTATATAATATATATATATAGATATATCTATATATATATATATAGATATATATATATAAATGAACTTGTCACCGGACTATATTTGTAAACAGGTACAGTCGCTATGATTTCATTTGCATTTTAAGTCACATAACTGAAAAGAAGAAACTTGTTCGTGCCTTTGTTCGTGAGGCCAGTGATGCTGGTGTTCTGAGCTGGAGCTCTGCAGTCTTTCTGCAGCTTTAGCTCCGTGTGCCGTTCACTTTAGCCTCAGCGTCGTGGCTTCGTCATGGCAGACGTTGCTTCATAATGGCGGTCCTCTGTGCTCTTTAACAAAACTCTTCCCAGTCGCACTCGTGAGTTTCAAACACGCCGCTCTCTCCTCTGTCGTGCTTGAGTTGCTGCAGGTTCGAACGGAACAAGCTCCGTGTGAAACGAAAGCGCCACAAGTCGTTCCATGCACCAGAGTGTTTTAAATTATGTCAATCAAATGAATCATCGATTCGGCAATCAAATAATAATCTAGGCTTTTTGTAATCAAATTACTCAATTTACTCGAGTAATCATTTCAGGCCTAGTTCTGAGCTCCAAAAGTTGTAAAAAAACCGCTTATAAACTCATTGCGATGAATTATGAAGATGCTTTCAATGTTTTAGGAAAGTGAAGAACAAGGTAAGACCACTGCAAAAGTTTACTATGAACTAGTTCTATTTTTCATGTTTTTAAGACAGTAAAATCAGGTGCAGTGACTTTAGTAGGAGTTGTGTGACTATTATTTTAGTTTGGTTAAAACTGTCTGTATAGTTCTTCAGATGCGATTCAATTCAAATGATGAGTAAATGAGCATCATGTAAAATGTAAGTAAATGCAACAATCCATTTGATATCCTCGTCTCCTGAACTGGCTGCGCACCGTGCCGTCCAAACCACAGCGACTTCTGTGCGAGCCCATTAGATCTGTAGCATTGTCTCCAGTGTTCAACAGGCTGTGTAAGCTGGAGCAGCAGCTCGCAGACAGTCCAACAGAAGCCACTCAGGACTTAACGACCGCCTGGGGGACGCAAATAAGAGACGCACGGGGCCGGCCAGCCTCTGTGCAATATTTCATCCCACTAAAACTAAATACATTCCTGCGTACAGTGGAGCAGGAGCACGTCAGAGCAGCAGATGTGAGCGAGGCAGCTGCCGGAGGAATGCAGCCTGGCCTGCACTGAGCTTGGCTGGTGTCTGTGCATGTTAATGTTTTGTGATTTGAATGTAACGCTGTTGACAGATTGGCAGTCACTATGGTGTGTCTGACATGTGTGCGGGCGCATTTATTTAGAAAAAGTGAATCTACATGGAAAATAAACAGGGACAGTGCCAAAAGGCATCGATGGCTCTAAGGAGACATCGTGAGTGTTTCATTTACATCGGACCTGGCGTAATGCTAATGTTGCGCTAAATAATGGATCAATTGGGACGAGCGATACCAGAAATATTGGTATCGATACTATGCAAGTACTTTGGAAGTTTTTTTTCAATACCGATGACAATACTTGAAACTGGCCTAACCTTATGGGTGAAGGCGTTTCAATAAATGTATGTAATAACATATATCTAAATGACTGATGGGACTGAATGATGGAGTGTGTTTGACTCAAAACAATAAAGAAATGATCGAATAGCCTTATAGTATGTTAATATGTTCATTATTTGGGGGACATTTGAATAGATACCGATACCGATACTGGAAGTGTGCATAAATATATGATATATTCCGTGCACATAAGGCCTTCAGACATTATTATTTACAAATACAACATCAATACAAAAGCCAAAAGGACCTGTAGGGTCTCGGCCCCTGCATTCACTTGTGGAGGTGAGCTGCAGGCACGGACGTGGGCACATGGCAGGTCAGAACGAGCATGTCACGTTATCCTCTCATCAGGCTGACATAGCTATCACGTAGACTGTATCATGCGCCCCCACTCGGTCTCACTCACTCTGTTTCTGCAGATCAAAAGTTTATCCACAGGTTTGATGTATTTGTTATTCATTTATTCTGTGCTCCGTTAGTGAGTGTTCTCTTTAGTTTTAGCCCCTAAACATGCCCACGTCCCACTCCTTTTGCGTTTGGACATTGTTCAGATTGAAACACAACCACTTTCGCATGCGGTTGCGCGCCGCACGACGTGGCTCTGAGAATCTTCTCTGCTGTTTTTTTAAGTCCATAAATCATCTCCAGAACTTGAATTTACAGTGAATAATAATTTGTGAAGCCTTTTTCCTCCAAATGTTGGTGGTCTAATAGTACACTATTGCTATAAATTGTGATAAAACCCAAATAGTTCATTTTAGAAAGTCTTGTACATCAGAGCAATTATGCATTTTACTTTGGACAAACACTGTTGTTGTATTCTGCTGCCTATAAGTATCTTGGTTGTGTTTTTCAAGAGAATATGATTTTTTCAGAAGATAGACGAGTGTGATCAGTCTGCTGGGAGGGCACCTGGAGCTGTCGTCAAGAAGATGAAGGTCTGTCCTGAGTTTCCACACATTTACTAAACTGTACGACTCAGTGGTTGGATCTGTGCTGGTTTATGCTGCTGGAGCTTGGGGAGTTTGAAGATGCTCCAGAATGTAATACAGTCCAAAGCAGGGCTGAGATATTTCCCTGGAGTACACAGGTTAACCCGTAGGGCGGCGATAGAGGGGGACATAGGCTGGGAGCCCTGTGTGGTCAAACAAAGAGCAGAAGTCCTGAGACTGTGGAACCGCCTTGTACGTTTACCAGAGGAAAGTGTGTAACTGGGACAGAGCTCAGACCCCCGTGGTCTTCAGAGGTCCAGGAGATATGTTCAGCAGCAAATATGGACCATTGTTTGTCAGTAATTTACAGTGCAAGATTAAGGAGCAGTGGAAATCACATGTGCTGCAAGAGCCTGAATTAAGAAGTCATGTACAGTTTAAGGACTGTTTTGTTCCTGAGCCTGATGTGAAATATAATTTAAAAAGACTCAGAGCAGGAGTGCTGCCCCTGGAGGTGGAAGTGGGGCGTTTTAAAGGAGTCCAAGAGGAGGACAGGGTGTGTACTTTATGTGATTTATGTTTGATAGACAATGAATTTCATTTCATGTTTTATTGTCCACTATATCATGATTTAAGGACTCATTTGTATGACACAATCCAACGAAAAAAATCCTGATTTGTTTTGGCTGCCGGAAAGTGAAATTATGTTCTGGTTATTTGAAAATGAAATGTTCTGTGTGTCAACTTTGACACTTTAACACAAACTACTACTACTACTACTACTACTACTACTACTACTACTACTACTACTACTACTACTACTACTACTACTACTACTACTACTACTATTACTACTATTACTACTACTACTACTACTATTACTACTACTACTACTACTACTACTACTACTACTACTACTACCACCAGTACCTCTACTAATAGGCCTGTACAGTCTTATTCTACTACTAACACTACTGCTATTACTTTAATTTCTTTTGTAGTAACAGAACATCATTTCAGACCATTTACTTTTTGCTTATGTAAGAAAGTCCTATTACACATGCATTACATTACTTTGCTGCACCAGGCAGAGAGGGCACATAGTTGGGCACTTCATTTTCAGCATTATTTTTTATATATTTAACACATTTTATGAGCAGGTTGTAAAAAATAATCATCTTTAATGACATCAAATTAAATCGTGGTTCTTCTGTGCGTTCATGTGTTGGCCAATGCCGGGCCAGTCAGAGCCTTTTACTGCCACTGCACAGTTATAGTCCTGTGGGAGTCGTGAACGCAGAATCACTATTTGTTCAGATAAATGTACATGTAATACAATGTATCTACGTGTACATTTGTGTAAATGAATCCGGACTGAGTAATGCTGAAGTCATGTTGAATGTTCAGACTTGTGGTGGTGGGAGAAGCCACGTTATGACATCACATGACAGTTACATTTGTCTACTTTGTACTTTTGTTACAGATTACATTTTAAAATGAGCACACATTTCTTATTAAAGGAGATGAGTGTGAAGGAAACAAAACATAACACCCGTGCACGTCTACTACTGTGAACAATCATTTTACGTCAATAAATCTGCACAGTCAGTGGTCAAGTACAGCCACATCTGCCCTGGGGCTGACTGACACAAACATGGTAACCAATCCGTGCCAATGGCCTCTCAGACCGCCACTATAACTCACTCACTTAGTCACACACCACAGTCCCTGTGTGACATCGTGGCGATAAACACGCCACCTGCTTGTCTACTTGGAGGAGCAGCGGCTCTACTCCGAGCTCCTCCTGTGTGACTGAGCTCCTCACCCTATCTCCAAGTGAGACAAGATGGTGTATACAAGCGGTGGCGCTTGTATACACCATCTTGTCTTTTGGGTCCTTACCCAAAGGTCATGACCACAGGTGAGGGGAGGAACGTAGACTGACCGCTAACTCGAGAGCTGGGGTTTGGAGGTGCTGATTTTCATACCAGTCGCTCCACACTCAGCTGTGTCTATCTATAAATGCACTTTCTCTCCCTCTGCTTCATGCTGTTTCCATTATGTGCTGG
This sequence comes from Chaenogobius annularis, assembly GCA_015082035.1. Lineage (NCBI taxonomy): Eukaryota > Metazoa > Chordata > Actinopteri > Gobiiformes > Gobiidae > Chaenogobius > Chaenogobius annularis. The sequence goes on along the minus strand of BJKM01000065.1, from coordinate 542,688 downwards.
AATACCTCTCAGCCCCATCTCCACCGCAGCAGCAGAACCATCAGCCACCTCACCTCTTCATCTCCTCTACACCACCACCATCACAGTTTTCGTCCATCCCTCAAACTCTTTTCCACACTGAAGTTGTTCACTGAAGTGTATTATCTGTGCTAGCATGTGTCGTTAGCTCGCGCTGCCTGCAGAGAAAGTCCACTTTCCAGTTCAGTGGGTGCTTTGTGTGGTGAAGAAATGCTACCTCTCCACGCGTTCACATCTATCTGTTCACAGCCCCATGGAGCCTGCAGGGGGCGCCGGGCTGATATGAAAATCCCAGCGTGAACACAGAGTTTGTCAAAGAGCAGGTAAATTAGTGTCCGCAGGAGGGATCATAACCTCGACCACCTTGTCATCGGGGGGCAGAGGAGCAGACTAAACACACACACACAACTGTAGATGACATTACAGCGCTCAAACTGTCAAACATACAAACAAGCTGCACACAAGAATGTCTACAAGATCACTGTGCATGTGAACGCCGCGCACACGTCTTGTGAGAGGCGCGCCCTCATTTCATAGTCATGTTCAGTCAAGTTTACAGGGCACAAACACTTCAGATTTCACTAGGTTTCACAAAAGAGAATATTCTTCCTCTCTGGGGAGGAGTTCTTCTGGGTCATTTTCATCTGAAGCAGAGGCTTAAAGAAGACAAATGATGTCTTTGTCTGCCATAATCTTTAACCCCTGTGGATCTTGATTTTATATTTTGGACAAACAACCTAAAACAAACGTTGTCTGTTGACATCCAGTCTTGTGGTGCTATTTTACGCATTGTAAACGTCATAAAGGCAAAGAAAAACATACAAACAGGACTGTGCTGACGGCCAGTGGCCAGCGGCGCCAAACAGGAGCAAGAGTAGAAATATTCTAAGGGCCCGGGGCCCAGAAAGATCTGAACACTTTTCTGCAAAGAGAGGAGAGCGGGACATGTCTCGTTCCCTCTCTCGCCCTGTGGGACGCAATGTGTGTCAAATGAAATGAAATTAGAGGTTCATTGACAAGGAAAGTAATGCGACTCCGCGGCTTCGCTGTGCGAAAATGTGCAAAGTCCTCACCTCTGAACCAGACTAAAGCCCAAACTCTCACTATCAAAGCAACATGAAGCAGGTTGAGACGTTCTCCTGTGTCCTCTGCACGGTCCAGTCAAACTGAAGTGCATCACACTGATGCAGAGGGAAACTGTCAGCCCATTTCAATGTTCAACTTAATATTAGTGCATATTAAAATGCATAAAATAAATACAAAAACATACTTTTAATTGAATAGTATTGTTCTGAGCACAGAAAAGTCACTGAAGTGTCCAATGGTTGTTTGTGTGGAACATTTTCAGAACCGTTTGCTCGTTCCAGCTGAACTGAAAATGAAACAAAGAGACGATGAATCCGTTTGAGCTTTGGACCTTTCACGTGGCCTCATGCAGGAGCTGAACCAGGCACACTAGAGCTGGGCTATTCCCACTAAGCAAAATGGTCAGCCCCATCATGGTAAAATGGGCCATGGGCCCGACCATATTGCTGGGTAAGCTGAGTTTGTCTTTAGTGCACCATAGTAGCTCTGTTGTTCAGTACACTACTGTACTACGCTGCTGACATCAATGAAATCAGATGATGTAATGTCATTCATATACTTTATAGTCTGTGGTCTAGTCCTGGTCAAGATCTTGTTTAAGCCTGACGTGACCGACAATATGCTTCGTTCTGGTTCAGGACTAAGTCTGGTTCTAGATCTGCTGCTATGATCTGCTCGAGTTCAAGTCTGGTTATTGAGGGACTCTGGGTTGATCTTTGTTTAGTCCTGCTTCAGTCATGTTTGTATGTGACAGTGCAATACTGTTTTAAGTTTTATTTACTTCAGTGTAGCATTTTTTCCACTGCGAGTTGTTTGTGGATATTGGATAGAAATAATAAAATGTTGGTGCAGTTTTGTAGTCATCTGAAACATCTGGCCTTATGGGAAATGTCATTTCTAGCCCTGCACGAGGGCTTCTAACGCTAATATCAAAGGATTTATGACACTCGGTCAGAGCTCACGTAGAACAGGATGAATGAACAACGATGGCGAAGTGTAGAGGAACTTCTCCTGTTGTGGAGGAGCAGCTGTGGTGACTGAGTGAGACTGAAGAGTAATAACTGTGATGTGTGTTTTCTGTGTTATTACGTCTCTGTGCAGTGTTTACTAAGATTAAACGAATGAGGAATAAGATAAAAAAAAACAATACACTGCAGTTGTGTGTTCAGTTGTTGACTGTGCTTGTTCTGACTCGGTGTGTGTGCTCTTGTGGCTCGTGTGGTTATGTCGATCAGCTAATGGACGCTGTGGTGGAGAGTTGGAGACAAGCGGAGGGTCTTACTCTTTTCTGTGGCACAAAGTATCTCATATTTGAGACGTTTCACTTCTGGGGGACAGTTTGGAGTGGACAACAGTGGATAGTTAAACATGCATTGAAAACAGTGTGTGTCACAGTCTGCGCCACCCTGTCTCCAGCACACCTCTGCAGAGTTGGGTGATGGGGGGCTGACGGCCCCTGTGATTTGGGCCAAAATGGCTATGCAACGCTGCTGAATCTTACGTGTATCTTCATGAAATTTAAAGGTTATACTATATGCATTATTTCTATTGTTATTTGCCCTTAAACATGCTCTTGAGTACCTTTAGTTTGGCATGTCATGTTTTAGAACTAAAAATTAGAATATTTCTAACCAACAACATTGTGGATCTTTGCCTATTTCGCACAGTGCGTGTAATCCCCCTTTATAGCCAGTAGATGGAACCACCACTCAACAGTTTAAGATACACATTTCATAGATCAAGCGGCTGGTTTACTTCCTGGTCTCAGCACGCAGTTGTACTGATCATAATTAGACAGCAGAACATGTTCACATGTGTTTACTGATGGTCACATGTTTGTGTTTACTGATGGTCACATGTTTGTGTTTACTGATGGTCATATGTTTGTGTTTACTGATGGTCATATGTTTGTGTTTACTGATGGTCATATGTTTGTGTTTACTGATGGTCATATGTTTGTGTTTACTGATGGTCATATGTTTGTGTTTACTGATGGTCATATGTTTGTGTTTACTGATGGTCATATGTTTGTGTTTACTGATGGTCACATGTTTGTGTTTACTGCTGGTCATATGTTTGTGTTTACTGATGGTCATATGTTTGTGTTTACTGATGGTCACATGTTTGTGTTTACTGCTGGTCCCATGTTTGACAGAGATTTTCGACACAGTGAGAGGAGGGCTCACTCTTCAACCAAGATTCCAATATTAGACACTCTTGATATAAACTTGCAGCTCGTCTTTGGTCGTGACATGTCTGGTGTGTTTGCTGACCATGAGAGAACTGGGATGTTCTCAGCTTCCAGGAGTTGTGTACAGATCCTTGAAACATGGGGCCGAGCATTATCATGCTGCAACAGGAGGTGATGGTTGTGGATGAATGGCACATGGACATGTCACCCGTTGAGTATGTTGGAGATGCTCTGTATCGGCGCATACAACAGTGTGTTCCAGTTCCTGCCAATATCCAGAAACTTCAGCAGCCATTTTGGTAACCAGATTCTGACAGGTTTTCTGCCCCCCTTTGACTGTCCCAGTAAAGCAAAACTGAACATTTCAGAGTGGCCTTTTATTGTGGCCAGCCTAAGGCACACCTGTACAGTATTCATGTCTCATCAGCATCTTGATATGCCACACCTGTGAGGTGAGATGGATTATTCATATGAATTGCTCAGAAAACAGATTTCAAAAGATTTGTCAACAATATCTAAGAGAAATGAGTCCTTTGTGTAAATAGAAAATGTTTTATATTTTTGAGTTCAGCTCATGAAAAATGGGAGCCAAAACAAAAGAGTTGTGTTTGTATTTTTGTTCAGTGTATTTCCTGCACATATACCTGCAAAAGCCACCGGCGCTTGCTCCACACAGCCCCTCGCTAACCCCTCGCTTCCCTTCGCACTATCCCCTCTTCACCTTTTCAACTTACAACACACAAGCTTCTTTTGTCAGACCATCTGCACCCAACTCACTTTTATTTGTGACATTTGAAAAGACCAACTCTATGTAATGAGAGTAATTGGAGGCTGAATGTTCTATCAGAAGAAGAAATGTACTGATGGATTGGCTGTGATCTAAATTCATTTTTTCTAAGCTGATTCATAGAGGCGGGAGTCACTGCCGGAATGAACTGGTTCAACAAAAGCACAACACAAGTGACCAACTTCCCTATAATGTTATTTTTAGTGTAATCCATCAATGGTCCAGGAGTGATCCGTGGTCAAAAAGGTTGAATGATAGTCATCTGGACAATGTTTTTGAAATTGAGACGTTTCAACTCAATCCAAAAAATAAGAATAAAAATCAAACAACCAAAAAACTAAAATTTCAACATGTAAGATAAGACCTTCTCGCTCTAAGGGGATGATGAACTATGTCCAAGTCTGATTCTTTCCGGAAGAAGGTCCATGATGCAGTACAAGAAAATAACCGGGTTGTACAGCCCCGTGTCCCTGACTGCCGGTCCGATGAGGTCAAGCCTTCAGCCGTGTTTGGACGTTCTTTCCTGTGCCGCGTCTCTTGGGTTTCCACCTCCACAGTGCTGCTCTCTGTCTGTACAGGTGGAGCTCTGATTACCAATCTGACTGTTTACACTTCAGCACAACTTCTGGATGGACTTCTGCACACCTCATGTCCTCTAGGCTGCACACCAGTTAACCTCCAGGACCTTCTCTGACTTAGATTCCTCCGCTTTCTTCTATTAGATCATTGTGTTCAGGCGACCTACAAGAAGGACCCATCAATCACAGCCAGTGCCCGGGGTTAGGGGGAAAGTGGTCTCCTTGTTTTGGTGTGAACCTCTGGCAGCGCTCTCCATGTAAGTCAATTCAGAAGGTTGTAATAGAGCTTCCTCGTATTTGATACTCTGTCAATCTAATTTGGAGCTAAATGATTGTGTTGTAACTGACACTGTTATGTGGAGAAACAGGCAGAGCGGCGGACAGGGCCTGAAGGGGGGAGCAGAGCAGGAGGGTGGGGGGTCTTTCATCCAGACTTAGGTTACTGGGGCAATAAGCAGTGTGTCCTGGGGCTCATGTGTGGAAGGGGGCAGGAGGACGAGGAGCCGCCGGGCTCTGCAAGAATGTGTAACATCAGTCAGTTATTAGCAAGGATGGACGCACAGAGAAGGTGAGTCGGGATGAATATTGTAATGGCATTAATAGAATAAATAAAGACAAATATTAGCTTGTGCAATAGTGTGGCGGCACAGTAGCATTTGCTCACCGGCCCGTTTACCTGCTGCTGCTTTGTCTTGTTTTTTGGGATTGTGGAAAGTTGGAAAACCCTATGAAAGCTGTAAGTTACAAATGTAATCGAGTGGAAACCTAACGTGAAACATAAACGAGATCAAATGTGTGGCAGCTCGTAAATGCCTTTTTGATTATGTACACACACTGTGGAGGGCAAAGGGGCACTTGACCTGCCACTCGCCCTCTGACCTTGCTCGCTCCGCCTCTGCAGTGCCCAGCTCCTGTTGGGTCGAGGGCGTGCGGGTCATGGCGCTGCAGGCAGGTGCTAGCGCTGGTCATCTGCATGTTTTCTTTATTTAAAATCCTCAATACAATATTGTCTTAGCGGCTTGGCCTGCGCCTTCCAAAGCGCCGAACTGGTTTGACTTGACATGGTCAGCAGGTGTTTTGAGACAGTTACCATGGCGTGTTGCAAATTATTTTCTGAAATCTGATTCATGTCATAGGGCTACATGGCTCAGCTGCTGTTGAGGTTTGTGCCCTGCCTTTTTGGGACGATTGCCATGGGTTCTTCAAGTGTGAACTTTAAGCACTCTGTTAACCATAGATCTGTCATCATGGACTATATAATCGATTCAATAATAAAGAACTGCTAACTAATTACTAAATTATTGCAAATAAAGTAACAATAAAGGAAAACGGAACATTGCCAACATCTTGACCATACCTGCGCACCTTGTGTTTGGGACTATATTCTCTGTTTTTATAGAGTGGTGTTATTGCAACAAACCATCTTTCGTGTTACTATGCCACAATGACACATATGTAAAAGCTAAATGTCAAATACAAAGGAAATTGCAATCAATTTTACAATTCTCAACCACATAGAAAATAAAATGAATGTGAATGAATCATTTCACCACAAACGTGTGTTCTTTATGTTTGGTTTGGTTTGGTTTGGTTAATTTATCACATTTTTGTTCATTTTCCAGGTCAAACTTTGGTGGCGTTGTCGGTTACATATAAGAGCGATCGTTTGGGGGCATCAAATGTACTCTTAATATCACACGATGAAGAGTACCGTGCCTACCCTCTGCCCTCCTGTGTGGCACATGTTCCCCTCTCTGCGCCTCTTCACATTTGGGCTGTTGGCCGTCATTTGCGCGTCAGGACTCTCCGGATGTCAGCCCGGCGACCGCTCCGAGGTGGAAGCAAATATCCATGTGCCCGGCCACCGCTGCTATAATAAACTAATCACTCTATGTCAACACGCACGGGCTAGCTTACCACATGCCGCTAACACTGTCACGGCCCCGCTCCGGTTTGGTGAACATCAGCGCCAGGACCCTCCTCTCGGACTAGTTGATTGGCGTGTGCAGAAACAAATTGATTATTTTGTGTAAATAATCCATTCCCCGTGTGTTGTAATTGCACGGGTTATTTTTCTTTGGCAAACGTGTCTTGATTTTGGGGTGGTAGAGGTAAACCACACACACACACACACACACACACACACAAGACCAGGACAGTTGGGTCTGTAGGGTACTAACTGAACATGTTTTCCATTTGAAATATTAAATGTACAGAGACATTTTTGTAAGTATTGAGCCGTGACTCTTTGTAGATTTTCATTTCTATACTATTGTTGTTGTTTTTTTTTTACTTTTTGCACCATCTATCGGAAAATGTTGGCTTGATCAAGGTTATAACAATGTTCCCTCATCAGAAAAAAACCTTTAATTGCATTTAGCTTCATTTGCACTTGAGTACAGATACACAGCCGCTGTTTGCACTTTTTAGCATCAAATGTTGAGCTTACACCTCCAGCTGAGGCAGATATTTTATTTGGGCTGACTTAAAGAACACGCGTAAAGCTTTATTTGAACGGTCACTTATGGGCTGACTCCGACTCTCTGACACAAACCCTTGGAGCTAAGAACCTACTCCCTCCCTCACTCACTCCCCCCCTCACTCCCTCACTCACTCACTCACTCCCTCATTCACTCCCTCCCTCACTCACTCCCTCACTCACTCACTCCCTCACTCACTCACTCCCTCCCTCACTCACTCACTCACTCCCTCACTCCCTCCCTCATTCACTCCTTCCCTCACTCCCTCCCTCACACTCACTCACTCACTCACTCCCTCACTCACTCACTCCCTCACTCCTCCCTCACTCACTCACTCCCTCCCTCCCTCCCTCCCTCCCTCCTCCCTCACTCCCCCCCACCCTCCTCCTCCCTCCCTCCCTCCCTCCACTCACTCACTCACTCCACTCCTCACTCACTCCCTCACTCCTCCCTCCCTCCTCACTCCCTCACTCTCACTCCCCTCACTCCCTCACTCACTCCCTCACTCACTCACTCACTCACTCACTCCCTCACTCACTCTCCTCACTCCCTCACTCCCTCACTCCCTCCCCTCCACGCACTCACTCACTCACTCACTCACTCACTCACTGCCTCCCTCCCTCACACACTCACTCCCTCACTCACTCACTCACTCCCTCACCACTCACGCACTCACTCACTCCCTCACTCACTCACTCCCCTCCCACTCACTCACTCACTCACTCACTCACTCACTCACTCACTCCCTCCCTCCCTCCCTCCCTCATGCACTCACTCACTCCCTCACTCACTCACTCCCTCACGCACTCACTCACTCCCTCACTCACTCCCTCCCTCCCCTCCCTCACTCACTCCCTCCCTCCCTCCCTCCTGCACTCACTCACTCCCTCCCTCCCTCCCTCATGCACTCACTCACTCACTCACTCCCTCACGCACTCCCTCACTCACTCACTCACTCCCTCCCTCCCTCCCTCACTCACTCACTCCCTCCCTCCCTCATGCACTCACTCACTCCCTCACTCACTCACTTCAGTCCTCTCCTCCCTCATGCACTCACTCACTCCCTCACTCCCTCACTCCCTCCCTCACGCACTCCCTCACTCACTCACTCCCTCACTCACTCACTCCCTCCCTCCCTCACTCCCTCCCTCCCTCACTCACTCACTCCTTCACTCACTCCCTCCCTCACGCACTCCCTCACTCCCTCACGCACTCACTCAATCCCTCCCTCACTCACTCACTCACTCACTCCCTCACTCCCTCACTCACTCACTCCTCCCTCCACTCACTCCCTCCCTCACGCACTCCCTCCCTCACTCACTCCCTCCCTCACTCACTCACTCACTCCCTCCCTCACGCACTCCCTCACTCACTCACTCCCTCCCTCACGCACTCCCTCACTCACTCACTCCCTCACTCACTCCCTCCCTCACGCACTCCCTCACTCACTCACGCACTCACTCCTCACTCACTCACTCCCTCCCTCACTCACTCCCTCCCTCCCTCACTCACTCCCTCCCTCACGCACTCCCTCACTCACTCGCTCGCTCCCTCACGCACTCCCTCACTCACTCCCTCCTCCCTCCCTCCTCACTCCTCCCTCACTCACTCCCTCCCTCACGCACTCCCTCACTCACTCGCTCGCTCCCTCACGCACTCCCTCACTCACTCGCTCGCTCCCTCACGCACTCACTCACTCCCTCCCTCCCTCACTCACTCCCTCACTCCACTCACTCACTCCCTCCCTCCCTCACTCACTCCCTCACTCCCTCACTCACTCCCTCCCTCACTCACTCCCTCACTCCCTCACTCACTCCCTCCCTCCCTCACTTACTCCCTCCCTCACGCACTCCCTCACTCACTCATTCACTCCCTCACCGCCTCACTCGCTCGCTCGCTCCTAACGTGCAGGCGCCCAGCACAGGAAGAGCAGATGTTGTGTGGATGTTAAACAGCAAAATGATGTGTGTTTTATTACGATCTGACTCGTCGCCTCGATGCCTCGATCTGTGACGTGGCTCTGGGAATCTTCTCTGCTGTTTAGACGTGCACAAATCATCACCAGACTCGTGTAAATTTCAAATCACTATCTTTACAACTGCTTAGCTGCTTCCGAGGCCTGGGACCGCCCCTCGGGTTTTCTCTCAAGTTCTTAATTCCATCTGCTGCCAGTAGATGGAGCGCTCATGTCTTTTTCACAGTTGGGTAAAGCCAGAGACATGCAAGTCTTTCCTTTTATTATTTTAACTTTTTATTCAAATTTTTATTCAAATGTTTTAAACGTGTGATGCTAAAGTAAAGGTACTCAAGAGCATGTTTAAAGGCTAATAACAATACAAATAATGTATAATATTTGTCCTTTAAGCTCTACAGCATGAATACTGAAATTTTTCCCCAACAGATGTCAAAACATTACACATAAAGCAGAATATGTGTTTAAACAAGTATTTAAACAGCGTGTGAATAAACAAACTAAACCAGGACGGAAGATACAAGTATTTTAACATGTATTTGAAGCTCTTTACCTTCACCAGGCTCATTCTGAACATTCTAACACTCAAATTACTTTTATTATGACGCATACCTTAATTGAAGCCAACTCCGGTAGCTATTGTTTTGAACCTCATTCAAACTGATACCATTGTGCGGCATTGTCAGATGTGGAAGTCTGAGGTCTTGACCCGCACATGTCTGAGTCTGTTTGTTTTTACCCTTGCTCAAATGTAATGTAATTCTGCCGTAGCTTGTTACCGAAGCCACAGGGAGCGTCTGTACAGTGGACAATTGAATTTAAACAGCCGTACCTTGCAGCCGCTCGTCTCCCTTCGGTGCACTCCAACCTGGGTCACGCAAACAATAGAGCTCCACTCAGACATGGCTTTCATTTAGTCCCACCTCGTTTTGGTTCCCCGCTACACTTTGTCACAGGCGTTGTTTTCACTTTAATTTGTCGGAATAACAAAGGCGTGACAAGTGTGAAGGACGCTCGCAGGGAGAGACTTTTAGTGGGGTTCAAGCTCAGGTGCTGTCTGTCTAATGGACCAAAGACCAAACCTGCTCGACTGACCTTCAGATAACATCGCATAGTTCAAACAGAAATAAACAAGAAGGTAACAGCAGCTAAAAGGAGGTGATGGGAGGAGACGGGCTTTCAGGCAAAGTTCACTGCAGTTTATACTCTAATTAACATTGACTAGAACCTTTTTTTTTTTCCTTTCCTTCTAAAAGACCAGAGCATTCAAATACGCTCACATGGCCGACACGCGACAGGCATAAAAGTACAACCTCATTTAGAACTTGTAATATCTAATATCTTTGATGTGATTTAGTGTGATCAAAAAGGACATATTTAGCAGCTTTTTCTTTCTTTCCAGGTTTTTAGTATTAAACAAAACATGCATAGATCAATTTTCTACTAAAAAAATCAACAACAAAAATCGAATCTACCGGCCCATTGACTTCCTGTTCAAATGCACCGGCTTTTCAGTGACATTTCACCAGGACAAACAGCATATTTTCATGTTTTTAACGTTTAAAAACCAATGTGACATTTTTTAACCCGATGTGTATGACCCTTAGTCTGACATGTTTCAATACCTGTGCAGAGCAGTGGGCAGGGATAGGGGGTAGGTGAAAACAGGAATTTTCTGAAAACTCAAGCCTCAAATGCAGGACAATACAGCATTACCAAGTAGCTTCTTCAGTTCATTTTACAAGAACGGGTGTCTTGTATCTGTCTGAAGAGAACACAGCCCAGTCCGGACCCCAGTCTGGACTCGAGCCTGTACCTTAGTCTGGACCTTAGTCTGGACCCTAGTCTGAGGTTCAGTGAGGTTCAGATCCTGACAAAGGAGAAGAGGCTATAATAATGTCAGGAAAGAGACAGGAAGAGAGACAGGAAAGCTTTATTTTGGACGCTTACTTGGTCCACAGAGTATTACAATCCATCTCTGAACCGAAATGGAGGTCTAATGTACAATTTATTACAAATTTACTCTTCCATCCTCAAGGCTAATCCAAAACAAATCCTGTAATGCTCATCAGAGTGTTAATATGAGTTAGACGACCCGCTCGGGGCGTGAACAATTATACAAAATAGGTGACAGTTCACACCTTAGAGTAGGTCAACACTTAATTAACAACAGATAATCTTACTGTGGGTGCGTCGTTAGCGCCTTCCTTTATTTACAATTCAATACATACAGTGGCTAGAAAAAGTATTCGTACTTTTGGAGCTTTTCCACATTTTGTCACGTCACAACAACAAATTTAAATGGATTGTATTGGCATCTTTTGTGAATGTGAACTGGCACACAATTGTGAAGTGGAGGGAAAATTATACATGATTTTCCAATTCCAAAGGATTTTTTATAAATGAATGAGTGTGCAAAAGCCTCAACACTTTGTGGAACCACCTTTCTCTGTAATTACAGCTCAAGCTCAGTCAGATTTGCTGGAGAGAGTTTGTGAACAGCAGTTTTCAGATCTTGCCACAGATTCTCAATTGGATTTAGGTCTGGACTTTGAGTGGACCAGTTAAACACATGAGTACGTTTTGTTTTAAACCATTCCATTGTAGCTCTGGCTTTATGATATTCGGTCGTCGTCCTGCTGAAGGTGAACCTCCGTCCCATTCTCAAGCCTTTTGCAGACGCCAACAGGTTTTTCTTCCAAGAGAACCTGTATTTAGCTCCATCCGTCTTCCCATCCACTCTGAGCAGCTTCCCGGTCCCTGCTGAGAAGAAAAGCAGCCCCTCAGCATGATGCTGCACCACCATGTGTGACCGTGAGGATGGGGTGTTCAGAGTCATGTGCCTTGTTCGTTTTTCACCACACATTTTTGGTCTGATCAGACCAGAGCACCTTCTCCCACATATTCTCTGTGTCCTCCACATGGCTTCTGGCAAACTGCAAACAGGACTACTTATGGATGTTTTTCATCACTGGCTTCTTCTTACCACTCTTCCATGAAGGCCAGATTTGTGTGTAATACAACCACTAATAGTTGTCCTGTGTGCAGATTCCATGTCCACCTGAGCTGTGATCTCTGCAGCTCCTCCATAGTTACCATGGCCTCTTGGCTGCTTCTCTAATCAGTGCTCTCCTTTTTCAGCCTGTAAGTTTTGGTGGACGGCCATGTCTTTGTAGGTTTGTAGTTGCTCCATACCCTTTCCATTTCTTTTTGATTGAATAGTGCTCCTTGAGATGTTCTTGAGATGTCTTTGTATACCTAACTTTTATAACTTTTGTCCTAACTTTTTCCACTTCCCGATTATGTGCCGTTTTGCGTTGCTCTTTCACAAAAAATCCCAATACAATTTATTAAAGTTTGTGGTCGTGACATTCACCATTCTTGGAGTTACTTCAAATAGTAGATTAAGCTAGATGTTGTAAAATGTTTTTGAATTAGGGTTGAATCGCTCATGTGGGTTCTTCACAGTAATATTATTCTTATTTATTAGCCTAATTTGTTTTCATTGTCTTGAACGCCACTGGTCTAGACAGTTGTCCCAGATAATAAATGTAATATCAAAACCATGTGCCTTTTGTAACTCATTGCCTGGCGCTCTGCCTCTGCTCTCATTCTTTTCTCTCTGCTGAACAAACTGTCACTTGTCATCATTTCATCTCTTCATTTGTTCATTTTTCATCTGTGTTTTTCTGTCTCGTCCATCCACAATTTATGTCACCCTCGCTTCAGTCTTCAGAACAGCTACTGGCAGAGGTTGGTTACAGATCCATCTTCAGCCACACTGCTGCCATATTGGAGTGAATGGGAACCTTTGTGCACACATCCGAGACAGTGGAGTATCTCGGGTGGCAGACTATGTTCAAACTGGTTAAAGGTGAGGAAACATTTGGCCTTTTACACGTCTTGGGCTGTGTCCGAATGTCTACACTATTGCGGGTAGAAATGTCCAGCAGATACAAAAGTCGAGCACTAAAAATGTCCTACAATGTATCTTTAAAAGTAGCGGCCAGCGAAGGGCACTAAACCGGTCACGGTCAGTATACACCACAAAGCGTTGGGAGAGCGGACAGCAACAGGTCTTTAACTGGACAAAACGAGAGAAGAGCTGCTTTAACAAGGCACTGTCAGCCTGAGATTAGGAATAAACCTCTTAAATAAACTTGTAAAGTCGCTAACATTACCCGTGATTCTGAATAAACCTCTCTTAAATAAACCTAGGCTGTAAAGTTGCTAACATTAGCCAATAAACCTCTCTTAAATAAACTTGTAAAGTCGCTAACATTACCCGTGATTCTGAATAAACCTCTCTTAAATAAACCTAGGCTGTAAAGTTGCTAACATTAGCCAATAAACCTCTCTTAAATAAACTTGTAAAGTCGCTAACATTATCCGTGATTATGAATAAACCTCTCTTAAATAAACCTCTCTTAAATAAACCTAGGCTGTAAAGTTGCTAACATTAGCCAATAAATCTCTCTAAAATAAATGTGTAAAGTTGCTAACATTAGCCATGATTCTGAATAAACCACTCTTAAATAAACCATTAGGCTGTAAAGTCGCTAACATTAGCCGTGATTATCAATAAACCTCTCTTAAATAAACCTAGGCTGTAAAGTTGTTAACATTAGCCAATAAACCTCTCTTAAATAAATGTGTAAAGCTGCTAACATTAGCCGTGATTCTGAATAAAACCGTTAGGCTGTAAAGTCGCTAACGTAGCCGTGATTATGAATAAACCAACTAATGTTAGCTGTTAATGAATAAATTGAATAATCCAGTAAGTTTTACATTAAAAGTAGTTTAATTTGCATTAGTCCATAACTATGCGTGTAAGATGCATTTTGATTACCGAAACCTACTTTTGACGGCAATTTTTCTGCCTTTTTTTCCACCCAGAGGCCAGAGTCACATGAGCCGCGGTGAGGAGAAAATAGTAAGCCGAGTGTCCCAACGAGGTACTGTGGTAGAGGCACTGTAGAGTCGGATAAAAAGTGCAGAACCATGTAGTGAATGAAAGGTTAGAGACTATGAATCCCACCACGTATTTTTCTACAGTGTAAAACTCCAAGATTGAACTGCTGTTTTTAGTTTATGTCTTCTTTATTTAACCGGGTAAGCCTTTAATGCTATACTGTGGAACAGACTGAGCAATAACATCTCTGTGGAGACAAGCAGGTTGCCACCCATAATCACCACAACCAGAAAAGTTGCATAGTGCATCTTTAAATTATCTTAAAATAGTAACAGTTTGTTTCAATGATGAGATGAATCAAAGGCAGAATGCTGAAATTACAAACATTTGCAGGTGAATGGCAGACTTTAAAAACATGGAGGAGCACTTCCTGGATTCGGGCTACCACTGAAGAGTAGAGTAGAGTAGACCAACAAACTTGATTGTATTGCGCTCTGTGGAGGAAGACGATACAAAACACAACTTTTTATCAAGAAATTAAGCTGCAACTAACAATTTATAATATTAGCCTTAATAAAGCATGAACAAAGACTTAATTCATCGTGAACAAATAGTTTATTCAGAATGATTCGGACTGTAACTTCTTATTTAACATGCTAACTCCGAATCCTAACGCCATGCTTTATTAAGGCTAGTTAAAGTGTAGTTATGAAAAAGTGGCAAGGAAAGGCATGTCAAGTTTATTTGTAGAGCACAATTCGTACACAAGGCAATTCAAAGTGCTTCACACAACAGGAAGAAAATACATTAAAATCACAAAGACATGGCAGAAATCACAAAATAATAGTTCAAGACATAAAAGAGAAGAGTGCAAAGTAAAAAGCATTTCAGTCATATGCACAGCCAAACAAAACAGTTTTTAGTTTAGATTTGAACATTGCCAGAGTAGCGGCCTGTCTCACATCCTCAGGAAGACTGTTCCAGATTTTAGCTGCATAAAACTGAAACGCACATTCCCCATGTTTAGTCCTGACTCTGGGCACCAGCAGGAGGCCGGTCCCTGAGGTCCTCAGAGTCCGAGATGGTTCATATGGCACTAACATGTCCGAGATGTACTTTGGTGCTAGGCCATGGAGAGACTTGTATACAAGCAGAGCTGCTTTGAAGTCTATTCTCTGAGCCACAGGGGGCAGTGCAGAGACCTGAGCACAGGACTAATGTGATTGTACTTCCTGGTTCTAGTCAGGACCCCGAGCAGCAGCGTTCTGGATGTACTGCAGCTGTTTTACAGCTCGTTTGGAGAGGCCAGTGAGCAGGCCGTTACAGTAGTCTAATCTACTAGAGACAAACGCATGGATAAGTCTCTCCAGGTCTGGTTTAGACACTATACTTTTGATTTTGGCAATGTTTTTTTAGATGGTAAAAAGCTGCTGATGTGATTGATCTGACGTGGCTGTTAAAATTCAAGTCTGAGTCCATTATTACCCCCAGATTTCTAACTTGATGTGTAGGTTTTAGAGCGAGACTCTGGAGGTGACAGTTAACAATTTCTCTTTTGTTTCTGTGGGCCAAAGACGATGATTTCAGTCTTGTCTGAGTTCAGCTGGAGAAAGTTGTTTTGCATCCACACACTGATCTGTTGGATGCAGTGACAGAGTGAATCCACTGGTCCATATTCACCTGCCACCAGTGCCGTCAGTGAAACATAGATCTGAGTGTCGTCTGCATAATTGTGATAGGACACATTCTCGCTGCGTATCAACTGACCTAACGGCAGCATGTAGAGGTTGAACAGAAGGGGTCCCAGGATTGACCCTTGGGGCGCCCCACAGTTCAGGGGCATCTGGTCTGAGACACAGTTACCAATTTCAACAAAGTACTTCCTGTCTTCCAGATAGGACTTTAACCAGTTTAGAGCAGTGCCAGTGATGCCCACCCAGTCCTCTAGTCTCTGTAAGAGGATCCCATGATCGACAGTGTCAAAAGCAGCACTCAGATCTAACAGAATTAAGACTGAGGCTTTGCCCGCGTCAGTGTACAGGTGGATGTCGTTTGCCACCTTGACAACAGCGGTCTCAGTGCTGTGATGAGGTCTAAAACCTGACTGGAAAACATCAAATGAGTTGTTTATTAAGAGGAAATCAGTGAGCTGTTGGTAAACAACCTTTTCAAGGACTTTGCCCCAAAATGGCAGATTAGAGATGGGCCGGTAATTACTCAGTACTGCGGCATCAAGACTGCTCTTCTTTAGGAGAGGCTTTATGACCGCAGTTTTCAAAGACATAGGGAATGTTCCAGATTGAAGCGACATGTTAACTATTTGAGTGAGTGGTGCTAACAAACTGTTCAGCACAGACTTTAGAAATCTGGTGGGTAACACATCGAGGCAGCATGTAGATGAACTCAGGCTGGTGATGATCTCCTGGACAGTTTTGTCAGTTACAGGAGCAAAGTGAGTCAGCTCTAAGTGTGTAGGTGGTTTGAGGGTTATTTTTTGCATTGTAGAATTGACAGCATTTTTAATGCCCTGAACTTTGTCATTAAAGAATAATGCAAACTCATTACACTTGGATGTGGAAATGAGTTCTAACGGCAGCTGAGCTGGAGGGTTTGTTAATCTGTTTACTGTGGCAAACAGGACACGCGAGTTGTTACTACAGCTTCCAATTATTTCAGAAAAATATCCTTCCCTAGTTCTACATAAAATGAGGTTGTACATGTACAACTTCTCTCTGTAAATCTCTTTCTGAACTTGGAGCTTCGACTTTCGCCATTTTCGTTCGGCCCGGCGGCACTCCCTTTTCTGTGCCCCTGACCGAATCATCATTTCTCCCATGGCGCCTTCTGCTTATTTTTAACAATTTTAGCCTTCATAGGGGCAATGGTGTCGAGAACATTCAAAACACTAGATGTAACAGAGTTCAACAAATCATTTACATTAGAACATGAGACATTTTCAAAGTGAATCATCAAACAGTTTTCCCGTGCTGTCATTTATGTGTCTCCTCCGGACAATTGCAGGACCAGCTGGTGGTTTGGGAAAAACAGACAGGTCAAAGAAGACACAGAAATGATCAGACAGAGCAACATCGACCAGTGGTACTAAGGATTTTATTACATTCAAATTGACATACAATAGGCCCATAGTAACCTTGAATTTTTTATCAGGCATAAAAAGTAATATTAAATTAAAACAAATTGCATGTGCTTTTATTATTGTTTAAGAACTTTTTCCAGAAGTGCAACAGGAGATGAGGCTTTGTAACTCTTTATAGTGCCGTCTTTCACAGTGCCCCAGGAATTATACCAATCCCATCACTGCGCCGTGAGTTCTGGTGAAATGATTTATGGCTCGGGTAATTTCCTGAGACATCTGCCAGACGGATGATTTAGACGGATCACACTTTTGAGGCGTAGGGCTTCACGGACACTGTTCAAACACAAGCCTTCGACCTGTACGGTGAGAGGAGGAGCAATCACCCAACAGCGACATTTCCAACATGGCAACTGCGAGTTTTCAGTCACCTGTTGTGGAGATGTGGAGCGAATGAAAAGAGGGAAAGAGAGGATGATGGAGGTAAAAAAATTATGCAGAAGAATAGTACCATTACATTGACTGGTTATGGAAAACTAGACAAAGCTCAAGCTCTTGTGGAAGATCTACTTTCTTGCATGTGGAAAAAAATTAAGAGCTGCGCGTGTCAGAACTTTTTTCACTAGGGTGGCCCAAGGGTGGCACCAGGGCCCCAGTCTTTAAAGGAGACTACATACTATGAAACCATAATATATAACCATTTGATTTTATTGTTGAAAAATAGTTGTGACATTTTTAGGCCGGGGCGCCACAAGCTGACGAGAGGCCTATCAGTTCTGTTAGGCCGTGCAAAGCATGCTGTGGAAAGCTGTGGAAATGCGCACGATTTGCACACGAAACCGAGCGCAAAGTGCTCGCCTGCTTCCAAACACTCACTATCGCACTCCTCACACATGCACGACCCGTGCATACGAATTAGCAGTGGAAAAATTTTACATTTATTGTTGTAAACGGGCGAAGCCCGTACGCACTAAACGAGTGCTTGATATGATGGCGACCGCAAAGCAAATATTCATTTGGTCGGGACAGTTCATGCTAATGAACATACATGAAACACTGGGTGAGCCGTGGGCTAATACAGTATTAACTAAATATGCATGACTCAAAATACAACTTTGTGCAAATGCAACACCTAAAATACATTACTTTAAGTCAAATAGACAAGCACAACTCAACTCAGGATCAATTTCTGAAAAGAATTGGCCTGGATTTGTTGTTTTTGGACAAATGGCTAAATAACAGTGGCGTGCGGTGACTTTTATGGATGGGCAAGCAGACTTGGGGTGTTCAATATTTAGTGGATAACATTTGCACGCAAAACCCTGGTTTCCCACGTGAAGTGCAAGCACCTATCTTGAGCTAAACTCCCATACCGGTAAAAACTGCTGAATAGCGTAAAGTCTCACTTCATGGAATTCATTACACAAATTAGCGCTCTATGTTGTGAAATGACTACCTGTATTTCTAACTAACATCTAATCATTGGAAACATGAAGAGTCTGAGCTATAAACAAATTCTTGTCTCTAAAAGATAGTTTTTAAGTCAGTTTGTTGAAACTTGGTGCTGCTGTTGCTTCACTTCACCTCAGCACATGCTCAGTTAGGGCAGAACATGCAAACATCCTTGATTCACACACAGGTTTATTCAGCGTGATTTGAGCACAGATCCATGGGTTTGAGGCTGTGGTCCTCAGAGCGCATGTGCAGACCTCTAAAAGAAGCTGCAGTCCAGTCTGGTTCTAAAAGCTCGTGTTAGAGAGCCGAGCGTGAACGGGCCTCTGAACACGGTCACAAAATGAAAAGGGGCGGGAGAAGAAGAACCAAGCTTCCTGCGTAGTACTGGACAGAGAAACTGCTAAGAAATGAATCCTTTTGAGGTCTTATTTATGATGTCACCTAAAAACAAGTGAATACGTTACAAAAAGAGAAATTTATTGATATTAATACATCGGGCGGTTTGTAGTGAATATACATTCAGCTTTACAATTCATACAAGAAGTCTCCCATCAAGTTTTAAAATACACAAAATGTACAAGGTTTACAAGTGTCCACGTTTCTCCAACAGAGTTCCAGAAGTTAAAAATTCTACTTCCTTTTGTACCAAAGCATACAATAATATTCTGGTGTTACTTCTATCCTCTAAATATAAGTTAAAATAGTATAGTTGAAGTAAACAAACAGCTTGAGAAGTTCATTCATTTAACACACACACAAAATGGCACAAAGATAATTCCATGCAGAAAACAAAACTAAAATATAACATTTCATTTTCATCATTGCAGAGTAGAATTTTCCAAACTTGTCCAAATTCACTGGAAACCCCAAAGTGACTCACCAGACTGGATAGTTTAAACATTTTTCCAGACCAAAATTATGACCCAATCTTGTGATACAGTTACAGATAGCTGTGAGAGGCCAAGTTGTTGCAGCGAGGGATGTCACGAAAAAACATTACAATTGAACCATTATTTAGGATTATTGAGACTGTGACCAAACAGAGAACTCTTTAATTTTCTTTTCAGTCTCATGGTCTCACGTGTTACTTTTCCTCAAGTTTGTGACTGGTTTTATGAAATGTAACTTTCTGAAAGACAAAATAAAGTTAAATGTGACAAAAACCGCCAGATCTTTACATTGACGTCGTTTTTGGGCTATATATATTGAAAAAAATATATTTTTTAGGATTAAAAAGATTTTAAGATTATATTGTGCGATGAATAATCTCGATTATCGATTAACCTAACCATCTTGACATCCCTAGTTGCAGCAATCCAATATATTTTTTATTTTATAACATAACAATACGTTTTTAAATGGAGTTGTATGTGGTACTCTGTTAAAAGTAATGTGTTTGAGAAGGGTCAAATCATTGGCATCAAGCAGAGAAAACCTCTAAGGAGAAGCAGAAACTAATCTACTACAGATCTGTTTGGGATGATCATCGTTGCAAAAGTAATCTCTAAAAAAGAATCCAAAGCAGCTAAAGTATATATAATATTAATATTAGAGCATGTGACTGTTTTTTAGGACAGGCAGTGTAGTGTACGTCCTTGTATCAGCGTAGACGTTTTGTACCTAAACTTTTCCTTTGTTCCAGAAGTAAAAATCCCAATGCACAACATCTGTAAAATTAACCAATTTCTTGTGTACATAGTAAGCCTATTTCTATTTTATCCAATAGTAAATTTCAATTGTTTTCTTTAATACATGCCCTTTTGATTTCATGTTTTTATTATTATTGTTCCTCGTTGTCTGTTGAACCGAATCACCAAAGCAAGTTCCTATGTTTGGGACTTTTCATTGACAATGGCAATAAACCTTTTCTGATTCCGATTCATTTTCGAAAAAATTAAATATATATTTTATCCATCTTAATAGAAGCTTATCAGCCATGTGGTAACTAATGAGCCAAGACACATTACCACATTCATACTATAACTCTGAAACGGTGTACGCTACTTTCCCAAAACATTTAGCTTAATTTTAGGTTTGAAATATGTTTTATTTATTTGTATTTTTGTACTAAAAATAACAGCATTGTAGACCGTAGTTGCAACATAGCTGCTTAGCCTCTGTCGAGCCTTAAATCTCTCCATTAAATGTTTATTAAAAGTCTTAAATTTACTCATTTCCGTGCATTTTACAGCTAATATTTGGTTGGCACAATCCGTTTGTGCGCCCGTATTCCAAAGGATTCTCCCGCTTGAGCGTAGTTCAGACCACCACATACAACTGTACTTCAAAAAACTCCCAAACTAAACAATAAGGTCCCTTGACGTCAGCAATAAAAAGTTCTAGAGCCAGTCTCTTATTGACAAACAAGTCAACCATCAGCGGCGTTGTATGAGGCAGTCGTGTAGAAAACGAAAAGGTACTGAAAGCACAGCGTCGGAGCGGGATCAGCACAGGAGGAAACGGCGAGGCGTTCAGGCGTTGTATTCAAACAGGAAACATGTGTACCAGAAATATGACATGTGCTTTGATATGTTACCATTTCCAAAATCACACGGAGAATTTTGGTTATGTACAGGCAGAACATACAAACAGCTCACTTAAAGGACACATATTATGCATTATTTGTATTTTTCTTGTTGGCTTTCAAAAATGCTGACAATGATTTATTCTTATTTATTTCTACCCATTGTGAAAACTGAAACGGCGTAATTCCTGAGGCTAAGAGGGAGAATTGTGAACAACTCCAGATATGTTTTTGACAAGGGAAAAGCTAAATAAAAGTCAATATGTGTCCTTTAAGAGTTTACATGCAGACGGCCTTACATGGTCAAAATATTTATTATTTACTATTTTGCTTTTTGTTAAATACAGTGTGTCAAACGCCTTATGTAATCTCGTATATACAGCGCATGAACCTTCCTCACCATTTGTTTATTCTAGTCGTAGGAAAACCACTCTTCCTTTAGCACAGATGTGGGAAAAATCTTTTGAACAATTGTGATTTCAAAAACTGGATAATTCTCTTAAATGAAGTAGTTTGAATATAGATCAGAGTATATTTTGAACAATCTTGAGATAAGATTGCCGATGGAACAAGCATACATTTGTCTTACTGCACTTTTTTTTGTTGCTTAAAATGAGAAGAATCAAATGTTACTGCACTTGAAATACTTGGCTGATCTCATTTCAAGAATATTCAAAATCTCTCAAATCTAATCAACAGTTATTTAAAATACACTTATAATGCATTCTATGTAACGTTCATGTTTTAGACTTTTGGACTAAAGTATGGATGTACTGAAAACTACATGACTTTCTCTCATTAAGGTGTTCCCTCATCAGGATTTGGTGTTAGCACTCCATCTACTGGCAGCAGGGAGAAGAACCATGGGGAAACTAACTAACTTGCCAATGACATGCTAATGTAGCATGCAGTTGTAGTGAAGGTGATTTAAGGGAGAAATACTCAGAATGAGTCTGGTGATGATTTATGGATATAAAAATAGCTCAGGAGACCTCGCATCTCTAACTTTGATGCCACAAATCTTGGAACTTAGTGAGTGTTTTTGAGTGCTCAGCATGGGTAAGAGGGAGACTAGCTCGTAAAACAAGAATAATGAAACAAGTGCCAATGAAGCGAAATACAAAGTATGTTTTTGCTGAGGGAACAGTGGTAAAAAGGCAGTTCAGCATTATGTGTCCTTTACATCAAAATAAAAGTCTTGTTTTATAGCAATATTCCAGAAAATCTGGATGATTACTGTTTTCATATCAGGCATCCAATTCAAGGTTTGTCTTTTCTAATCAGACTATGGCACCAGATTGCACTTCTCCTCTGCATGTAAATGTTAATGCAAAAACACAGCAAACATCTCTCTCAAATGAACAGGGAAGGCTACAAAGAGCAGCGTTATCTCAGGTGTGCAAAGAACAGCGGCCCGTGTGAGTTTGTGTGTGGGGGGCACCAGAAGAGGGGGCTGTAGAGTCGTTCCTGGATATGTGTGAGGGGGGCGGGCAGGTGTCGAGGGTCAAGGATCACAGGTCTAGAGCAGGGAGCAGTACCCGCCGCAGCCGACCCCCCTCCAGCGTCCTCGTCACTCAGTGTCACACTGCGCCCGTGGGTGTCGCTCTGCCACAGCCCGGGGGTCTGGATGATCTTCTCCACCAGCTCCTCAAACGCACACTGCACACCATCCTTGGTCTTGGCGCTGGCCTCTTTGCAAAACCAACAGAAAGAATGTGAACATAGAGCCTGGGTGTCCAATAGGCTCCGGACCCCCAAGCAATATGGTCTGGCCACCAGGGTTCGAGTCGACTAGGGGTGTCAGGGAACTGCTGCTGTCATTTTAGCAATTGGCAAATACATTGGACAATCACCGAAAAAAATGATTTTTAAAAACATCTTGCCAAGTGGAAGAATGTAACTGAACTGTTATTAATGCCAATCAATATTTTTTTCAATAAATGACAGTATTTTGAATACACGTCTTCATTTGCTCCAGTGGGGAACATTTAGTTATTTTATTTTATTTGTTTGAGCAACAAGTTAGACAAAACATGTCATATGTTACTCATCACAATCTGAATAACGTGAGTTACAAAGGGGCATTTTATTATGGTCCGTGCTCCAAGCAGCCAGTGGGCTCTGAACGAGTTAGAGATTGGAAAATCAGGTTATGCAGTCTTAAGACTGTGAAATACTTGTAATAAAAAATAAAAAAATCATATAAAAGTTATAAATTATCCTTCAAGAAGAAAAACGAAATAAAAGGCACATAAATACAACAATGAAAAAGACTAAACTATTAAATAATATCAAATTAAAAATAAAGACTAACATGGATGGCTGCTCTGCTTATATTTTATTGGGCTCTCAGCTCAATGTTGAGACTCTTCACAACAGCTGATTCCAAAGCTGCAGTGTCCGGATCCTGAAGAGCCCACAGGAGTGAGTCGGTGGAGAAATAGTCCCATATTAGACGTTTGGACGCTTTTTTGTCTATTTTTGCCAAGTCCTGCACTCTAGCTTTACGTTGGCCGTCAACAATAAGGTGCTCCTTGATGTTGCGTTGTAGCTTGGCGATTATAAGTATACGGCCATGACAGTTGTCTGATCCGGCCATTTGAAGACTTTGTCAGAAAGCGAGCCTTGTATGGATGTATCACAAGCTCAGCACTGGACATGCTACACACCTCTGTTTCGTACACTGCTGAGGTGTTTTTGAAACAGTGGTGATGCCGTTTGCTTCTGGATGTGTGTCTATTAGGACTGACTTCCCTTTGGTCCTCTGATCCTTCTGAAGTCAGGTTGGTAATCATCAATGGTCCCAACAGTTGGAACACTGCTGGTTTGGACTTCTTTGGACAGCGTCTGAAGAGGGCTGCAGACTTTTTGAGACTCCTGACATGTTGAAGTTGGTTTAGGCTCAGCCCATTCCAAAATTCCACGGCTAATGTTTTCAGCAATCACTCCTGCAGGGCCCCTCTGGGCTGTTTGAGATGTGGCATCTGAGGGGACATCAAGCACCTCCAGATGTTCAGGTGAAATGTCTCGGTCATTTTAAGGTGAAATTTTAACTGATGGTTTCAGCTTGATTTTCCTCATTGTCTGGAGATGATTCTTCAGTTCCTTGAAATGACACCAGGTCCACTGCTAAAGTTTGAACCTCCCTTTCTATGTTGCTTGTGTCGTCTTTGGAAGAGATATCCAGGGAAATGTCTGGTACATTTTTAACTGAAACGTCTGGAATTTTATCATAATTTTTTTCTTGGATTGCATCAGCCGCTGGTTCTTGAGGCACTGATGTAGCCTCCTGGTTGACATTTTCAACTCCAACATTTTGTACAGTGTCCTTTTTGGATTGTTTCCGTTAGAGATTTTCTGGAATACTGATGCAGCTCCCTGATGCAGCTCCCTGATGCAGCTCCCTGATGCAGCTCCCTGATGCAGCTCCCTGATGCAGCTCCCTGATGCAGCTCCCTGATGCAGCTCCCTGATGCAGCTCCCTGGGTGACATCCTTCCCGGAGATTCCCTCTTATTACTGGTAGTTTGCAGATTTGACCATCCTCCAGTAGTCAACTATACGTATTTACCTGCTGCTGGGCATTTCCAGCTGCCATCTCCTCTTTTGGTGCCTGGGACGATGATGCATCTCCCTGGGTGACATCAGGTTCGATAGTGTCACGAGTGACTTTTGACGTAATCTCCATAATACCAGCAGGCATTTCTTTCTCTTGCTGCAAAGATGGTTCACACCACTGGACTTTATCGTTTCTGTTCTGTATCACCCCAATGCAGCCAACATGGACAGGACATCTGCAGGCAGCAATTCCATTAAGTCCACTGGTGATTGAGCAGAGTCATCTTGGGAAGTTGTTGAAGTGTCATTCTGTGTCAGTTCGGCAGGTTCTTCTTCAGGAGATGTGACTTCTATTGGTGGCAACTCTGGGTCTTCTGCTGGGGGCTCCTCCTCTGGCTGGGTGGAGATGACATGATGAACAGGACTTGCTTCTTCTTCCCTTGGGGTCCCATCAGCTCCTTGTGTAACCTCCTCAGGAACAACATTCTCTGTCATCCAGAAGCACTTCCTGTGGTTTTGCCTCCGGCTCAAACACAAAGACATCGAGCATTTTATCTGCAGCGTTTCTCTTTGCGTCTGTCATGGACATACCTAGTGCCACCACTGTCTGCTCTGCCGCTAGGAGCTGGACAGAAACAACATCAGGATCGGTTTCCATGTCCTCATCCACAATAATAGTGTAGTCTGTTGGCTTCCCCCTCAAGTTTGACAGCAGTTTATTCAGGCAGTCTACTGGGCTTTCATGTGGCTAGAATAAGGGTAGTTCTTGCCAGAAACCAGTGTGATTCTTCTTTTTCCAGAAGTTGGGTCTTGCCTCCTCAGATGGAAGGGGGACACGCCACAGCTCTGGAAGAACTTGCTGTGCTGCTAGCAGTTTGGCGTCGTATATGGTTGGTCGTTGGGCTTGTGCCGGGAAATCACCAGCTGTTAGTCGATAGGTTTCACCTCCTTGAAGAATGCTAGCCAGTAATGTTGTAGTTCACACTAATCTGCCAATACCTTGAACTTGCCATTTTTGTGGTAAAGAGTTTCCTGGTTGTCTACTTAAAGTTACTTTTGTTGCTCGACTGTAAAATGTGTCTTCTCTCTTTTTAAGCTTTAGGAGGTGGCACGTCACATGCTTGATTCCATGGAAATACAAAGTCAAAACAATATTTCCGAACCTTCTGCATGCAAATAAATAAATGTTATTCAAAAATGTGGACATTTATAGCCAAAGGAGCAACAGTTCCATGGTGAAAAGCAGGAGCTGGCTTCTCCTCCAGGAAAAGTTTGGTTTGAGAAGCCGCTCACGAGACAAAAATCAGTTTTGCCCCAGTACCGATAAATGATATAACGAGACCGCTGTGTGCTGTCTGCGTCTAATTATAGTGTGTTATATTCTCTACAGAGCAGGAAGTTCAGTGTGCATGCTAGCTGTAAATGCTAAGCTCTCAAAGACATGAAAAGCGCCTCGAAACTGATCGCGGCGAATAAGTCGGATTGTCAGAATGTATTAAACAAGCAATAACTTTGGACCACTGCAAACTGTTTTAAATGAACTAGTTTTGTTTTTCACATTCTCACCGTTTTTAAAAAAAAACGGTACATATAAGGTACATCCCCCTTACTGGGAAAGTAAATTGAGGTCTTGCTCTCAACAATGTGGGGCCGGTTTTCTATTGTGTCGTAGAATTAGAGAAATCCCTTTCTAATAAAGTAGGGCTGTGATCAAAAAATCTATACAGCAATATATCGTCACGGACTCAGTATCGATAAGAGAACATTTAAGCTTTATTGACAGTGAAGTCAGTGTGAAATGGGGGATGAGAGAGAAGGGAGGACATTCAGTAAATTGTCAGTCAGGAATCACACTCACGACACTGCGGCCGGCTGCACTTGGAGCCTGGCATGTGTGCTGTGCCTTAACCACTCGACCACCGGGCAGCACTAAACAATGTTAATTTATTATAAATTGTCCAGCCTTTTAGAAGCGACCTCCTATAGAGGGGCACGCCGTTTATCGCCCTGCAGATCTCAATCTGCCGGAACACAAGCTAATGGCTGACGTGCAAACGAGGTGGAATAGTACTTTTGATACGCTCGAGCGCTTCTTGGAGCAGCAGCTGTTTGTGCTGCGCTCGGCCGAGGTGAGAAGGAGCTGTGGACCTGGTCAGAAGCTGATCTCGCCTGTGCTGGTGCAGCATGTTCAGGCCATGTTCAGGCCATGTTCAGGCCATGTTCAGGCCATGTTCAGGCCATGTTCAGGCCATGTTCAGGCCATGTTCAGGCCATGTTCAGACCATGTTCAGACCATGCTAATTGTTTGGCAGGAAACATGCAATACTTTACTAGAATGTGTTCAATATATTTCTATTTGGATCAGTTGGTTGGATGTATGAAGTTAAAAGAGCATAACTGATTTCTAAATAAGTGCTTTGTGGATAGACATAAAATGTCATACATTTTCTAATCCAGAGTAAAAAATGACCAATTTTTCTTACATTTTTAAGACCCTTTTTTCAAAAATGTATCGTGATACATATCACAATGAGGGAATTGTATCGGAATATACATGTATCAGGATATATATCGTATCGCGACCCCTGTATCGGGATACGCATTGCATGGCGAGGGTCTTGGCAATACCCAGCCCAATAATATAATGTGATCCTTTTGACTGAATGCAAGAACATCTTATTTAACAATGCAAAGTCCTTGTTACATAAGATGCTCCTAGATTTAGTCATGGTTTTATTTAGTCCATGGGGAAGTTCCACAAAAGTTGCTCAACTCTGGAACAATCTTCCTGAAGATGTGAGACAGGCCTAGACTCTGATAATGCTCAAACCTAAACTAGAAACAGTTCTCCTCAGCTGTGCACGTGACTTTATTCAGTTATAGTTATAATACAAGTTATAATTCAATTCAATTTGTTTTTGTAACGCCCGAAATCACAACAGCAGTTGCCTCGAACCTAAGGGCGACAGTGAAAAACAGATTAAACAAATGTCCCAAACTCCCCTGTCCTTAGACAGGAAAAAGTACCAAACCTTTTTGGGAAAAAGTAGAAACCTCGGACGTGCAACAATATGCAGATAGACTGGGGATCTGGGACCACTCACAGTGGAGCTGGAGTGACTCAGATTTAGTTTTAATTTAGGTTTTGTGATTTGAATGCATCTCTTGTTCTTTTGAATGACCTTGAGTTTTAAATGTGCTCTACAAATAAACGTGCCCCATTTTATTCTCATTTTAGCTCCATACGGAAAGTCTGAACTGGTGGAGCAGGAAACCGAAATAACAAGATAAGACAAAAACCCTCTCCTTAATCCAGCTTCTGTTTAGTGGTCCAGGCCTAGTCCACTTTTTTCTTCTCAGTCCTGATTTAATGTTGGTTGAGTAAATCTGGTTTGACAATCTGGAAAGTCACATGGTTTGAAAACCACTGAGAATGACAGCTCAAGATCGTCGTGGTGCAACAGTCGTGTGGAGCTCAAGCTGATGTTGAATCTTCACTCACCTATAAAAAGCATGGAATGTTTTCTTGCAAACTTGAGTCCTTCAGCTCTGTCAAGCTCGTGGTTTTTCTGCAGCGAAAGAACAGAGGGAAAGACTTCTTCATCTCGGCGGACAAAGACCAGGGCACAGTAAAGTCGTAATGAGGTACTTTAACCCGCTTGGATACAATGTCTGAGCCCCCTGACAAAAACAGGCCAATTCATATCAGTGGGTGAACCTATGTTTATCTCACTAAATTGATTGTTTTGGCATTTTCACTACAGCTTTATCTTTATTTAAGAAGTTTACTGCTTAATCCAAAGTGTGTCCTGTGTGAAAAATCTCATATTTATGAACAAGACCGCAACGTTATTTATGCTCCAGGACAAACTCTGGTTAACGGTTATCGTTTTAATGAGCGCAGGCTGATGTCCCGCCGTGTTACAGAAAAATACAGTTCTAATTGTTAACAAAATGTAATTTAACATGGATCAGTTACATAATTATTTAAGTAGGACATTATAGCACGGATTAAATCAATTCTTACACATTTTAACATAGAGTGCCTGTCCTGCAGTGCGACAGGAGACGACACACCACAGCACATGTTGAAATATTGAAACTTAAAACAAAATGATGTCTATGATGCTAAATTTAAAAAATATATACATCTTTTTTTTTTTTACAGTTGTTTGTATTTTTTGTAATTTTTTTAATATTTTGCGTCACACCACAGGACGCGCCCCCAAATGCCAAGTTCCCATTTACAAAAACGTTATTTGATCATTTGTGTCAGAAAATGATGTCTAGAGGAAAAGCGTGGTGTTGATTCGGTGTTGATACGTTTAAACTAAGCAAAGTAAAGTGTAAATGTGCCGTTTGAAAGTGGACTGTAGTGTTGCGGTCAGCTCTCACCTGGTCGATCTTGTTGCCCACCAGCATCTTGACCAGGTCGTTGCGGGTGCAGTACGTCTCCAGTTCGTTGAGCCAGTTTTCGAGCTTCGTAAAGGTTTCCCTTCGTGTGACGTCGTACACTGCGGAAACAAGGAATATCCCTCAGTATTTCAGCTGCCATTCCAAAAACAAGCTCAAAGTCACAGTAAATAAGGCTTTGTACTTGATTGGAGCGATAGTAACGACAAAAAGTATGAATTCAGAATCGATGAATCAAAGCTTGAGTAAGAGTTTTATAATATTTTTTAGTCTTGGGCTCATCTCCATAGAGATCTTATTGCTTTGTATGTGGCAAAATTATGGACATTTTCATAGTTGGAAAATTGCCATGGGAATAATTTGGAATCGTCGAGATTTTATGGAAATGAATGGGAATAGACAGGAAATTAGTGACTTGTCAAACATAACGTGACGTCATAGAACCAAGGTAAACAGGACTATGTTTAGACCTGGCAAAGCTCAAACTCAATCCAAAACTTTTGGAATTTTCTAGCAACAAAACGACTGAGAAATGGAGCTCAAATGTCCCGCCCACTTTGAAGTTCACCATAGTACATTTCTCGTTAATTTTTGCCATGTTTTTAGAAAAAGAGTCCAAAATACACATGTAAAATGTAAAATGGGTGAGTGTGGGTTATATTTCCCATAATAAAAAAACTTTTTTTTTTAAAAGAAATCTTTAAATAGTCAAGTTGCTCAGTGCTTTTTAACTGACATTCTGCTTTTCTCTTCCTTGTGTTTCTGTATGACAGCGGTCTGAAAGTCTGCCCCGTGCCTTTAGGTGCTGGTCATGTCCCGTGTGCGTTTGTGTGTGCGGCGCAGCATGAAAAGCCATCAGCCCCTTTACGACGTGGCACTGGAGCCCGTTAGACCCCATTAGACCCTGTTAGCGCGCGGGGCAGTGCAGTCGAACACACTTACCCAGGATGACTCCTTGGGCGCCGCGGTAGTAACTGGGTGTGAGGGTTCTGAAGCGCTCCTGACCCGCCGTGTCCTGGAAACACAGCAAGGGTTAGCACTGCAGAAAAGGGATCATCAGAATAGCCATGACAAATCGACTACTAAAATATTTCATTTGAATAATCGCTCACATGTGCATGTTTTCACGTTTATCTCTTGCTTTGATTCTTAATTTAAACATTATTTGTAATGTTTTTAGCCTTTAAACAGGCTCTTGAGTACCTTTAATTTGGCATCTCATGCTTTAGAACCCAGGTCACTAATAGGGGGACTCCGGGCCGGATCCAGACCCAAACCTCTGCAGTTAACAGTTTAATCCCTCATTTACAGATAACGAGCCGTGCGGCCTCCCCGTGTGTTAATGATGAGCATGAACTGGGAGTTTGTGACTTTCCTTCCCTGCTCTGACGCTGCTACATATCGACTGTTTCCCGTGGGACTACCTGTGTTTTGATGCCATCTACTGGCTGCAGAGGGAATTACAGTGTTTAAAATAAAGATTT
Source organism: Chaenogobius annularis (assembly GCA_015082035.1). NCBI lineage: Eukaryota > Metazoa > Chordata > Actinopteri > Gobiiformes > Gobiidae > Chaenogobius > Chaenogobius annularis. Next base: position 512,137 of record BJKM01000065.1, on the reverse strand, counting down.
TATCAACTCATATTTCAAGCTGGCCGCTCATTTCCTGGTCTCTGCACACAGCACTGATCGTGATAAGACGAGAGAAATTCACAGAACAAATCTGTTGATGATTTATGGACTTAAAAACAGCAGAGAAGATTCCAGAGCCACGTCACAGATCCAGAAAACATCAGTTATCGAGGAGAGGAGTGTTTTAGACGCTCGGAAGGAGAGGATTTTATAACCAGGATTCCTCAAACTAGAGTAGCTAATGAAGCTAAATGCTACTCCAGGTATGTTTTTGATGTGGGAACGTAGAACATGGTTAAAAGCTCAGAAAACTCAAGTTTGCACAATTGGTGTTCTTTAAAGAAGATATTTTCTTACATTTTGATCATTATAAACCACAATATTGATCTAAAACTGCTTAGTAAGAAAAACTAAGGGGGAAAACAGCACTCAGTTACAGGACAAAACAGGTGGCTCAGAGAATAGACTTCAAAGCAACTATGCGTGGATACAAGTCTCTCCAAGGCCTAGCACCAATGTAAATCTGGGACATGTAAGTGCCATATGAACCATCTTGGACTCTGAGGACCTAAGGGATCGGCCTCCTGCTGGTGCCAGAGTCAAGACTAAACATAGACAGGCCTTCTGCTGGTGCCCAGAGTCAGGACTAAACATGGGGAATCTGCGTTTCAGTTTTATGCAGCTAAAATCTGGAACAGTCTTCCTGAGGATGTGAGACAGGCCGCTACTCTGGCATGTTCTCCTGAGGATGTGAGACAGGCCGCTACTCTGGCAATGTTCAAATCTAAACTAAAAACTGTTTTGTTTGGCTGTGCATATGACTGAAAGGATTTTATTTGCACTCTTCTCTTTTATGTCTTGAACTATTTGACGGATAGCCCGAAAATGGCACTTTTAAATTACGTTAAATGAATGTTTTGTGATTTCTGTCTCGTCTTTGTGATTTTAATGCATTTTTTTCCTGTTGTGTGAAGCACTTTCAATTGCCTTGTGTACGAATTGTGCTCTACAAATAAATTTGCCTTGCCTAAAGTAATGATGAGAAAACACTGTAGCAAGGTTAAAAGCTCATTCAAATTGACTTTGCAGAATATGTCCCCTTTAATACTGTGGTCCTTGTATCTTTTTTATTTTTTCCACAGTGAAACCTATTTTGTTGCTGTTTTGTATGAAATGTGATGTAGAAATAAAAATGCCTTGCCTAAATGATACAGACTGGAAACATATGTCAAAGGAGGTTTTATCACAAATACACCGGAATTGTTAAACGAAAATGGCAAAAAATGATAAATACACAATATTATACTAAATAATATGGTAGAAATAATGCAATATTTAACGTTAAGACTAGTTAACTACAAAAATAATCATATTGTATTTTTATACTTTCCCAATCACAGCTAACTTTTATTTCCAAATTCATCTTCCTATAGATACAGTACTCTCCCCTCCTTCTGCCTGCCAATTCAGTGGCAACCCAACTGCTGGCATCACCACCGCAGCAGCAGAACCATCAGCCACCTAAGCCTCTCCTTCACTATCTACTAAGTACTTTTAATACATATCAGATAGAAAACATGTACAGGTAAGTACTGCAGGATGTTTCTAGAGCAGTAAATATATTTTCAGCGTAAAAAGTGATTAATATACAATTGGAGTTGTGGAGAACAGCCCAGTTTGTTGAACTGTAAATGTTTTGACCAGTTATGAGTCAAGTCACTCCAGCTCCTCAGAGTTAGGTTTGGAGCACAATGGTATGACTCTGGCGCCATCTACTGGAGGATGTCACCAAACTACTACTACTGCCATTCATATCCCTGGGTGTGGGATTTCCCACTCAAATATGATATAGTGTTTGATTATTTTAAAAGACCGAAACTAGGGCTGACTGGTGGCCGAGTGGTTTGGACGACAGCACTTATGCCAGGCTCCATGTGCAGCCGGGGGCGACGTCATAAGTTCAAATCCTGGGATCAAGATTATTAATAGGCCTAGTTTCTGTATAGGTTAGAACTGCAAATCAAAGATTAATTCAGAAAGTACTGACATTTGTAATACTATCATCAATAGACTTAACTGATGCGGTTAGTTTCAAGCATAGCGGCTCTTACTGTGCAACGGATGGCAAACTGCGACCCTGTTTCCAACCGAAGAACAGAAGCTGCAAAACTACAAGGAATAAATAAACCATGGACATTTGAAACACTTACCACTTTTTCTCGTGGTCAGAGCTTATAACCAAGCCTGGTGCTCTCCCTTTTCTCCATTCTGTGTGGAGTTCTTCTACTTTGGCAAATAATACATTTTCATTTTATCTGTATGTTGCCCAATGTTCATCCCATTCATCAACACTGTGAAAATGGTACAAATTTGGTTGAATATTTGTTAGTACACCAGAGGGCGCGTGGCATTTATGAACCAGTGTGCACAGCTCTGATCCTGCCACACACACGAGCTCTGGTGATACATGTGGCAGATGAAAATCCACTCATTTGAATAAAACGCCACAAAATATTCATGTTTCAAGTGGGCTCACCCACAGGATTTCACCTCACCTAGACGTGACTCTACGGTGAGGTGAGCGGTGCCATGTCGTGTTTACTTTTTTTTTATTTGACTGCTGTTGTCCGAGTGTCTCTGCTCTGGTGCAGGCCACGTGCCGTTTCCAATGGCCCATTGTAAAGTTTGAAACCAAAAGGGTGCAGCCTCCACAGAGGCCATACCATTGTTAAATGAAGGACAGTGATTTGAGATTAAGTTGAACACAACACAACGCTTTAGTGAGCGTCGCACTCATGACTTGCTGAAAATCCCGATTAGTTGTTGTTTGGGCCCTCGTGGCATCATATTTCACTCGGTATAAAGACAAACTACAATCAGCGGCGGTCTTATCCATGCAAGTCTTTTCACACACTCATGAGCGCCTCCTGCTGTCCTCTGACTCCTGCTCTGACGGGTTAGCGCTGCAGCAGGAGCTAAAGACGACACGGCGCCGCATCAACAGGCTAACCCTAACCCTAAGTAAATCAATGCTTTTTCAATGTATAACTTCGGTTTATCCCGTATCTAGATATTTTACGAGTATTGTCAATTGAGCGGATCGTAAGGGTACAATATTAACACGTCAAACAAACAGGTAGGAACGTCACAGTATCACATGTTAGTGCAACGATTATTGTGAGAAAAAACATAATGATTTAACGATTATTCATGATTATTGAGACGGTGGCCAAACAACAGTGAAATCTTTACATTTCTTTCATTCCCGTGGTCTAACATGTTACTATTCCTCAAGTTTGTGACCGGCTTTACAAAATGTTGCTTTTGGAAAGACAAAATACATTTAAATGTGACAAAAACAGCCCAAAAAAATAATAATTATTAACATTTACATTAGCTAGGTCTAATTTTGGGCTTTAGATTGAACAAAAAATACATATAATTGTCACGATCATCACGATTATTACGTTTTATTTCTTGACCTGAATAATCATGATTAATCTAATAATCTTGACATCCTTATAAATAGCTCAATGGTTACACCCCTAAAATTATGAAAACAATAATATAACAAACTACAACAAATACAAGGAGCAAAACAAAATAAACAAAAAAATTCTATTTAGAATTGATCGATTTTAAGGAATTTGGCACGATTAAACGTTGCTTTTCAGATGGAAGAAGTCATTTTCACTTACCCATATCGCCAGCTTCGCCTTGTTCCCGTCCACCGTAATAGTCTTGACTTTAAAGTCCACACCTAGACAAGAGGCAGCAGCAGAATTCCATCAAACACACGTGACCTGATTCTGGTGAGATGTTTCTTACAGGAGCCTCCAAGATCCTGCCAAACATCTCCATTTGACCTATAATTATCCGTGATGAATTGTCAAAACATCCTTTGCCACACAATACTTCTGAACTTCCTCTCACTGTGCCCATGTGCCCCAGAAATGTAAATTATAGTGACTCCACGCGGGGGGAAAGTGGCTGAGGAATCGATTGAGAAAATGCTAATGTTCCACCTGTAAAATGCTTCAGCGCTCGTGTCTGTAAGAGTCGCACGAGGGGACGGAGCCAGACCGCTGCGACTCGATGACGTATGGAGCTCCAGACGGATTTAGCAGGGAAATGTGCGCCTCTGATGTGGTTCTTTTTACATGTGGTGAAACGGGGGAAAGTGGAGGGAGAGGACAAGATGGTTGGCTGAAGGAAGCGCACACTGATGCGCGAGTACAGTACGTTTGTGAGGTCACGCGCCAAAACCGCTCCTCAGGCCAAGTTTACACTCCAAACAGTTCACAATTTAAAGTTCAAACTGGTCTTTCCCTGACAGTAGTGCAACTCTTACTGGAATGGGGCCCGTTGAAATTGTTCAGGAAAAGGAATTTTAGCTCATCACCGTGGCGACAGTAAAACTATCGTTTTTAAATGTGTGGCAGAACGTAATGAAGTACAATAGTAGAAGTACTGTGCTTAAGTTAATTTAATTTATTTTTGTAAAGCCCGAAACCACAACAGCAATTGCCTCGTATCGGCACAGACATTTTGATTGTACCAGTAGAAAGGTTAAAAGTTAAGTTTAAAAAAATCAAGCAATGACACAGTAATTCATTTTAGGCATCCATCGAGCCCGGCAGAGGACATTGGAAAATACATATTAACATGTGGCCACAAGAAAGCATGTTAAGGAACGAGAATTATCTGGAAGAAACTAGATACTTATTTTGAAGGAAGATGATATGTTGAGGCAACGAGATATTTATCTGGAAGAAATTGGATATTTTTCTTGAAAGAACGGGGTATTTATCTTGAAGGAACGGGATATTTGAAGGAATAAGATCTCACGGGAAAGAGATGTTGTTTTGAGCAAACGAGATAATGTGCTCATTTGTCAAAGGGATGATTGGTTATTTTTAGTGCAGCAGTCTACTTTTTTAATAAGACAAATCAAAATCAAATAGAAAATTGAGATTGAGGGAGAAAAAAAGCGCAGTTAATGATGAATGACAGGAAGTAGTGCGGGGTTCTACAACAGAATACCGTCATTTTCGGGCTTTACAGCTCTACTGAATAAAAGCCTACAGAATTTACAACGGAAAAAGACATTGTACATATACCTGTCAATAAGCTGTGTATGTAATGTAATATGAGATATTTACACATATAGTACACACCGTAGTGTACTATATGTACGCCAGTTGTCTTTTGAACCCGGGGTCTCGCAGCACACCCGCGGCACAGCAGATCTAATTAGACTAATTAGTCTCAGTGAATAAGTGTGATTGTAATAAAAGACACAGCATTTTGAAGCTTAACAAACAGAAAACACATTTGAGCTGTCCCTACGGCCCCCTCTACACGCACCGTGTCATAGGGACTTTAAATGCATGGCAGTGCAGTGCCCATTTAACTGAAGAAAAGGTTTACATTTGCACAAGAGCCTAATCATTTCACATGGGTTTGTTTCTCTGCTTCCTGTACAACTTCCAAGAGGCAGTTTATTTACAAAACAATGTTGGTCCAAGACAGAAAAATGTGGCTGAGCAGGTTTCCTTGGGCTAACCGTATCTTTACCTCATGCAGCTGTTTATCTTTGCAGTTTGGCTCATCTTCTCTCTAACTCACTCCACATGCTCCTATCCTCATGTGACCCGGGCGCTGTAATCAACCCACCTATTGTAGCCGTCTGCTCCGGGTCGAATGTGTCGTCGGTGAATCTCAACAGCAGGCTGCACAACAAAAAGAACGGAAAGAAGGCATTGATTACTTACACCTTACGTACAAAAGCCTTTTATAAATCTGCATTATAGTATATTTTTACAGGACAACTTTGGGTATCCTTTTGAATTATACGTTTTACCAAAGATGTTTAGTAATTCCACGTTTGTGGCGCTGTGAGACGTGGCTAAAGCTAGCGTAAACAAGAAACATCCTGTTTATCGTCAGCTTTTTCTGCATTTATTTCACTTTTCTGCTTCTCTACGCCACATTTGAACCCCTCTTTATTGTAATGTAGTGAGTTTGAATATTGTTTTTCCCGCACAACATGTATTTAACAATATTTTTAGTGAGTATTGATGTGAGTGCTGTGTGTCGACAAACAGGAAACAACAGATGAACGCGCACTAGCCATGTTTTGCTAAGCATGCGTTACCCCCGAGTGTTCTTTTTTTCTTTTCATCATAATAAGACAGTATAATCATATACAAAAACATTTCACACTGCCAAATATAAAAAAAAGAGCCAGGGTTTCTCAGGAGAGTTGTCTTCGGGTCAATGTCGGGAAATATTGCTAGGCTGGCAGAGACAGCAGGGGGCGACGGCGGACACGTCAAACCCCCCTGAGAATACATATTAAACCATCACATGGGTTTACAAAGACGCTCAATAAGGGGAATATGTTACTTAGTTCTGCTGACACTTTCAGACTGCCACGATCCGCTCCAAGGTGAACCAGTGGAAACAAGCCTATACTGCACTTTTAATTGATCACTGAAAAACAAAGCTCAAATTAAAATAAGAAGTCTTTTCAACTGGCAGCGGTGAGTGCTTGAAAAAAAAAAAAAAAAAAGTAAAATGGAACAAGTCTAACGTCAAAAATCTAGGTTGAATAAGTGTAAACATCTTCTGAAGCCTCATTTTCTCTGCTCTGACTCTTAAAGATCTTGATCACATGGCTCGAGTGGGTGCTGAGGTGAGGACGGGGCTCTTCCTCTGTGACTCATCCAGAGCACAGACTTGACTGACCTCTCTCCCTGACCCCAACATGATTCTGGAACATTAGCTCATCGCTTGCTGTGTTGTTGCATGAAGACATTAGGTCATTATTGTGAGTGGGCCATTTTAATGGGTTTAGCACACCTACAGTGCATCCGGAAAGAATTCACAAAGTATTCACCTTTTCCACATTTTGTTATGTAACAGCCTTTTTCCAAAAAGGATTAGATTCATTATTTGACTAAAAATTCCACAAACAATACCTCATAATGACAACGTGAAAGAAAGTTCAGGAGAAGAAAGAGCGCCCTCTCTCTGCAGCGCCCCTCTCTGCAGCGCCCCTCTCTGCAGCGCCCCTCTCTGCAGCGCCCTCTCTGCAACAGCGCCCCTCTCTGCAGCGCCCCTCTCTGCGCAGCTCCCTCTCTGCAGCGCCCTCTCTGCAGCGCCCTCTCTGCAGCGCCCCTCTCTGCGCAGCGCCCCTCTCTGCAGCGCCCCTCTCTGCAGCGCCCCTCTCTGCAGCCGCCCCTCCTCTGCACCCTCTCTGCAGCGCCCCTCTCTGCAGCGCCCCTCTCTGCAGCGCCCCTCTCTGCAGCGCCCTCTCTGCAGCGCTCTGAGTGATCAGCGCTTCATGTGTAAATGTATTTGAGTGATTACAGCTTCGCTCCTGAACCTTCCTCCTTCTTTCAGGTGTAATGTTTAGGGCTGCAATGATTACTCGAGTAAATCGAATAATTCGATTACAAAAAAGCTTCGATTATTATTTCATTGCCTCGATGATTACATTAAACGAAGTGTATTATTGATGATAATTGATATTCTTCTAACATTTTGATTTACATTAAACGAATCATCGCGGAGCGCACGGAACGACTTGTGGCGCTTTTGTTTCACACGGAGCTTGTTCCGCTTGGACGAAAGCGCAACAGGGGAGAGAGCGGCGCGTTCCAAACTTACAAGTGCGACTGGGAAGAGTTTTGTTGTGTGAAAGAGCACGGTGTTCCGAGCTGCAACTTGCTCCACGATTACTCGATAAATTGAAGAAAAGAATCAATAGATTACTCGATTACTAAAATAGTCGATAGCTGCAGCCCTAATATTTGGTCAAAACAGACAGTGTTTAATCATGTCAATTCATGACTAATGCATACATTGAATTGGGGAAATAACAAACTCATAGTTGCCTGGAACGCAGGAAAAATGTCTGAATTTCTCATTTACCATATAGATCATCTTTGGTGCCTTTTTGACATGGCTTTTCAAGAACAAAATGTACTGCTGTAAAACGATATATAAAGCTAGCCCCAGGTCATTCTGTCAAAAAGATAAACAGTGGATGTGTACAGTCAACAGAGAAAGTGTACAAAGCAGCATTGTGACACAGATAATAATAATTAACCTCTAAGACTATGGTTGTAGCTTGTGACCAAGTACTCTATATTAAGAGAGCGTCGACCATCAAGATAATCGAAATTGCATGACATATCAACAAATCTTGTATGCTTTATTTAATCAAAATAAAAGAAATAATGGATCATTACCTCATGGTTGTTTACATGCCAATAAGCATAAACAACATATTTTTTGGACTGCAGATTATTTATTTCCTTACTTGTTTATAGCAGTTTCTGACAATTTGATGTGATGGTTGATGTCAGATCATTCTTCCATACCGTCTGCGCAGTGATGTTCAGGCAGAGGTATGAATGAGACTGAGCCAAGTGAGAGCTTAAGTATCTCCAGTCATTCCAAAGGCCCGCAGGCTGTAATATGTCATAATATTCAATAAGACTGTAGTTTAAAGCTGATGTGGAGGATAGGCCGGAATGTATATTATGACAAGAGTTGCAATATCTTTAATTACTGGGACTATCCACATTTACGCTTGTCTGTAATTCTGGCATTACTGTGAACTCAACTATGGCTGCGATTAATAATTATTTTTGTAGTTATTGCAGTTATTGCTAATATTGTACATTAAGGTTGAAATAAGGTGACTGACGGCTTCTAGATAGATAATATTTCCAAATAAAGTGTATTATTGATGATAATTGATATTCTTCTAACATTTTGATGTAATAATGCCACAGTTTTTGTTATAAAAAGTATTTTTGTGTGTGTTTTAGGATCTGTGTAGTTAAAAATAACAATTACGATTATCGAAATATTACCTCAATTATTTTTATTTCAAGTAGTCAATAAATTGTTGCTACTCATAAGTACTGCAATATTAGTATGCGACATTTAAATAGACGCAATCATTTCAGTTATATTAAGAATATCATGATGCCTTAAAGCAACAGTCACTTCCTGGAGTCAACCTGCAGGATTCCATTGAAATATAAAGTTAACCCATAGTTTTGAACATTCTCCATGAAGATAGAGACGTTTTACTTTTTCTACTGCGGATTATTATTGTTGCGTTCATGAGGTCCTCTGGTGCTCGTGTTTCAAAAAGCGAAACAGTAAGATGTGTTGTCATTAGTCTTCTCAATAGAAACATCCAAACATTTTTAACTTTGGCAAGCTAACATCTTAATCAAACACTAGTCTAGTCTTTTTTGTACTAATCTGTTGCTCTTAAAATATGGACAACTGACAGTAAACCCCTAAATGTAGTAATGTTTAGTTAAGAATCTCAAATGTTTAAAATAAATGAACAAATCAGCTGATTTTGGGTTGTCGCCACATCAGGTGAACTTGGGCCGCAGCTTTTGACCCGAGTTCCTACATTGTTTCCCCCACGTTCATGTGCATTTTGAATTCAATTTTTCATTTTGAGCAAAAACATTACACACTGGAGCTTTAATGTAGGATGTACAAGTCAAACTCTATCAAAATAAAAACTAAAAATCTAACTAAATCAAAAAAGTTAAGGCCTGGAAAATCATGGATAAAATAAGTTCATTTCCACATTTTCATTTTAAAACAGAACATTTCTTTCAGACTGAAGGACATTGGAATTATTGTGATACATTTAGTTTGTTGTGAATTGCCAATATGTGATATTAATACTTTCTATTATATTTTGTGCGGCTATAAAATCAAATTGGGACAATATATGTCATATTAAAACGTTTGGATTTGAAGATTTGATTTGAAAAACAAAGTGAATTAATGACCTTTTATGAAACTAATATTTTCTTCAAGTTCAAGATATGTTAGCTATCTATCTATTTAGTTATTAACTTAATTCCATTACATCATAATCAATAATCAATTCAGGAAAACCCCTACACAACGCAGAGGAAGATATCTTTGAATATGAAAACGACTGCAGTGATTTTATATAAGGCTAAAATTGCTTTGTCGTGATTGCAACATCTTCAACCATACGTGCAATAACATGATGTCATAACTATCCGTGTTATCTAGGATTATGTGATCTACACTGACACGTTTAGACTAGGAGACAGGTTCCATAAACAACTAAAACCATAATCCCACCACGTTATTTTAGTAAACATATGGCAGTGAAACGGGTGATGCAGATCGTGCTAGTAAGCTAACACTAGCCTGAAGCCACGACACCAGTTTCTTGAAGAACATTGATGATTTACCTGCTTTTTCCAACGCCACTTTCTCCTATTATGAGGATTTTCAGGGTGGTCAACACGTCGTCGTCCATTTTTGTCTTATGGGTGGCGGTGTTATGGACGAAAACAGCGGGACAGATGCGCTTTTTGTAGAGAACACACAGAGAAAGCAGCGCCCGTGTTTACGGCGGAGCAGAGATAGGGGAGTGTCCGAAGAGAGGGCTCACTCCAACGACTTCCTGTCAAGTATTGAGGGCCCCGGAGCGCATGCGCTTCGAAACACCGCTTTGAAACGTCATTCAAAGTGCTTATCACGTGACGTGGTTGGGACGCAAAGCTTGTCACGTGATTCAGACGGTCCATGAACTGCTGTTGTTTCACTGGTGTTTCACTTTCTCACATCTTCTCGGATTTTTTGCCTTTCTAATGTAAGAGAATAACAAAATAATAATAAAAGCCCAAATAAATGGTATAAAATATACTTCGTCCCTCCACAGAAGGAAAATGTAGACCAAATTTTAAATAAAACCTTAAAAGTAAAAAAAAAAATCCTTGCTTTTTATCAAATGTATTATTCTATAATACACACAACTAAAATGCAGTTATTTTATTGTCAATCATTGATGTAGTAGTATTAAAACATATCACTAGACTCTGGAGAAGTGTTTCAAACTTTGTTTCGAAGCCTCGAAATGTTTGGTTCAAATGCTTTGCTGTTTCATGAGGCATCACTTTGCCCATCATGGCACTTCCGCTCTGGCCACATGACTGATGACACAATAAACAAAACATGTGAATGTAATTTCATTTTATTGTAATTTATTGTAATTTGTGTTTTTTCCCATTTTGCAGGCATTATTATGTTTTTAGAGTGGAATTTGAATTGAAGATAAAATGCAGGCAAATAATGATTGCTATCAACCTTTAGCTGTCAGGCCTGAAGTCAGATTAAATAAATACAAGAATGAAAATAGCATTTGTTTAAACAGACCATTATAACCATGGAAGAATGCTATTATATATATATATAATAAAACAACCCGGGGCCCTGTGTAAAAACAGCCTCCCCTAGTGCTATTTCTGTAGTAACATCACAACAGATGGGAAAACAAAATGCGAGTCAGACTGCCCAATCTGAGAAATTTGATTCATATTCCCTGTAAAAAGATAACGCCCAGTCTCACTGAAACTAGTCTGAAACTTGCTGCCTGTGCTAAATGTCAGATCCTTATGTAACAAATCATTCTTAATTAATAATTTTATTCTTTCTTATAATCTTGATTTTATGTTTTTAACTGAAACATGGCTTGACAAAAACACAGGAAATTTAGTTCTAATAGAATCTGCTCCACCCAACTTTATGTTTGAATCTGAAACACGAGAAAACAAAAAGGGAGGAGGTGTGTGCTTTTGTTAGAGATGAAATAGTTACCCACAGGTTGTCCTTTGGGTGTGTTTTCAATATTGAGTATGTAGCCTTTAAAATTGAGCTAAAACAGTCTCCATCCATTCTCTTCATTGTTTTATACAAGCCTCCTCAGCACTGCAAAAGTTTTATTGATGATTTTTACTGAGATGCTTTCAGTCGTATGCACAGACTTTGATGGTTTGGTCATAACAGGTGTTTCAATGTTCATGTTGATAACTATCTGTGACAGAAACGCTAAAGAGCTTCATGCTGTCCTTGAAACTTTCGGTCTTACTCAGCGCGTGAGTGGCCCCACCCACAGCAGAGGGCACACTCTAGATCTTCTAATTACAAAAGGGGTTAATATTTCAAACGTCAATGTGGTCGATGTTGCTCTGTCTGATCATTTCTGTGTCTTCTTTGACCTGTCTGTTTTTCCCAAACCACCAGCTGGTCCTGCAATTGTCCGGAGGAGACACATAAATGACAGCACGGGAAAACTTTTTATGGAAATGATTAACTTTGAAAATGTCTCATGTTCTAATGTAAATGATTTTTGAACTCTGTTACATCTAGTGTTTTGAATGTTCTCGACACCATTGCCACCTATGAAGGCTAAAATTGTTAAAAATAAGCAGAAGGCGCCATGGAGAAATGATGATTCGGTCAGGGCACAGAAAAGGGAGTGCCGCCGGGCCGAACGAAAATGGCGCAAGTCGAAGCTCCAGGTTCAGAAAGAGATTTACAGAGAGAAGTTGTACATGTACAACCTCATTTTATGTAGAACTAGGGAAGGAATATTTTCTGAAAAAAATTGGAAGCTGCAGTAACAACTCGCGTGTCCTGTTTGCCACAGTAAACAGATGAACAAAACCCTCCAGCTCAGCTGCCGTTAGAACTCATTTCCACATCCAAGTGTAATGAGTTTGCATTATTCTTTAATGACAAAGTTCAGGGCATTAAAAATGCTATAAATTCTACAATGCAAAAAATAACCCTCAAACCACCTACACACTTAGAGCTGACTCACTTTGCACCTGTAACTGACAAAACTGTCCAGGAGATCATCACCAGTCTGAGTTCATCTACATGCTGCCTCGATGTGTTACCCACCAGATTTCTAAAGTCTGTGCTGAACAGTTTGTTAGCACCACTCACTCACATAGTTAACATGTCGCTTCAATCTGGAACATTCCCAATTTCTTTGAAAACTGCGGTCATAAAGCCTCTCCTAAAGAAGAGCAGTCTTGATGCCGCAGTACTGAGTAATTACCGGCCCATCTCTAATCTGCCATTTTGGGCAAAAGTCCTTGAAAAGGTTGTTTACCAACAGCTCACTGATTTCCTCTTAATAAAACAACTCATTTGATGTTTTCCAGTCAGGTTTTAGACCTCATCACAGCACTGAGACTGCTCTTGTCAAGGTGACAAATGACATCCACCTGAACACTGACGCGGGCAAAGCCTCAGTCTTAATTCTGTTAGATCTGAGTGCTGCTTTTGACACTGTCGATCATGGGATCCTCTTACAGAGACTAGAGGACTGGGTGGCATCACTGGCACTGCGCTAAACTGGTTAAAGTCCTATCTGGAAGACAGGAAGTTCTTTGTCGAAATTGGTAACTGTGTCTCAGACCAGATGCCCCTGACCTGTGGGGTGCCCCAAGGGTCAATCCTGGGACCCCTTCTGTTCAACCTCTACATGCTGCCGTTAGGTCAGTTGATACGCAGCGAGAATGTGTCACAATTATGCAGACGACACTCAAATCTATGTTTCACTGACGGCAGGTGAATATGGACCAGTGGATTCACTCTGTCACTGCATCCAACAGATCAGTGTGTGGATGCAAACAACTTTCTCCAGCTGAACTCAGACAAGACTGAAATCATCGTCTTTGGCCCACAGAAACAAAGAGAAAGTGTTAACAGTCACCTCCAGAGTCTCGCTCTAAAACCTACAAATCAAGTTAGAAATCTGGGGGTAATAATGGACTCAGACTTGAACTTTAACAGCCACGTCAGATCAATAACATCAGCAGCTTTTTACCATCTAAAAAACATTGCCAAAATCAAAAGTATAGTGTCTAAACCAGACCTGGAGAGACTTATCCATGCGTTTGTCTCTAGTAGATTAGACTACTGTAACGGCCTGCTCACTGGCCTCTCCAAACGAGCTGTAAAACAGCTGCAGTACATCCAGAACGCTCTGCTGCTCGGGTCCTGACTAGAACCAGGAAGTACGATCACATTAGTCCTGTGCTCAGGTCTCTGCACTGGCTCCCTGTGGCTCAGAGAATAGACTTCAAAGCAGCTCTGCTTGTATACAAGTCTCTCCATGGCCTAGCCACCAAAGTACATCTCGGACATGTTAGTGCCATATGAACCATCTCGGACTCTGAGGACCTCAGGGACCGGCCTCCTGCTGGTGCCCAGAGTCAGGACTAAACATGGGGAATGTGCGTTTTCAGTTTTATGCAGCTAAAATCTGGAACAGTCTTCCTGAGGATGTGAGAGCCAGGCCTCTACTCTGGCAATGTTCAAATCTAAACTAAAAACTGTTTTGTTTGGCTGTGCATATGACTGAAATGAAAATCTTTGTGATTTTAATGCATTTTTTCCTGTTGTGTGAAGCACTTTGAATTGCCTTGTGTACGAATTGTGCTCTACAAATAAACTTGCCTTGGCTTGCCTTGCCTAGTCTAGGCCTACTGCTGCTTATTACACACATAGTGTGGTATAAGTTTTTATTTTTGTAAAACAAATTAAATATATATTTTAGTCCAAGTTATTTACTTTACAGAGTAAAAGTCAAGAGGTGGTTAATTAGAACAAAGTGTGTGATGAGTGACATCGCAACCACATGGGCTTTTTTTTTTTTAATTCTCAAAGTCATACAATAGTTATGACGTTCTTCACAAACTGCAACTTGAACTAAACGTCACCAAACAACGTCATAATTAGAAAAGCACGAGGACATGTCATATGGGCTTTAAGTAAATGAGCACCTCTGTAAATCTCACAGTGGTGACCATGGTGAGGTAAGAAAAACCGCTACTGTAAGATACTGCTTACTAAAGCAGAATGACAGGTTTGCAGTACAAGGACCTGAGAGTTGTAACTATTCAAGTCCAAGTCCTTGGTCCACAAATCCAAAATAATCCAGGTCCTCTGGCCTGAACCTCAAGCCACTGCCCCAAACTGAAACTCATGTCAAGTCATATGGCAAACAATGGCAGAAGTGAATGCCAAAATAAATGATGAATCAGAACTTTTGGTATTTTTTTTAATAAATTACCACTGACAGCATTGGGAGAAAGCATGGTCGTGAAATAAAAGGCACTTTGAAAACAACTCTTGAAGGCTTGAGTGTGGTCAAAGAAAGGCATTTTGGTGGAACATATTTCTGAGGTGATGCGCGTTTCTTCAAAGCCCTAAAACACTTCACATACACATACTCTCGCTGACAGAAACATATTTGGTGTGGCGAGAACACAGGGAAAGGACCTGAGAACGAAGCATAGACTTACTGCACTTTCACATACAAATTAAACTTCAAAGACGAGCTGTGTAGTATTTTACAGCTCACAAAGTTCGTTTTGATGTCCTCAAGTGGTTTACAGTGCCATGCACATCTTTTCAATTTACCGTAATACAATTATTTTGTTCAAATTTACTTCAAAATAAACATTTTAAGAAGGGTTCAATAATGGATTTGAGTTTGAACAAATAAGGACATCAAATAAATAAGTTAACACAATTGCTAAAGTCTTCCAAGATGGCTGCAGAGTCAGTGATGGTTAGCCTACTGCTAATTTTCCAAAACACCTTTAGGCTACTATGCAAAAGACAAATGGCTTTTACACCAGTTTACATGTTAAAGGTTAGAGCATTGGTTGAAAACAGTTATTGGATTTTTATATAGTAGGCCAATATAATATCTTAAAGGCGTTGTACCAAACTTTGTTAATGCACTCAGCACGATGAGTACGCACTTTTCACAACTTTCAGCGGAGGTTTGCTGCGACTAGCATGCTAACAGCGCATTTCCTTGTTCGCTGGGTAGCCTACACCCTTTTTAACTCAACAAGGTAAATTACTTACAGCCTACCAAATAGATACGTTTCATTGATTTCATCTCTAAATTAGCTACATTTAGCCTATTTAGCCCATTGCTAACGTTCTTAACCTAGTCAACAACTGTACACTTGCTGAGTTTGCCATTTGTTTTTGCACTTGTCAACAGAAAGGGTTTGTTTGTTGTGGGCAGCAACTAATTTTCTCAACTCAAGCACTGACAATAAACTTGTCAAAGTTTGTCGCAAATGGCTAAAACAACAGGTTCTATGCTAGCGATGCCCCGCAAGGTCAAGGATAAATTCATTTAAATTATTCATTCATCATTCATTATTCATCAATTGCTGTAATTCTTTCAATTCAACGTCCTTAGCAGCTGTGGCTGTTGGTGATATCAGCTAATTTTAGCTTGAAAATTCATTTATTAATCTACTTATTCAACCCATTTCCTTCTACTGCTTCTTATGTTCCATTCAGGCCCGGCTTGTAACACAAAGGAAGTCAGTGCACAGTGAAAGGAGTGATCGACAACACAGACAAAACAGTTGTGAAAAACCATAATCCACAAATATATATTCATACATCCAACATGTGCACAATGTAAAATCATAATTATAATATCTGCCCATACCAGTCCTGCGGCAGGAGAGAAAAAGCACCTTCATCTCGTAGTCTTCAGCGTCAACTTCAAAGTATATACAGAATGCATTGTACATAGCAAATAGGACAAATGCATATAATGCAATGGTATTAGTAGAAATAGATGCGGTGAATTGATGCTACATGAAAAGCAACGAAATCAAAATAAAAAGTTGATGGATTCCACTTGTTCTTATTTTCCATCTGAAGTGTTCTGGAGGCGAAAGAGCAGAGTCCATAGGAAACACCTTTACTTTCCTTCGTATTTGGGGTTGACGACGGTAGTCACGGCACTTTTGTAGATCGGATTTTCACCCTGGAAAAAGAGGGAAGAGTATATAGTTCACCATGGAAAATATGCAATACCTTCACACCTAGAACATAAAACTCATGGATTTGGATCACACTGCAATTACTGACAAAACCATGCTTTTTAAAATTAGATAAATGTATAGTGTTACTCAATGCCAGTTCTTTTACGGTGTTTCTTTTGTTGTATCATGTTTCCCTCTCACTCAAAAATCTTACTTGTTTTAACCGTTTTGGTGGATTATTTGGTCAAAACAATGTCAAATCTACATAATACATACATTTTACAATGTTCTAATTGTTCCAAATAAATAAAAGTGTTTTGAGACACTGAGAGCCAAAGTTTCAAAGAAGTTGGTGTTAAAAAAACAAACAAAAAACCACTCAGATTAAAGCTTGTCTTTAGACCAAGATTAATCAAATTTGTACTTTAACATTTCCGTGATGTTTGATTCTCCATCGCACATAGTATACTTTATTTTTTGGCAATTTTGAAATAAATTGTCAAAAAATTATAATTCTACTTTTACTTCTACTTGAGAGAATATTTTGTCAAATTTTCTGAATACCCATTTGTAATATTGTAATTTTGATAAGTGGTCCGATCAGCACGTATTAAAATAGAGTATAAGCAGAGCTATACCGGGCCTAAAACAGGACTATTCCAGGTCTAAACTAGGACTAAACTGACTCTAAAATTGGACAAAATCATTGCTACAGTAATTATAACTAAAATATTATCCAAAGGAGGACCAACAATGGATAAAATTTACTTTAAATTAAAGTGTGTATGTGTGTATGACAGGTTTTTATGTTTAAAAAAAAAAAAATTGACATTATTTGGTGTATTTATACCTGTTGCGAATATAAATGATAGTTTCACACCAATCAAGTAGCTATTTGTAGAGGAAAGTTGAAAAATCACTAGGGCTACTCATTCTGTCCAACTTTTACACATCATTTACACAAAAGAAACAACTTTTTTTGAATCTCTAAACATTAATTCAACAAAAAAAAGCTGCTCTCATATATTTTTATTCGTCAAATATTAGATGAGGCCCAGTTGTTGCTAGGTAATTTCCTAGTGGGATGTCGTCAATTACAACCAGGAAGTAAAATTATAAACCTAAAAAAAAATTGCTATGCCGGGATAAAATGTGTATAATTTTAATCAACATTTAAAACATTATTAATTATTATTATTAATATTTATTTTAGTTCAATGAGTAGTTCAACCTGTCATAGGCGCTTTAAGCAAGTTCATTTTGGCTAACTTGCTAGGTTCACATTTAAGCTAACATTTTATTTTACATTCTAAATGTAAATGAACGATCATTTATCACAGCACACTCATGCAATTAATCCACCAACTTTATACACAGTAATACAACAATAGTTTTGACACCACATCATCTTGCAGTTTAATTAGAATGGAAAATAAAGTATGAAAGCGTTCAAACAGGAAGTGCAGAGTCATGCAGGAAAAACACAGGAGATACAAACTTAAAGAGCCGCAGCTTTACGGCCGTAGCTGGGGTTCTGGAACTGATTGATTGGGCTCTTGTAAATGGGGTTCACTTGCTAAATGTAGAAAAGTGTGAGGGTTAAAAAGAGAAAATGTACCGGCAAAAAGCAAAATACCAGTAAAGAATGGAATAATGAAAGAAAGGTGCAACTAAAAACAGAACAGACAGAAGAAACTTGTAGCGTTGTCATGATACTAACTTTTAAAAATACATTTCAATACAAAGGAAAATATTTGATTCTACAATGATTTTAAAAATGCAATTTTTTAGGTGGCGGTTCAACACAAAATGATTGTACTTTAACTTGTGGTCTTGTACAAGTTCCGATAAAGCTAAAAAAAAATTTTAAAAAAGAATTCACATCACTACTTATTTAAATGAGTATGTAGTTTTGATACTAGTTTTGAGTATTGATTACTATCTGATTTTCAATACTTTGACACCATAGTAGCTTGTGTGCTGAACTCAATATTCTTGGGTTTAACAAATATAATAAAAAAGGTCACATTCTTACTCTGATCACCACTAACATCTTTGCAATACAACTGATATACTGTAAAATGTTTATCAAATCCACATGCACATGTATTAAGTGCATTATAACAAGTCAACACTAGGGGGAAGCAAATCACTACAATCCATCTTTTTTTCCAGGGAATCTGTTCAAATTGTGATATCTACAATTGGAAATGTGTACAAACGATTTCCATCCATAGATATCTTAGATATGTAAAATTGACACTTGAAAGGCCAGTTTTCTTAAAATGTGTCACATTTATATAATTAGCTGCACAACATTTGTACTTTGCATCTAGTGAAAGTAAAATAAACAGAGATTTATAAGCCCAGACATTTCTGTAATTGGATTTTGATTATGGAATGATGTGCATTATGGAGCTCAACAGTGACCGCCCACTGCTTGGTTCCGGAAGTTCCATTTCCCATTCATTTTGCTCATAGACATAAAGAAATCCCCAAAAAATGAATAAATGAAATTGTCCAGTTGACATTATTCAATTTTCTTTTGCTATGGAACCTACACCTGGACGAGGGAGGGAGTTCTACACTATATCATACGATTAAACCCCCAGAACTTGAGGTGAGAGTGGACTGAACCATCCTGTCACACGGGGGACAGCCCTTTGGCTGCAGCTCGGGGCTGCCCTATAAAAGTGGATGGCACAGAGGCACAGGGCCAACACTGGACTAACAAGTGGTCAGAGATATTCTGAGAGTGCTGCAGAGCGAGTGGAAGCACGACTGAAGTTTAGAGGAGCCGGGGTCTGAGTGCAGGAGCGCCCTCTGAGTTTTGGAGAAGCAGAGATGTGATGTTGGGACAGAAAACAGTCCGACACAAAAGTTGTTCCACACGTGGCCCATGTCTACAAAACCTTTTTTACTCACACAGACGTGACTGACTCATTTTAAGTAGCACACTCAAAAAATTTATTTAAACACTTTTCATTTGTACAAACTGTGCTCTACACATAAACTTGCCTTGCCTAGACATTAGTGATCTGATCTCTGTAGGAATAAGGTAAATTGTATATGTTAAAATTTGTATTTGTCTTGCTGATGAGGTACTCCCTCTGCTGGTAACTAGTTGTTGGTGTTTCTTTGTCTGTATTTTAAAAGTTACATGAGCCATTTCATGAATTACCTGCTCACTGTGAACCTGCTGTCACGTCGCCTCTGCCCAGCGACTTCATCAAATGATCTTGTAGCTATCTCAGGTCTGTGCAACATATCTACATATATATCTCCAAAAATAAATACATACAGTTTGAAGTCGAACTAAATTGTATTATTATTATTATTATTATTATTATTATTATTATTATTATTATTATTATTAAAAGCCTTTTTGATGGTTAAATATGTGTTTTAAGGGCGTTTGAAGCGCTTTTGGGGCTGTTCTCTGACAGTGTAATTTCACAATATGGCTGCAGGGGGAGCTCTATCATACTCTAAAGCTACTTTGTTTTGCTTTAAATTTTACATGTGTTTTTTGGTCTGAATACAACCGTGTTATGGACATTAGTTGCCACATAGCTATTTACCATGTCATGCCTTTAAACTCCCAATATTTAACATTTTCAAAAAGTCTATGGAAAAAAATGGATGAGGATTTTACTTCCAGAATCACAGCAGGGTTCGAAGTGGGCGGGACTTTTGAGCTCCATTTGTCCTCACACATTTCAAAGGCTTTGGCAACTGACCGTGTCCCACTTGGCGTTCATCTTCTCCTTTTCGAACTTGGCGAACTCTCTGCGGTCGTGGATGATCATGAGCAGCTTCCAGATGAGCAGCAGGGCCAGGCCGATGAGCACGATGCCCGCCACCACGCCCGCCACGATGGGGATGATGTCAGGGCCCGCCGGGCAGTCTGCAACCCAAGGACAAGCAGTGAGGACCACGTGCTGGAGAAAATACTGCCGGTAACGCTATCATCATGTGACATTGAGATTAGGCACAATTTTGTAAAATACAAAACTGTGCTAAATCTTACAATACAAGGGGTACAAGGAGTGATGAACTTAATAGTCGACTGTCAGTGCTTATATTTTCCAAGTCAAACAATTATTTTTACTGTAATTGAGATTTTTTAAATACATTTTAATCCAAAATATGATTGAAATACGGTGCCTGAAACCTTTGGGTAGAGATTACGTTAATTGACAATTTGAAACAATTTATTCTTTTGTGACATTGTGCTTCAGTAATGACGCTGTTTGTTTTAGAGTCTGTATATTCCAGATAACGATGATCAAAATACATTACAAATATTGGTCACATTTACTACGATTAATCGTTGCAGCCCTACAAGATATTAATGGGGGAAAATACTTTGTCAAAAGTAATTTCATAAATATTCACAGAAATGATGATGTATAAGATTTCACTGTTGTTTGGTCATGGTGACAATAGCTGTGAATAACTGAAAAATCTTGACATTTCTTTTCACAGCTTGAAAACGTAATGGGGAAATGTGGAAAAGTGCTTTAAATCGCAGCTCGTCTTTGGTCGTACGGCCGTTAGAAATGTAATCTTAGTCCCTGTCTCGCTGTAAGAGCTACGACTCACGTTTTTCAGTCATGACTCAATATTTTCCACACAATCTGTAATCTTTCATCTCTGACAACCACAATGGTGCAGTGAACACCTGGTTTTAGACTGAGATTTCCTTTTCACGTGTTTAAGTGGGCAATGTGAGTAAAATGCCTTTCCCAACAACACAGTGATAAACTTTGAACTAGCAACTCTCCAGTAAGTGGGTCACACTGTTAACCCACTGCCACTTATGCCCTCATAAGCCCTTGATTGAGTGTTAATGAGTGAATGAATAATGGACCAGTGAACTTCTGCCTACAGTGAATCTGTTCTTCCTGCTCTGCTCTGGATTCCACACACGCCTTTGTCAGGATTAGAAACGTGTTGAGGAAACACTGCTTTGGAGGTCCTAAAATACCCGCCCCGCCCCTCTGTGTGTACACATGTGGCAGTGTGCGGCCCCACCCGAGTCATTCTGAAGCCTCTCCACGCCCTGCTCCAGCGGCCCAACACACTCACAACTGTGCGCTCCAACAGGAGGCACAACCGGGGAAGGGCGCCATATAAGGCCCTTTTTTTAAGACTATGCTGCGAATGATTTGACAAAACTGTTTCACTGCGAACTAATTTAAACCGGTGTTCGATGATACTCGGAAATCAGTTCGAAAGAGGTTAGCGTTAACATTTCTGAGGCAGCATAGAATACATTTAAACTGGCAGTACATTTCAGTTAAGGGTTGTGTACTTCTGACTGCTACTGATCTGCTCTTTTGATGTTTTTCCACTTCCAGTTAAGAGGGACTCCCAATCATCTAAATTCTAAAATATGATATAAAGTAGGTTGATTTGCGTAAAATGTTCAATGTTCATGTGCACCAACAAGTCACAACATCACAGCTGAAAACGGCTTTAGACTATGGAGAACGGGAAGGAGGGACACAATTAACGGAGACGCCTGTGGAAACTTCCAGAATAAAGTGAATACTATACTACAGACTACAATACTATACCAACATTATTTTTTAATCCCTTATAAAAAAAAAAGTACTGTACACAACACACAAAAAAACAGCGTGAAACCAGCAAAAACAACAACACAAAAATCTCCTACATTTGTACGGGAAAAGGTATGTTTATCCAACGTGATTTGAAAACAGGCAGAGACAGAGCTATGATATATATAATACTATATCAATACTATTAATACTAGCTGTTCTAAGTTATGGTATTGATACTTCTCTAAATGAATTGATTCTTCCATAAAATTACAAATCGACTTTTGTCATGAAGCATTGACACGACAAATAGTTTTAGTACTTCTATTATTTCTCTGTAGAGTTCTTACATGTAAAGATTGTTACCAGGTTTTTAAATAAAACAACTAAAGTGAAAACGCATGTGGAAACTGAAAAAATGTTTGGAAATGTGCTCTTTAAACCATGAAATTATTATTATTGTGACTTGACTTTTAACAATTTTCCTACTCCAAGATCTGTAAGTCATTCTGAAATGGTTTGTTGCTCTTTGTATGGCTCCACCAAAGTCGGCATCCCCGTCCTGTATTCCCCCTCTTCTTCCTCGCGTCCTTACCCAGCGTTTCGACCACGTGCACCTCCTTCTCGGTGTTGTTGTTGACGGCGTAGGTGTAGTAGAACCAGCAGTCGTTGGCGTCGCGCTCCTTACAGTGCATGACGGGGTAAGTGGCGTCGTTGGGCTGGGGCAGCTTGTCCCGGGCTTTGACCTTGATCAGGTTGAAGTAGCTGCAGTCTCGCTCACACGTGTCCTTCTTCTCACCGGTGCCAAAAGTGCGGCACTGCACGCACTCCCTGATACAGACAGAAAACCATTCACAAAAGTTTGTAAAACAGGGAACTAAACTAAAACTGTAAAAATATAGGCCTAAAGCTTCCAAAAATGTTAAAAAATAATATTAGAATAGTATATATGTTAACTTGAATTTATGACACTTTTTAAGGCACAATTTATTTCACATTTAATTCAAATTCAAATCAGATTTAGGCCAGATTTAGGTGTTTAAAGGACACATATTGTGCACAATTGACTTTTTGGAGCTTTTAACCATTGTTCCCTCCTCAAAAACATAACTGGAGCTGCATTTAGCTTCATTCCCATGTGTTTGCTGAATCCTGTTTAGTAGGTTCACTGCCTCTGAGTCTCAAAAAAACACATTTCTCAGTTTTGTGAGTAGAGATCATCTGAATTGTTTTTAAGTACAAAAATTGTCAACACAGACTCGTTTTGAGCATTTCTGCCATCAAATCGGCTTCATTGCAACTGCGTTCTTACATTAGCATGTCGGGGGAAAGCTAGGTTTTGTTTATCTCCTCTGTGTAACTTTCTTTGCTGCCAGTAGATGGAGCTCTAACTCATTTCCTGACGTGTGGGAAACGTCTGACAAAGTGATGTGTGCTTTTAGCAGAAAGAAATTCTAAAACATAGAATGCCAAAGCAAAGATACTCAAGAGCATGTTTAAAGGACAATAACAAAACGAATAACGCACCATATCCTAAGTGTCCTTTAAGTAAGAATGGAATTTTGCCCCCCTGAGTTCCACTAAAAAGGTCGTTATCACTGTGAAACGCTGGCACGGATTTGTTAGTCCCCAGCCCTGGTTGTCGTGACTCACTTGTGCTCGGTGCAGACCCCGGGGCAGGTGGGGCAGGTCTCACACGTGGGGCCCTGGAACTTGGGGTCGGTGCATTTACAGGTGCCACATTCACAGTCCCCTCTGCCGTTACAGATCTGCTTGTTACTGGCCATGCATGTGCTGTTGTCCAGGGAGCAGTCACAAGCGCTGCCCGTCCAGGGGTGGTCACAGATACACTCCCGGCACTCGCAGCGCCCATGTCCTGAGAGAGCAGCGAGAGGGGAAGCAGAGAGGGAGAAGGAGTGAGAGCATACAGGAGAGAGGTGAGCGACAGAGGAGAGGCCAGAGAGAAACGATGGCAATTTTGATTTCCATTTTTAACGTTTCAAACAATATATTGCATTTATCATCCCCAATTCCCCTATCTGTTCAATGAATCCAACTGGTAGTCCTCACAAATGCGGTTAATTCACAATGTGTGCCCAGGAAAGGGTAACAAAACAATATATTGCGGCATTATGGTTCAATTTCTGGTGTAATTTGATTCTATTTGTACACAGAATTAGTTTATAGACCCTTCCAGCAGTGATATGTTTAGAAAAGCTGCGCACACCCCCTGGTACTGTTATTAACATTCTATCCTCTTGAGGGCAGAAAAGCACTGTATGAAAATATAGCCATCAAATATTTGCCATCAAAATTGGAACTTAAAGTCTATATGACAGATTACAGGTTAAACTCTAAAACGTAGTGAACACAATTATATTTCATAATGTAGTACATATTTTGCCTATTTGTCACCAGTTTGACCGTTTTGGTAAAGTTTATGTTACTTCCTGTTTGGACATATGCAACAAATAAGATATAGGTAGAGGTAATTCCACAACTGTTACATAGCAACCATACCGTAAACGAGCTAAAATCAATATAAATTCCACATTTGACTAACAATAATACTTTAAAACAAAATTGTGTCAGTTAAGTGGCTGCGTCCAAATGTCCACACTCGTCCCCTGACCCCTCCTTCTCTACATAGTCCTGCACTATTTAGAAGACTATACAGTGCAATCAATGATGGAGCAATTCGGACACTGAACTCATGACTTTCTCCTTGCTGCGGGTCACGTGACTCTGGTGTCCGAGTGAAAAAAGTCTGTAAAGCTCTGTTAAAAATGTATTTCTGTAAAAAAATATAGGTGAAATCTGTCTGACAAGCACACATTTATGGACTAATAACCCCCATACAAGTCATGGATCTCACATTAAACAACAAACGGACTGGATTATTTTTGCCTGTGATGGTGACTCAAGCTAAACTACTTTGCAGCGTAATGGTTTATTTATTTTTTTTTATTTTTTTTTGGTAAGAGTTTTTTGGTCATATTCTCGAGTGAACCGTGCATTTAAACAGTTCTTCCGCTTCATTCGTGTTGTGTCCAGTTAAAGACCAGCAGCTGTTGTTTACCCGTCTCTCGCAATGCATTGTGGTCTATATACCGGTCTAGTGACCAGCGCTGGACTCTACTTTTCAAGGTGCATTGTGGGAAATTTTTTGTGCACTCATTTTTCAGCTGCGGGACATTCGTACCACGCACTAAAAATGCCGTGAGCCCTAAATAGTGCTCTATGTAGGGAATAGTGCGAACATTCGGATGCATGTATTTTCAACGGCATCACAACAGAGGGATTCTGTTTTAGATCTCAGCTCAACTTCCTGTCATTTTAAACTCTTATTTTTAAAAATGTATTCACAAACTTCACCTTAACAGAATTACAACTATAAATAAATATTTGCCACAGGTTCTATCCCACCAAATTAAGTAATAATTACAAAAACCTTCATATGGACTAAGTTGGACTAAACCAGGACTAAAACAGGACCACACCAATCAGGACTAGGGTTGACAAAAGTGAAAAAAAAATTTTTTTAAAGACATTTGGGTGGGAACTGTTTCAGAATGTTTCTTGCATTTACAAGCTCACATGCAAATACTGTATGAAAGAAATTGTTTTGTCTTATTTTTATTGTGTCTAAAAAAGTGAAGCTAAATATGGTATTTCAATTTGAATCGACAATAAAGCCTGACAGGACTAATCAGGACTAAACTGACCTCAAACTAGGGCCAACCCAGAACAAATCATTTCAAACCAAAAACTAGTACACACCGACGGAAGCCCCTTAGTCCGACCCTTTCAGAGCTGATAGTTTTTACCTCCACAGAGCTTGTTCCCGGAGCGGTCGCAGTTGAAGTTGTCGCAATGACAGAACTGTCCGCTGTAGCGCTCCTCGGGGTTCTCCCTCTTCTTGCACTCGCAGGTTCCACACACGCAGTCCCCGTTGTTGGAGCAGATGTCGGTGCCATTGTCTTTGCGGCAGGTGCGATCCATGTCTTCTGTGGCAACGTCGTTACTGCTGCACTCACACTGCCGGCCCACACGCCCGTCGTTACACCTGCACAAAAAACAAGTGTCAGCTTTAGATTCTTTCTTTTCAAGTTTGAGATAGTTTTGGTTGATGAAATGTTTTACCAAATCACTTCTTTACACGTCTTTACACAGTATATACCGTCCATTACAATGCTCTCTTATTTTTCCCGCTCTTATTTTTGTTTTTTTGATTAATAAAAAAATACCTGGACTTTTTTTTTTTTACAGTATAATTACTTGGAAGTAGTGTATTTTTATTTATAAAGGAGCGATATTAATATTATATGCAACATTGTCTGTTAATAGCTTTTAGCCATGGTATAATTGTTTTCCCTTATTATTTACCCACCAAAGTTGTATTTAGAGTGAGTAATCTTGTCGTGGTGTGCAGCTCTCCACAGTCAGGGCCGTCAACTTGGTCCGACAGAGCAATTTGTTCTGATGATATTTACAGTGAAGTACTGTAAGATGGCAGGCAGAAATCAGCGCCTTTTTTCTTTTATTCAGTTGTTTTCATCAATATTACAATTTGAAATGTCCAAAATATAAAATAATAATAAACAAAAGTGTAACATGTCTTCTTTAGGACTTTCCCTCCCTCCCGCTCCACAATGTGCTGGTCAGCTGCAGGAGCTTGTTCAGCAACAGTCAGGCTGCTCCACTGAGACGCAGGAAATCATTCTGCTGTCGCCATTAAACCGTGACAGTCTATGTTTACTTGGAAAACCGAACAGGAGCATGTAAACATGTAAATAGCTCGGCTTGTATACAAGTCTCTTCATGGCCTAGCATGGCCTAGCACCAAAGTACATCTCGGACATGTTAATGCCAAATGAACCATCTTGGACCCTGAGGACCTCAGGGACCGGCCTCCTGCTGGTGCCCAGAGTCAGGACTAAACATGGACCGGCCTCCTGCTGGTGCCCAGAGTCAGGACTAAACATGGACCGGCCTCCTGCTGGTGCCCAGAGTCAGGACGAAGCATGGACCAGCCTCCTGCTGGTGCCAGAGTAAGGACTAAACATTCCTGATGTTTTTTGTTAAAAACATTGAAGGGATTAGGTCCACCTTCTCTTTGTTTCCAATATCTGACCCTGCTGGTGTTCCTGTGTGTCCTGTAGCCATGGAACAGTTTGAGCCTATAGCCCTCAGTGAATTGGAAAAGATAGTTAAGACGCTTAGACCCTCCTACTGTCCCACAGATTGCCTACCTCCTAATCTTCTTAAAGAAGTCTTCGATCCAGTTAGTTCAATTGTTTGAACTTTGATTAATGTATCATTTTCCTCTGGCTGTGTTCCCTTTGTTTTTAAACATGCTGTTGTCCAGCCCCTTATTAAAAAGCACAATTTGGATCATAATCTTCTTACAAACTATAGGCCAATATCTAAACTTCCCTTCCTTTCTAAAGTTTTGGAAAAGGCTGTCTATCGCCAACTGCAGTCACACCTTGCCTGTAATGACATTTCAGAAAAAATTCAGTCAGGCTTTAAGCAACAACATAGCACAGAAACTGCACGTTTACGTGTTTTTAATGATCTTCTTTTAACACTTGATTCAGGAAATCCTGCTGCCCTTCTGCTTTTAGATATGTCCTCAGCTTTCGACACAGTATTCTGCTGTCTCGTTTAGAACTGTCTGTTGGTGTTACAGGCCTAGCACCTAACTGGTTCAAATCATATTAGTCAGAACAAACCTTCTCTGTTCACCTCGGCCCACATCAGTCTAAAACTGCCCTTTTGAACTGTGGTGTACCTCAGGGTTCCATTCGAGGTCCAATGTTCTTCGGCATTTATTTGTTGCCATTAGGTTCACTCTTTAAAAAATACGATATCTCGTTCAATTGCTTTGCTGGTGACGTGCAAATTTGTATTCCCTTGCCGTCACATACCTCTTCATTTGAGCCCCTGATTCACTGCCTCAGAGACATTAAAGACCGGATGTCTCTTAATCTTCTCCATTTAAATGAGAAGAAAACTGAAATAGTTGTTTTGGGGGATTCAGATGTATTAGGAGGGGTGGACAGTGTTCTTGGTCCTCTGTCTTCTTTTAACCTCCCATTTGTGAGAAATCATGGTGTGCTGATGGATTCTTCTCTTAAACTGGACAAACAAGTCACTGCAGTGGTCAAAATCAGCTTTTTTCAGCTGAGGTTACTGGCCAAAGTTAAACCGTACTTACCAGCCAAGGACCTTGAAAGAGTGATTCACTCATTCATCACATCACGCCTAGATTACTGCAACTCTCTTTATTATGGTCTTAATCTGACGTCTCTTAAACGCTTGCAGTTAGTGCAAAACGCGGCGGCCCGGCTGCTCACAGAGACAAAGCGTCATAAACACATGACTCCAGTCCTGGCTCCAGACAATCCCATTTAAAATGTTGCCCATGGTTTTTAAGTCTTTAAATGGTCTGGCTCCATGTTATTTGAGGGAGTTATTGTCCCACCATGTTCCTGCTTGTACCATGCAGTCTCCTCTCAACTCCTCCTGGATGTGCCCAGGTCAAAGCTGAAAAGCAGAGGGGACAGAGCTTCCTCTGTGGCGGGGCCCAGGCTCTGGAACAGCCTCTGCGTGTTAGAGCTGCTGAGACACTAGAGCAGTTTAAATCCTTGTTAAAAAACGACTTTTTCTCTCTGGCCTTTTCATTATTTTATTAATTCATGTGTATTTTAATTGTTTGTATATATGTATTATTGCACTTTGCTGTACAGCACTTTGGGCTTTTAAAGTTGTAAGTGTGCGTTAGAAATAAACATTGATTGATTGATTGATTGATTGATTGATTGATTGATTGATTGGCTGATAAAAAGACGGATTTACATTATACTGTGACACTGATATTTAGTTTTAAAGTTTGTTTATTTTGGATAATTCTTTTTTCTTCAGCTAGTCAGTTGCATTTCCCCTTGAGGATGAATAAAATCATTCTGACTCTTTAATGTTGCCATGGTATTCAAAAACATGTCGAGTTGATCAAGGGTCAAACATGGTCTATTTAAAAATCTGGTCCTGATGATGAACATTTGAAAGCTTTGCCAAAAAGTAACAATGTTTTCTTTTACTATTATTATTATTTTTTTTATCTATAGCATGCACACTTTTGTTATCTTCCTTTTCTGCCATAACAAATAAATCCTCCATTGTAAAATTAGTAAAGTTGAGTAACACTGTAAATCGTGTGGACGTACTTGCAGGCTCCGCATTCGTAGGTACCGTTGCCGTGGTGACACAGGGGGCTGTTCTTGATGCCCTCTTTGTGGCAATCGCACTCACAGATAAAGTTTAGCATGATCTCCACCTCCTCAGTGAAGCCCAGAGGTTTGATCTTGATGGTCTCAGGTTTGCCTTGTTTGGGACAGCCTTTAGAGGTGATGCTGATGTTGAACGTCACCTTAAAACAAAGATACTGGTTATTATTTACAAACTGACAGCATATTTGGATTTATTTAGTCTGTATACTGTATTTTGTTTGCTGGAAAAGACAATATAACCATGAGCAAGTGTTGAACTCAACCAAGATATCGCAAAAGTATCGCAATATTGACTGAGGTAATAATTGAATAAAGTAAATATATTGCATAAATAATATATACAACAAATATGCTCCTGCCAACAGAACCTGATTTTATTCATGATTTTCCTTATTCAGTCTAAATGAACCTTGATTTAGTCTCAGTTTTGTCTTTTTGTTTGACAGAGTTTAATGCCCAGTCTAGAAAATTCCACAGTATAGCATTTAACTAAGCTACTGAGTCTACACGGAGGCAGGCAGGGCTACAGGTCAGCTCTATGGGGTGACAACCTCGCCGTGCTTTTAATTGAATAGATGGAAGATAGACAAGTGCAATGCCATACTGTGGAATTATCCAGGCAAAGCAGTGACATCTCCATAGAGACACCACTGGACCCCTTAAACAGGCCAGTAGGGTTCACTTTTGGACTGTCCTGCCCTAAAGTGAACCGTACTGGCCTGTTTAAGGGGTCCAAAGCGAAATCTTATAAGTCCTCTTGAGCTCAGAAGGACAACACATCACAGCACGATGATTGGACAAGAGAGAACGCAGACTCAGAAAATAATAATTTCTCACCAAAGATCACGTGATAAACCGCTGTATTTCCAGTGATAGTAACTTTATATGTTGAACAAACACGCTTAGCAAAGCAAAACCGGTGCGAGTTAGCAACAGCTGTTTCCTGTTTATTGCTGCTCGGCCCTGGCGTCAAGACCCAAAATATTATCTTTCCAGTGTATAATCCATTTAAAATGATCCAAACCGAACGGAAAAATGGGGCGTAGAGGCGCAGAGATGTGAAATAAATACAGAAAAAGCTGAGGATAGTAGTTTCCTGTTTAAGATAGCATTAGCCATGTCTCACAATGTCACAAGGCATAATTTAGATTTTATTTATTAGGAAAACATTTGTTATGTTTGGGTGACGTCAGTTCTTCACAAAATGGAAATGCATTCTGTCATGAAAAGAACGGTTCCTGGGTACTGCACTGGGTGAACTGCTCTGGGGGATCATCATCAGAACATCTCTAAGTGACTAGAGTAAGTGACTTGACGGACATTGATAAGTCTTTGAACTCTACCGAAGAGAATAGAGTTTGGAGCTTCTGAACCTCACCTCATCCCCAATGGAGATGTTGGAGCACTTGCGCCCGTTCTCGCCCTCGTTGACCACACCGTTCTTGCAGCGAGCCGTGTAGGCGATGCTCACTCCTTCTGGAAGCTTACTGTTCTCCAGAATCACCTCAGAAGAGAGAGACTGACCAACAGATAAGAGCACTCATGTTTTTATTCCTTCACTGTGGAATGTCGTCTGCTGGATTTGTTCAGGCAGATCACTATGCACTAAATCAAGGATAAGAGGCGGATTTCTAAGTACTTTAATGTGCTTCTTAAGAGCAAATTAAACGTACTGGTCTCAGATAATAAAGCTACTATGCACAAAGAGGGGCCCTAAAATATACTCCTTTTTTATATTCTTGCTCTCAAAATATATTTAAAAAAATCATTAAATCCATAAAAATCTATTATATATGCATAAACTGTTAATACCATTGATGCATCTGTTATATTATTTGTATTTTTCCATCACTGTCAATTTTATCAACAAATAATTACCAAATGAGGACTACAATTATAGCACAGATTCATAAAGGTATTTTTGTTTACTGTTACATTTTTGATATTTTACTACAGCTAAGTTAAAATTTAGTCTGAATTTCTACAAAACAGAACTAGCATCAGCAGAATTATTTGAATGGTTTTGTTTTTGCAGGACTTACATTGTAGGCGTCTATGATGAGGTTGATCACGTTGCTTGAGTTGGCTGAGAGAGTTCCCACTGCAGACTTTGGTATTAAATTTTTCAGCTCCTAAAAAAAAAAAAGAGAATCAAATTACACTTTGTTGATCTTATGACCTCAGGAATTCCAATTGAAAACAGTGGTGCAACGTAACAAGAATGTATCGCTTTATTACAAATTTCAGTGGGTTTAACAAAAAAACAGTTTTGGTACATTCTACAAGTAGTTTTCCATTACTGGATTATCTCAGGTTGGAACTGGAATTTGGAACAGGTTTGGACTAGACCAGGACTAAACATTAAACAAACAAACGGATAAACATTCCTGTTGGGATGAATAAAAGTAATTCTGAGTCTGAGATCGGGACCACACTGCGATTACTCAAAAATGCAAGTATTAAAATTTTTAAAACCAAACAGATATTTTGATGAGGACAATAGGGTTGCAAGATTATTCACAATCGAATTGAAATCACAATTTGATTGGGCGCAATTAGAAAATCCTAAAGGCTGCAATTTTTTAAGTACCATAATTTCTTCCACAAATGATACACTAGTCTAAATCTAATTCTAAATCTAATTCTGCTCGTCCATTCATAGGCCTATTTCAGTTTTTTGGTCAATTTGCATTTTAATGTGAATTTTGAATCAAATCCTATTATTAAAACATAAATCCCGAATCTAATCTCAATGGCAATCCTTGTCAGAAAATTTGATATTTTCCACAAATGGTTCAGCCGTAGATGACAATATGATTGAAATAGCAAAAAGTGACTTTATAACATAACACAAGGAAGAGGAAGTTTCAAATGTAGTCATTGGACAGTGTTTAAATAGAATTAAATAACTTTGAAACTCCTTCGACGATGGTTCTCTTCTGGACAAACAAGGGGTATACAGTGAGACAAGTAAGTATTTGAACACCCTGCGACTTCGCAAGTTCTCCCACTTAGAAATTATGGAAGGGTCTGAATTTTTTATCATAGGTGCATTTCCGCTGTGAGAGATAGTGTGGTACAGAAGTCTTTTTTCCAATTACAGAGGTCAAACGCTTCCTGCAGTTCTTAACAAGGTTTGCACACACTGCAGCAGGAATTTTGGCCCACTCCTCCATGCAGATCTTCTCTAGATATGTCAGGGTTCTGTTGCTGAGCAACACGGAGTTTCAGCTCCCTCCACAGATGTTCTATTGGATTTAGGTCTGGAGACTGGCTAGGCCACTCCAGAACCTTGATATGCTTCTAACGGAGCCACTCATTGGTTATCTTGGCTGTGTGCTTCAGGTCATTGTCATGTTGGAAGAACCAGCCACGACCCATTTTCAATGCCCTGACTGAGGGAAGGAGGGTTGTTGCACAAAATCTCGCAATACATTTCCCCATTCATTCTCTCCTTAATACAGTGCAGTCGTCCTGTCCCCTGTACAGAAAAGCACCCCCAAAGTATGATGCTTCCACCCCCATGTTCTTGGGATGGTACTCATCCTTCTTCTTCTGCTAAACACGGCGAGTTTAAACCAAAAAGTAAATTTGTGGTCTAATCTGACCCTATGCCTTTCTCCCATGACTCCTCTGGACCATCCAGATGGATATTGGCAAACTTCAGACGGGCCGGGACATGTGCTGATTTAAGCAGGGGACCCTTCTGTGGAAGGCATGATTTTAAAACCATGGCGGCGTAGCGTAGGGTCATTGACCAGCACCTCCCGTGTAGTTCTGGTCTGATTCCTCACCTTTCCTACCATCATTGATACCCCTTGAGGTGAGATCTTGCATGGAGCCCAAGTAAGAGGGAGATTGACAGTCATCTTCAGCCTCTTCCATTTTTTAACAATTGTCCCCCCGTCGTCCTTTCCAGCCTTGTGGAGGTCTACAATTTTGTCTCTGGTATCTTTTGACAGCTCTTTGGCCTTGCCCATGGTAGTAGTTGGAGTCTGGCTAATTTGGGGGGTGGACGGGTGTCTTTATGCAGCTAATGAGCTCAAACAGGTGCTACTAATTTAGATTAATAAAGGGAGTAGAGGTGGACTTTTTAAAGGCAGACTAACAGGTCTTTGAGAGACTTCAGATGGGCAGATATTCAAATACTTATTTGGAGCAATAACATACAAAATAAATTATTTAAAAATCATACAATGTGATTTCCAGATGTATTTACATTTTAGATTCTGTCTCTCACAGTGAAAATGGTGAAAATTTCAGACACCTTCCATAATTTGAGGGAGTACTTCTCACAGGGTGTTCAAATACTCACTGTATATAGGACCTTAAAGATGCACTGTGTAACTTTTCTGTTCGAGGGTTTGCCACCTGCATGTCTCTCATGTATTGTGCATGTTTGCCTTGAATGTTCAGCCTGGATGGTCTTCAACTGATCTATTCTGCATTTATTACAGGCTGATTACAGGTAAATTTCAGACATTTTATTGTTATTATTACTATTATTATTTTTTAAATAAATACTTGGCCTAATGGTGTCACCTAGTTGGTATTATGGCAAATTGTAGAACATTCCAGGTACAACCCGCCAATAACGCTCTAAGGGAGGCAAGACGGTTTTCAGACCCTTCACCTGTAAAAAAAATACATGGAGCACCTTTAAAATGAATATAATACTTCTATTCCTCCCCCGCTGAAACACAATATTTTCACTCCGCTATTTGACCTTCTGTGCCTTGCCTATTTTAAAACAACCCTAAAATTGTAGCGCTCGTGTTATTCTTTGTGCTTTTGTGCGGAGACATAATAAAAAGCATGTTTATCAAATTCAGCTGTGGAAGAGTGACCCAAGAGAGGCAGTTCTCATGGAGTTTAGGGTCTGCTACTGTTAACTGGAAGCAGATGTGAGGGCGCTCCAGTCCAGGTGGAGAGCTTTACATTGGAGCGGAGGCAGAAGGAGCAGAGGCTGACAGGAGCTAACCTGGTACACCGGCTGGAACTCCCCTGTGACCGCAAAGATGGTCTGGATGTTGTTGTCACTCAGCTTCTGCACCAGGTGAGCGATGGAGGGATAGTCCTGCAAAGATACAGTCAAAATATAATAACGTTTTACTGTCTTAAACACGTTTGCGTTTTCGGCAGACTGCACGCCCAACAGTGCTTCAAGCGCATTTCACAACCAAAAAATATTAAAAGTTATTAGTTTTAGATACAATTTTAAATGCCATATTAACTTGAGGCTTTGGGTAGTTTTGTCCCCAGTACAGATCTACTGTAAAAGCATGCATTTGAGGTGAATAAATTAGACCCCTATGTGCTTTCTTCATCAAATTTTAAAGCATTTTATTGTCTGAGAACCAGGAAGTGCACCCGTGACATGCTAGTTGTTGTTGGCTTTACCGTGACGGCAGAACTCCGCTCTGGAAGTAGTGAAACGCACTCATAAACTTGTGGCAAATAATTAGGATGCTTGGAATGCGTTAGGAAAGTGAGGAATGACTTTGGACCGCTGCAAACCGTTTGAAACGCACTAGTTCTTTTTTCACGTTTTTTATGACAGTAAAAATCGAACACAATAAAACCTCAAGTGTCTCTCTGACCCTCACCAAACATAAATGTCATGAATACACAGTTCATTCAAATTAGACCACAGCACTTCCTCTGCATCTATTTAAGAAGCATTTTGTTCTCAGAGGAGCAGGAAGTGCGTCGTTAGCATGCTAATGTTTGTTAGCTTGTTAGTTTGTTTACCTGAGACGGCTGTGAAAAATGCTTATTAACTCATCGCGGTGAATATTTAGGATGCTCAGAATGCATTAGGTAAGTGAGCGATACATGTGGAGAGTTTTAGATGAACATTTGGATACATTTCTTAGTGAAATGCTATAATATCAGTGTTTGAATGTATATGATTAGCCTTAGCAAGCTAATTCATTCATTGATTAGCACTAGCTCTTTCACATGCAGTGTTTATGTTCCAGATTATCATCCCCCAGCCACACTATAAATGTTTACAGTTAATGGCTGTTTATATACTGTTTTGTGTCACGTTGCTAAGCTGCTATAATAATAAAATGTCACAACTAAAATATGCTTCCCTATTTGAATAAACATATGATAACAACAATGTATATTTTAAGAATGTATTTATCTTGTACAGTGCTTGTCCCAACACGTTTTTACAGACTACTTGAACAGAATGAAGGAGGGGCTGGATGGTCAGGCAACCACAAACACTGGTCCAAGTAACGGGGGTCTCCAAACTAAAAGAGCCGATGCGTAGAATGAAAGGCCCGTGCGACTCACATAGTAGTGGCTCATAGTGTAGACGTTATTCTCCAGGTGACATTTTCCATCGTTGGGAAGGACGATGCCGCCAAGTTTTCCATCCCCAGCAAAGTGGAACCCGGCGTCTGTGGAGAAGACCAGGAGCCGAGTCACGTTCCTCCAGCCAATCAGGTCCTGCAAAGCCACACACGGAAAACAACATGCTCATATACTTAAAAGAGTATTTTGCTTTCCAGGTACATCGTCATTTTACTTTTTGTTAATTAAAACTGCAATATTGACACACTGATCTAAGTGACGTTTAAACTGATTGAGGACATATTGTTGGGAGTGAGTTTACGTTTGACAAACAAATAAAAATATAAAAAAGTAATAAAAGGTAATATATCACCATTAACTTTCAATTTATGATTCCTTTTCCACAAATTGTCTTGTAAATTTTCACATAAAACAACTCATAAAAACAGTTTCTCCAAGTTATAATACTTAAATAGCTTTATAGCGCTTACCCCACACACGGCCACTTGCATGATAGCGTCAAAGCCCCCTTCTGGAGAGTCCAAGTTTCCAGAGATGTGCTGCTGGCCGACCAATGTGTTGAACTTCTTCCCATCACTAGTTAGCTTCAGCACGTTCTTGTAGCTGAAGGGGCTGGTGCAGTTCTGATCTCCTGTGCAGGGGTTCAGAAGTTTGGCCGGGGTGGTGCTAATGTAGGGCATGACGGTTTTCTCCACAAATGAACCAAATCCTAGGAAAAAAAGAGGAAGAGATTTGAAATAGCAACAAATGTATATATTAGAGCTCTTGCAGTTGTCATGCAATCCTGGCAGAGATGGTGGCACAGAATTCACTTGTGGATGATTTCGAGCACCGGGCTGTACAAATGATTGAGGGCAGAAGAAATTCAGAGCCTTTTACCAGATTTACAAAGCTCCAGACTGACTGGAGAAGTGGATTTCTGCTACTTAAGTCCAGCCAGCTTCAGCAATATTTATTTTAGCCGGCTGAACACGAGAGAATTTTGAAATCCTCTTTGATTTTAAGACGTGACATAAAGTTTGTAGAACACAGACATGGGGATATTTTGCTGCGATTATTTGTCTCACACGGTCACGTCACACACTTGTGTTTTCAGGATAGATGAGTTACAAACGGAGGAGAGTGCAAGTGTCACGTGATGGAACGGGCTGTGTAGTGAAAACAAATACACAATGATACAGGATGAGCATGAGCTGCCTTTCCATGCGCTCTTATTTAGAGCCAATAAATAAAACGAAAACATGTGTGGATTAAACCTGCTTATGAAGGACCCAGGAGAGCACTAAACTCACTGGAGATAAGGACTCTGTTACAGCCATTGTGGCGCTGATGACGCATGAAAAAGTTTGCACAAACTCTGTGTTGGTTTTGTTAATGCTATTTCTAAAGTTTAAGAGTCGTCACTAGGCAACGGAACCTAGCACAATCAGCTCTAATTGGCTGCGGTAAAGTTGTTGGACGCTCACAATTTGAGGTTTGTGAGCTGTGACCCGACAAACAGTCCTAACAGAATCCCAACGACCCCACAGACATGAGGAGTAACTCCACAAATATTCACTTAGAAGAATCTCTTCTCGAGCCAAGCCTCCCCAGTCTTGTGGAGAGGAAAAACGGCTTAAAAATCCAGGCAAAATGACAACATCCTCTTGTGTGCAGAAGACTTTAGACTGTGTATGGGCATTTGGTCTATTAATTGAGCAAGTGAGAGTAGTTTGAGAAAAAATCCCATTGTGTTTGCATAATTTACCACTTATAAATGTTGATTGTAGAAAACTTAAATCCCAAACTAAAGTTAAACCACTGATTTTCAGGCGGTTATTACACTGACATGAGTGAATTAGCATCTGACATGTACAACAGCTTCACATTACAGAAGTTACAGCGCTATTTTAGTAAGATCACATATTTAACAGTCAGTATCAGTAAACATTGCCATTAAATGCCTATTGTATATATCAGGCATGTCCAAACTACGGCCCGGGGGCTAAATGCGGTCCTCAGGCCAATTTTCGTTGGCCCTCCAGCTTCCTGCTAAGTTGGTCCAAACAACAAAAAGTGGTTCTTTTTACTGTAAAATTGGACAAATTCAAGCATTTTGTTGTTATACCAACGTAATATTAATGTTCCAGGTCCTATTAAAGGTGTGGAGGCTCATCAAAACAATGTCAAATGCTAAATTTCGAATGATTCACTTCATTGTCGGCCCTCTCAGTTGTCTGCCCCTCTGCCCCTCTCAGCTTTTCAGCTCCTCTCACATAATGTGCTCCTCTCAAAGCAGAACCATCTAATCCTCTCAAGTCCTCTCAGTATTCTCGCTCCTCTCAGCCCCTCTCAGCTCCTCTCAGCTCCTCTCACTCCTCTCAGCCCCTCTCAGCTCCTCTCAGCTCCTCTCAGCTCCTCTCAGCTCCTCTCACTCTCAGCTCCTCTCAGCTCCTCTCAGCTCCTCTCAGCCCTCTCTCAGCTCTCTCAGCTCTCTCAGCAGCCTCTCAGCCTCTCAACTCCTCTCAGCCCTCTCTCAGCCTCTCAGCCCCTCTCCAAACGGGACGGGGCAATGTCACCTATCGCACTGAGCCGCAGCTCGCAGTGGCTGTTTAGCGTCTGCTGTTTGTAAAATCCAGTCATGGATGACACGAGTTTGTGCCCATGTTACCACCGATTTGTACACGGACTGCATCTACATTCATCTTAAGCCACGAGTCCTGGGACGATCCTGCGAAACCCTGCACGCAGACGCAGCACATGAACAGTGCGCACACTTCACACTCCTGATAAGCGCCCTCATGAACGAATGAATGACTTCCATATGATTTGTAGCCTAATGTTTTAGTAGCTGTGTGTGAACCCATATTCCGCAATAACAGAAGCCTGTCCTGCAGGCAACCAACTGTGTGAGAAGGTTCAATTTGGGTGCTCACGCTCTTCTATAGCTTCTTCTGGCTGAAAACGTAAATGTGGAAAGGGATGGAATACCACAAATTCAACTCACTAATAATGAAAAAATATTGGCATGAATACATTTACCATTAAAACACCTTCAACACTGAAATATATAATAATATAAATATAATAAATAAATCATTTCTACTGTCTAATCCCTGTTAAATGCCCATCACACACCCGTCATCGTGCCGTCCTGCTATGTTTCTGAAATCATGTTGAGAAAAGAACATATTTTGGCAGCGTCCTCACCTATCCTGAAGTCAGAGGTGATCTTTGACATCTCCAGCATCAGACTGGTGCCCAGGTTCTTGACGTTCTCCAGATCGTCCTTCATGGATGTAGGACAAGTCCATGAGGTAGTACAGGTCGATGGGGTAATCCTCTGCACGTTTGAACTTCAATGTAAAGGGCTGTGGCTCACCTAAAAACAAAGAACAAAAACATGTCATTATATACCGGTAGTATGTATTATTATTACAAACAACAAATTCATAACACAAGATCTTGAAAATAAAGCCAGCTCACAATAATCCAACAAACGATTTTATCTCCAGGAAAAATACATTTGATTATTTTTACAACAGTGAAAAGTAAAGTCAAATGCCACTAGAGGCTAGAGGAGGATAAAATAAATGTATGATCTTTACTTCAACTCAAGATAGATAAGTGGGCCTTGCAATAGATTTTAAAATCCAAATATTGGTATTGGCAAATATTGGTTTTCGCGGCCGCAGCAGCAAGCCAAATATAGATATTGGCTCAAAAAAAAAATATATATATATATATATATATATATATATTCAAACATTTTATTAAATCCATATCGGACCATCTCAGTATACAATATAACTGGATATTTTATATGGTAGAGTTTCCATTTTCATAATGCAAAGAATGAGTTGATTAAGTGTACAATGTTTTCAACAGTGAGGAATGGCACGTGTGAAATAGACAATTACCATGGCGTTTAGCAATGTGACATTTGTAGAGGGAATAAAAAATACTATGCCTGGTATGTTTTTAGGTTATTTCAGAGTTAGGAGCTGAAAAAAGGTGGATTTACAAGGTAGTTTAATTCAACATGCTGGTGGAAAAATATGCATTTTTAGAATGGTGTCAAGAAGGAGCATAAAAATAAAAACAGTAGAAGCCCATAACAGATCCTTGAGGCACACCCATTTTCATATGTTTATATATATATAAAAAAAAAAAAAACAGCGCCTGCATAGTGTTCCACCTGAAAATAAGCATTGACCAGTTTCCTACCAGAACGCAGAACGAGTTTGATTTTCTGGGGCTGGATTTGAGTGATGTCTTCAGGCTTGAGTTTCTTCTTGTCCGCGCCTTGCCTCGGTTTGTCACGGCTTTGTTTCTGAGCACGTTCTGCTCTCCTCGTGGGTTCTCGATCATGTCTTCTTTGCATCCTTATTTTCGGAGTGACTGGGTTTCATCATGCGCGTTGACACAGTTTCACCTTGTTTCAGGAAGTCCTGCAGACACGCAATCACAACAAGTAGAAGATTTAACATTTATGTGAGTGCTGGTATTAAGTATAACAACTACAATTAAGGCATTCAACAGCAATATCAAGGTTTTGTCTTCTATATAGTTATAATCTATTGTATTTGGCATCAAGCACAGGAGCAGAAACTTACTCCTTACAACAGATCTGAGCCCCAGTGAGAGTGCTTGGGACGAGCTGGAGAAGGCTTTGTTGCAGTGGTTCAATTCAATTCAATTTATCTTTGTAAACGCCCAAAATCACAACAGTAGTTGCCTCGAGGGGCGACAGTGGGAACCAAAATAAATAATGTTCATAGGGACTTGGAAAAGTCCCAGCGTCCTGTGTCCTTAGACAGATGTCCCAAGCCCCCCTGTCCTTAGACCCTCCTTTTCGGCCAGGAAAAATACCAACTGCGGCCAGGAAAAACTACCAAACCTCTTTGGGAAAAAGTAGAAACCTGTAGGAGTTCCACAGTGAAGGAGAGATCCGACTCCCTCGGACGGACAGGCGGACGCGCCTCAATTTGCGAGTGGTCACTCTCTCACATCAGCAATACAAGATCGATTGGTGAAAAAATTATGTAACAATGGAATGAAATTCATCTTTTGACATTGCAGAAGAATATTAGAACGTGTGACCTTTAATTTCAGTGGTAACTTACTTTTTTTTTGGGACAGGCAGAATTTAAATATTGACTAAATGGAACAATTGGTGCATCTCCATGACACAATTTTGGTTTAAAAATAAACCACTACAGTTAGAACCACTAGAGCCAATAACTAAGTAATCCAAATCCATGAACAAATCCGGTCGGTTGAGATTGAAGACATTCACTGCTGAGGTTAGTATGATTGTTTCTTCGCTAATGTTCAATCGTCCATCAAATTGTTCCTATTACAAACTCGTTTTAAAAAGCCTAATTTGGACTTCCGCGCAGTGTGGCAGCTCTCTTAGAAAAATACATACAGGATCTTTACACCAGCCACACTTGGCCCCAGCCTGGATGCACTCCCCGCAGTACTTGGCATTGGCACTGACGCACTCGTTCACTTCTGGAAAAACAAAGAGAGGAGGAGAGAGTGAAAATGGTGCAGAGGAGGCTGCTTAAACCCTCCATGTTTATACATCTCTGTGTGTGGAACGCAGAGGCTGGATGGTAACAAGAGACTTGGGCGGAATGTTCTGGCTTTTCCATTAGTCAATTCAAAGGTGGAGCCAGCTGCATCTCTGCCCAGTAACATCATAATACTGAAGTAGACATGAAGAGGCTTTGTCATTCAAGGGGAAGCAGTGTTGTCATGGTTACAAACTGAGACACTTCCATACTGTCAATACTCCATACTACATCTTTTCAACACTAAATAATCTTTCACTTGATTTTGTGACTAGTTCTAATATAGATACTTCTATTTTAATTTCTATCAAAATAATTTGTAATGAATCATTTGGAATAGTTCTGATACAGATCAAGAACATTCTAAAACTCTTTAGGAAAGTTCCAACTTTGTGTCAATGCTTGCTCCAATGAGTATTTAGTTTGAATACTAGTTTTAGTATGGATTAGTTTCCAGGCAATACTGTGGTATGAAGGATCTTTCCAAGTATTTGGAAGGAACTAAATACATATTCAGAATACATATACAGTAATACAAATGCAAATGTTTAAATTGTGGTATTTGATCATGTAATTTAGAATTCCATGCGGTCGATGTTTAGTTTTGACCGATCTGCTGCCTGTAGAACACTCAGAAATCCTTATTTTAACACTTAAGTGCAAAGAAAACTCTTCTCTCTTATAATCGTGTGGTGAAACAGGGCTGTTGGGGGGCTTGTTTTAAATTGAAATTACATAATTTGAGGGAATTAGCTAAATCAGCCTTACATATCTGCCAAAAAATATTGACAAAGCTGAACGGCCATCGCTTTCCCATGATTCTAAACAATCGGTAACAACCATGAAAAAAAACACAAACTATAATTGGCCGACCGCTATTAATTAGTGAAGGATAAATGCATGACAAACGCTGACACAAACGTTGTGTTTTTACTGAATAATGACAACACGTTACAAGATGCATTTTGATTCAAGGCAAGGCAAGGCAAGTTTATTTGTAGAGCACAATTCGTACACAAGGCAATTCAAAGTGCTTACTGACAGGAAAAATGCATTAAAATCACAAAGACATGACAGAAATCACAAAATAATAGTTCAAGACATAAAAGAGAAGAGTGCAAAGAAAAGCATTTCAGTCATATGCACAGCCAAACAAAACAGTTTTTTAGTTAGATTTGAACATTGCCAGAGTAGCGGCCTGTCTCACATCCTCAGGAAGACTGTTCCAGATTTTAGCTGCAAAAAACTGAAATGCAGATTCCCCATGTTTGTCCTGACTCTGGCACAGCAGGAGGCGCGCCCCATGTTTAGTCCTGACTCTGGGCACCAGCAGGGGCGGTCCCTGAGGTCCTCAGAGTCCGGATGGT
This sequence comes from Chaenogobius annularis, assembly GCA_015082035.1. NCBI lineage: Eukaryota > Metazoa > Chordata > Actinopteri > Gobiiformes > Gobiidae > Chaenogobius > Chaenogobius annularis. The sequence goes on along the minus strand of BJKM01000065.1, from coordinate 469,338 downwards.
TCATATGGCACTAACATGTCCGAGATGTACTTTGGTGCTAGACCATGGAGAGACTTGTATCCAAGCAGAGCTGCTTTGAAGTCTATTCTCTGAGCCACAGGGAGCCAGTGCAGAGCCTGAGCACAGGACTAATGTGATCGTACTTCCTGGTTCTAGTCAGGACCCGAGCAGCGGCGTTCTGGATGTACTGCAGCTGTTTTACAGCTCGTTTGGAGAGGCCAGTGAGCAGGCCTTACAGTAGTCTAATCTACTAGAGACAAACGCATGGATAAGTTCTCCAGGTCTGGTTTAGCCACTATACTTTTGATTTTGGCAATGTTTTTTAGATGGTAAAAAGCTGCTGATGTGATTGATCTGACGTGGCTGTTAAAATTCAAATCTGAGTCCATTATTACCCCAGATTTCTAACTTGATGTGTAGTTTAGAGCGAGACTCTGGAGGTGACAGTTAACAATTTCTCTTTGTTTCTGTGGGCCAAAGACGATGATTTCAGTCTTGTCTGAGTTCAGCTGGAGAAAGTTGTTTTGCATCCACACCTGATCTGTTGGATGCGTGACAGAGTGAATCCACTGGTCCATATTACCTGCCGTCAGTGAAACAATAGATCTGAGTGTCGTCTGCGTAATTGTGATAGGACACATTCTCGCTGCGTATCAACTGACCTAAGGGCAGCATGTAGGGTTGAACAGAAGGGTCCCAGGATTGACCCTTGGGGCACCCCACAGTCAGGGCATCTGGTCTGAGACACAGTTACCATTCCGATAAAGCTTCCTGTCTTCCAGATAGGACTTTAACCAGTTTAGAGCAGTGCCAGTGATGCCCACCCATCTCTAGTCTCTGTAAGAGGATCCCATGATCGACAGTGTCAAAAGCCAGCACTCAGATCTAACAGAATTAAGACTGAGGCTTTGCCCGCGTCAGTGTTCAGGTGGGGATGTCATTTGTCACCTTGACAAGAGCGGTCTCAGTGCTGTGATGAGGTCTAAAACCCTGACTGGAAAACATCAAATGAGTTGTTTATTAAGAGGAAATCAGTGAGCTGTTGGTAAACAACCTTTTCAAGGACTTTGCCCCAAAATGGCAGATTAGAGTGTCGGATTCAAGTATCCTGCTTTAAGTAACTAAATACATTTTTTAAGCATTCTTCACATCACTGTATATCGTGTGTGTGTGTGTGAGTGTGGTGTGAAATGAGGATAGTATGTGTTAATCTCGTGTATGAAAAGTCGTTTTCATGCATAATCATTTTTATAACCACAGCATAAACTTAGGCGCCTCATTGACGTGGAATGCATGTCGGTGTTACAGCGAGGAACTGCTGTCCACACATACAAGACTGAGACCAGGGGGACTTCATGACTTTTAGTTATGTTAGACTTAATGCTTAAGAACTTAAGAAAATCAACTATCAAAAATGTTTTACTTTTTGTGATTTTAATGATTTATATTCCATTAAAATATTAAATTAGGGTTGCAACTAAAAATTGTTTTACTAGTCGACAATCAGCAAATATTTTCAAGTCAAACGATTATTTTATTTAACATTATCCTTTTTAACTACATTATCAATCAAATGAAGGTGAAAATGTGGTAACTGAAAGCTTCGAGATAGAGTATTTACAATTAAAGTCGATTAAAAATAGTTATCAAAAATAGTTGAATCCTTTGTGACGTTTTGATTTAATAATGCCATTGTTTGTGTTATAAAAAGGTTGTTCGTACATGTTTTAGAGTCTAGTACAGATAACAACTACATTATCAAAATACCATTATTTTTTATGGTCGACTAGTCCCGATTAGTCGATTAAACACTGCAGCCCTGCATTTGGTAAACAAGTTGAAAACTGAGTGTACTTGGTGACCTATGGCGACTACTGTGTCTGTGTAATATGCCAGGAAGGATGACATCATCTCACCTTTTTGTGCACTACTGTAACAGAAGACTCCTAACAATGTGGATATCAACAGCAGCTTCAGGTCCATCTGCAAAACACACAGAACACCTTTCATTAGGTCAAGATAAAGAAAACAGTCCCTGAAAATGTAAAACAAATGTGTGGCGCAAAACGTAGAAATATCACCGTAATAACCTTGTCATAAAGCGTACAAGAGCATGTCTGTTTTATTATCATTTCAATGCACTCTTTTTGGAGCTTTATTTGGTAATTTTTATAGATTTACTCTAGATATTCTAATTTTTGCTCAATGTAAGGCTTCAACTAAGGATTATTTTAGCACTGATAATATCATTTTTTCAATGCCTTATCAGCTAAGTAAAGGTTGAAATATGGTGACTGAAGGCTTCTAGATAGAGAATATTTACGAATAAAGTCTATTATTGCTAAAAATCTGAAATGGTTCATTCTTTTTTGACATTTTGATTTTTTTAGACATTTTAAAAAGTAGTTACATATAACTCTTGGAAAATATGACTAAGAGTATTTTTTATAGTTGCTTGATCGCTGCAGCCCTACTCCAAAACAACATTTGCAATATTATTAATTTTTACCTCCTTTGCCTTCTAAATGGTTGTTGTTCCTTTTTTCATATGCTGCATTTTAGGATGTTTTTAAGAGGGTGAAAGGGAATTAGGCCAATACCAAAATATAGATTTAAAAATTCATAGCAAGTCATACAAATCTATCTTGAGTTGAATTTAAGTTCACAAATTAACTTTTCACTTATATATGAATAATAAAAAAAACTATAAACACACTAACAGAATGTATTTATCTGTGAAAATATATATACATTAGCCTAATTGCTTTTCTATTAAAATTTTTACTCATTAGTCTGCAAAAATAAATACCAATAAAAAAACCATAATAATAATATAGGAACATGTTGGTGTTAAATATAAGCTGATAATATACTGATACATTCTGGATCCAATAATAATATCCCTAACGTGAATCACCTTACAAATAATATCAGTTATAATTTCGACTTGCGGGTCATTTCCCGTGCGCTCAGAGCCACCTCTCACAAAGGACAAATGGGATTCTGGAAATGGCTCTGTTATCATAGACCATAAATTCTCCTGATGCTTCTGTGCTAGTCTATTTTGGTCCCAGGCTAACAGGCTAACAGCTAACTCAATTCCGACCACTTTCACATACACATCGTTGGCCTCTGTACCATTTCCCACAACCCCCTTTTACTGTAAATAGCGGCAACAGATTCCACCCCCTTTGCCCCCGTATTGATCTCTGCTCTGGAAGGCTTTCTGGTCGGACTGATCACAGCATCCGCGCCTCTTCCAAAGGCACAGCTCATGACTTAATAATGACCAGTGAAAAGCTCTTATGAAAAAATAGCCTATTAACTCCACGCCGCAGATACGCTAACGGCTATGTGTGCTGTAATTACACCGAGGGACGCTTTCAGGGCGGAGTGTCGGTGCTCCTTTTGTACCAGAAACACATTTTTTACCTTGAGGTTTAGAAAAACAAACCAATAACATGTGCATAGTTCTGAAACGGAATAATAGAATAGGGCTGAGACAAGTTAATTGATTCGTCTCAAATCATTGTTTATTGAGATAATTGTCAGCTATTTTAGTGCTTGAGTAATAGTCGTCTGGACAATACACAGACTCCACAACATGCCAAGTGTTGAGAGAAGAGGTTTTATGACTCGGACAGAGCAAAAATTACTTCAAAAAGGCATGGGAAACATGTACATTTCGTTTTTTGGGATACAAAAATTCGATTTGTCTGTAAATTCACTCCAGCAGGATGTCCTCACCTTCACTTCATCCAGGTCAAATTTAGTAAAACATCCTTTATTTTGATCACTCCATGCTCTAAACCTGATAATCGATTCTAAAATAATCAATTATCAAAATCATTGTTAGCTGCAGCCCTATATAGAGCCAATATCAGAAATAAAGCCCTAAAATGGTTTTGTGAAGAACTGACTATTAAAGTCTTTACTCACTTTTGTAAGAAAAAGTCAGATTATAATATGAAAGTCAGATTCCTTTCATATTATTTACTAAATTCAAGTCGTTTGAATTTATAAAGATAAACATTAGCAAAGCAAACTTGAAACATACAGTAGTCTATAGGGGCATCTTTGAGTGGAATAAGTGAAATAAATCTTACAAATTGTGTAATAAAACCTTGTTCAAGTCAACTTTAAATGAATATCTTGAAAGTAATGGTAAGAGTACTGATTGGACAGAATCAAACAACACATTATTATTAAAGTGATTATTGTTAGAGCCGCGTGTGTACTGTCCAAGTCTGGCAAAAATAAGATTGTATTGTGGGGGCAGGTACTTTTCTGACATACATAGTATTCAATAACTATTTTCTGTTGTAATTTTACTGTTTAATTCTTTTTTACACTGTAATAGAAGCATTTTTATGACCTCAGGAAGAATATAATATAAATCTCGTCATCATGAACTTTATGTTGAACACTTACATGGTCCATAGAAGGATAGTTGCAGTCTTTGCCATTTTACAATTGCTTCAACAAATTGCAGCTTTCTTATCCGACATGCATTCATAAATATAAATAGGCTTAACCATACGCTAATAAAAAGGCAATAAAATCATGGAGAATCATAATTTGCCACAGCAGTTTATGGCGGCTTATTCTCTCCTCGATAGTATAATGATTGCACTGTTCAGTCCGCGCATCACAAAAGGCTGTATTGTAACCGCTGTATGTTCCCACTGCCCACATCAGAAAGTTTTACGCTTTTAGATTTAAGGGTGCGGTCAGGTTGAAACATTCGCCGTTCGTGCCACCGTTAGACTAACTTGTGTAACAACATGTGATCCTCTCCACATTCCGGATGTCAGTGCCGGTCCAGTCCTAGATCTTTGGCCGCAATTTGAGTCCATCCATTTTTATTGCGATGGGAATACACTTCTTCTCTGCTGCCAGAAGTGTATTCCCAAAGATAGCCACTGATTGTGTCCATGGCAGGAGTTTTGAGGCCCAAATACGTAGTTCTGAAATCGAGTGGGGTGATGATGTCAAAAAAACCGTCTACAGCGCTTTATTGATCGCAGTCCAATATTTTTGAGCAACAGGACAGTCCCAGAACACAAAATAATGGCGGGCCTACCAAAAAGTGTGACTGAAAATAAATGTCAATTGAAGTGATTAAAACCATTCAAAGCAGTTCTTTTTGGGAGAAATTTAACATTAGCTTATAGCCGGGATTGTCAGCTAGCATGAAGGCTATTGCACGAATGTAGACCTTTGTCACTAATACCTTTTTATGTTTTATTTTTTTCCTTTATTTAACCAGGAAAGTCCAATTTGGATTTGGAGATACATTGGAGCTTTTTTTTCTTGTCTCATGGCCAACATTTGACCTGATGGAGCACTTTCCTTGAAGCTCCTGCAGAAAAGTGCTATCTTTGCAGTTCAGAGCATGCTAACGGTCTCTAACGGTCTCATGTAGTAGAGATATGGCAAATCGCAATAACAGCACAACATGACGGCAAACAATACTGTCCCCTTCCGACAGAATGACAGAGGATTTTCAGCTTCTCAAATGCTAATGCTACTTAACGGCTCCTTTAGCGGCGGCATTCTTTTGGGATTCTCAGCACATACTGGCACATTTAATGGCTGACAGCTGGCAAAGCTACTACAGAAAAGCACAAATCAATAGACACTATTGTATCACAGCAGACTGCTTAATGCAGATAGGAAAAAAGCAGATTTAATCAGCATGTGGACATTATGGGCGTCATTTACAAAGTCACGCTCCAGCAGCTCTCAGTTTTGCAGTATGTTAGCATTACTTAACAGCTCTGTTTGGGCATAGTAAAATATGAACAGGGCAGCTGGCATGGGGGGCCAAAGGTGTCTGTTCTCCCGGGACCCGGAATTAGAACATCACCCTCTCACTTTCTATTCAATTCACCCACTCTATCGACGGCCCTGGATATAAAGTATTTTCTGCAAGCAACAAGCTACGTTTGAAAAACATTGTGACTCAGACAATCAACTTTTACCACAAATAAGGGTGAAGTTCTGAAGTTCAACTCATAGAAAATAACGTATAAATCCATTACATTTCCAGCAAAGACACATATTTAGCGAAAGTCTACCATGTGTAATGGGCTACTTTTTGTAATAATCACGTTGACTAGCCAGGGATTATCCAGTTCACTTTTTTCATAAATTACAATTATTATAGAAAAAAGGAAATTTAATTCTGTCAACTGGGCAAAGGTTTTAAGAGTGAATACCTTTGACACTCATCCAAGCAGCTTCTTCAGTTCGAAGATGAAGTTGACAAAAAAGCTGAAAAGACTTGGATGAGTGGCGAAAAGTATTAACTTGTACAACTTTTGTCCAGTTGACCGAATTCAATTTTCTTTTGGTATGCAGCCTACCTGGACAAAGGAGGGAATACACACACACACACACACACACACACACACATTATTCTTATATTCAGACTACATTCTAACCAAATTCATCTATTTTAGGGGCTATTCAAGTTGATACACAACAAAATATGATTCAAATGAAAAAGAACACACAGTAGCTCTGAAATTGCAAAGCATGCGGTTTGAATTAGCCTGACGCAGATAAGGCAGTCGTTCTTTTTTTGGTCAAAGCTGGCTCTCCACAGAGGCTGCATTCCCTTCCACTGCAGTGCTAAAGGAAGCTCTGATGGTGCGTTGTGTTGAGTGATGCATTCCTGAGTTACTGCAGTAGCTGAAGAGTGTGTGTGTGTGTGTGTGTGTGTGTGTGTGTTTGTGTGCGTGTGTGTGTGTGTGTACTGCCTGTCCGTTTATTTAGACACACACTGGTAGACGGTCTGTCTGCAGCCCCCCAGATTAGATCAACTGGAGTGGCTCTTCACTGTTAGAACTTTTACTACAATTCAACTTAAAATGTACAATCATATCAGGATTTAAATGCTGTAACGCTCACACAGGCCACTGATATAAATGTCAACCTTGATTGACCAACTATTTGCTTTTGTTTTTTTGCCATGTTACTGAAAAACACAATTCGCCTAATTCGAAATGAATAAACAGTCATTGCAAATTACGGCTGTGCAATGAATCAGACTTTAATAGAGAGCGAGATTCAGTCATTTCTGATTGTCAATAATCATATTAAAAAGTTTGATTTACCAGGTAAGAACCCATCAAGCTTTAGAGTTCTTTTTCAAAGGTGAAATGGGACAAAGCTCGTGGATCTTTTTAATGGAGAGGTCCAGAGCCAATCCTCTGTCAGTATAAGCATGGGCTTTGGAGCCGGGTTGACACTTTGGAGGAAGAAATAAAAGATTTTAAAAAAACGTTGTGTTAAATATAAATGATTAAAAGAATGTATTGTCTATGTTCAGTAAATTCATATTGAACGTTTTTTTAAATTGTTTTTAGTAAAATAAATCAATGCTTTGAAAGTTGTGATCGATTATTATGTATATCTTGATTCATATTGCAAATCCTCAGAAACTTCTAACGTCTATTATTACTTGTGTTATCTTCTGCTTGAGCAGATTCTGGATGAGTTTTGGATTCATATGCGCCGGTTCATTCAAACAAACAATATACAAAGCTTTTTTTACACAATAATAATAATACATGTTTTCCTCATAGTAACACAATATCTAAAGCAGTACCATACGACTTATCCATTGTTTACAGGCTACAGCACTCAGCCTGTCTTCATTTGGATAACTCGTCAATATTATTTTAGTATAATTCAGTCCAGTTTTGTGTCCTTTTCAAACTGGTCGATGATAAATCTCACCCGGGCCCCTCAAAGCACAGCAGACGGGGCTTTATATGGCAGCTATTTACGTCTGGGTGAATCCGCTATGGTAACAGCCCAGGCTATCAGGTTTTATTAGACTATATGGGGTCTCTGGGTGGGCATGGGCAAGTCTCAGAACGTGGAAAATGGGCAGCGGTAGAAAGTGACAAAATAGTAATAATACACCATTGCAAAAGAATGCAGAAAAGCGTTGTTGCGGCAGTGTTAAGGGACATTTGATTTCAGCAACGTCAACATGAATGTTTGCGGACGACACCACCCTCATCGGGCTCATCTCGGACGGGGATGAGTCTGTCTACAGGAGGGAGGTGGTCCGGCTGGTGTCCTGGTGCAGCGGTAACAACCTGGAGTTCAACGCCCAGAAGACAGTGAGAATGATCGTGGACTTCAGGAAAGTCACAGATCCCCAGCCCCCCCTCATCATGACAGACTCCCCCGTCACCACCGTGGACTCCTTCCGCTTCCTCGGCACCACCATCACCGAGGACCTCAAGTGGGAGCCCACCATCAGCTCCTCATCAAGAAGGCCCAGCAGAGGATGTACTTCCTGGTGCAGCTGAGGAAAGCCAAGCTGCCAGTGCAGATGATGGTGCAGTTCTACACTGCCATCATTGAGTCCATCCTCACCTCCTCCTTCACCGTGTGGTACGCTGGAGCCACAGCCAGGGACAAACAGAGACTACAGCGCCCTCTGCTGGAGCCACAGCCAGGGACAAACAGAGACTACAGCGCATTGTGCGTTCTGCTGAGAAGGTGATCGGCTGCAGACTTCCATCTCTGCAGGACCTGTAGCGTCTCCAGGGCTCTGGGACGAGCAGGTCTGATCACAGCTGACCCTTCTCACCCTGGACATGGACTATTTGAACCACTCCCCTCAGGCAGGAGGCTACGGTCCATCCGGACCAGAACATCCCGCCACAAGAACAGTTTCTTTCCCTCTGCTGTTGGACTCATGAACACCTCTAAACACCTGTCACTTTAACTGCAACTATTCATCACTCACTGCACTGTCACTTTCTGCACTACAACTGTAAATTTAACTAATTCTCCTGTACATAGTAATGCCTATTTTATTTAAATTTTATACTATAGTCATTTTAAATTGTCTCTTAATGCATGCCCTCTTGATTTCATATATATTGATTTTATTATTGCTCAGTGTTTTATGTTGCACCTTCACGCCGAGACAAGTTCCTATGTTTGTGAATTTTATTCATTGACAATGGCAATAAACCTTTTTCTGATTCCGATTCTGAATGAACACTGTTACTAAGCACTTTTCTAATCTTTATTTTATTTGATATATTTTCAGTCCTGAAGGCTTTATTTGAGGACAGCTGTGTTGTGAAATGGGGAGAGAGAGAGCATAGAGACATTCAGCAAATATCATAATCATTTTTTGCTGTCAAGTGAATGCAACAATAACTTTTTAACATAAGAACTAATATTAAGCTATAGGCTACTTAAAATTTGTTCTCTGCAGTAGATTTTGAGCTAGGTTTTGGCAGGTATTAAAGGACAGATATTGACACATTTGTTCTACTTATTTTTGAGCACATTTTGAGTTATAACATTGTTCCCTCATCCAAAACATACCTAGAGTTGTATTTAGCTTCATTCACGCTAGTTCCTCCAACGTCATAGGCAGAGATCTGGGATTTTTGGCTCTGTTTTTAAGTCCATAAATCATCACCACACACGCTCTGAGCATTTCTGCCTGAAATCACGTTCATTACAACTCTGTGCTTGCATTAGCACGTCGGGGCAAGCTAGCATTTAGATCTCAAAAGCCGATACCTGATGTGGGAAAGTTTTTGTTTTGTGAAACGCCAAAGCAGAGTAGCCAAGATCATGTTTAAAAGCTAGTAACAATACAAATAATGCATAATATTTGTCCTTTAATACCAGAATACAATTGTCCTATGAACCAGCACATTCAGCCTTGATGCCGCAGTCTGTGGCTTTATGTTGTCACGATATTTTGAGTACAGCAGCCCTATTATCTTCTATCATGTTAAAAAGCTGTACAGATAAATATGTTTTTCTCAGCTAACAGATTTCCAGATGAGTCAAATCAAATGATACGTCACGTCCGGGATGTTTTTTACCAGGTTGACCAACAAAAGAAAACCTTAGTTCATGGTTTCCTGGGTGAATCTGTGCATCAGTGTTCCTGTTAGCAGTGACTCAGAGCTCAGTCCTCTGATGTCTGACGGGCTAAAAGTGTCCTGCTCCTCACACATTCCTCTGCTTCTGGCACAGTAAGTGAGTGACCGGCTAACACGGGCAGCCATGACCTCACACAGCGCTGTCAGATGGTTTTAGTGTGCTTTGCTGACAGGACGGCTGTTAAGAATCAAGGATGATATATTGGCCACAGATAACTTTAAGCCGGATTCAGTGACTTTTTAAATAAATAATAATGAGTTTATATTATGTTTTAATGAGATGCATGTGGTTATAGCTTGTGGTTGTGTTTGCAAAGTTTCTAAAACATTGGGGCTTGTGAGCACACCTAAACAACAACAAAGGTTATCCAAACTACAACTTCACATAACATTGGCCTGATTATTTGATTTTCTCGATTACAGAATGGCAAAATGGCAAGAGAAAAAATATGTTGGGGGAAACGAAGAAAAGAAGGAGCCATTTGAATTGCATCTGCTGATGAAGTTATTGGAAGCAAGCTAGAGCAATAGCCATTAAAGTTTACTAGCCGCTTAGTGTGCTAATGAGTGCTTCGCCCATCAAGGCAACTGCTGTTGTTATTTTGGGCATTACGAAAATAAACTGAATTGAAATAGTGTAATTTGAACTTGAAATGATCAGAATGATGGTCTGAATGGAGAAACGGACGAAACATCTAAGCATGAATGAAACAGCACAACCTAAATTATGAGGAAACAAAATTATTCCTATGTATAAAAGCTCTAATGTCAGCTTTAGCATAGGAACTGTAAAACAACACACACACTTTTCTTAGAACTCGTTTGGAGCATGGGAACTAAACTCAGTGCCTGTCCCCCAGTCCACAGCAGCATGAATCATGTGTGGAACCTCCACGCTGTAAAACTCCACAAAACAGCAATAAAGTCAGGCACTGTGTTCTACAGGCCTCCAGCCCGGACGCCATGAAGAGGGGGATGGAAAAACAGGAAAGGGTGGTTCTCACAGGGACTTTTTCACGTTTTTGTGTGTTTTTTATGTCCAGCCGCTCAAAGAATGTTCAAAATATGCCACTAAATCTGACTGAAAGAGAAATCCTGCAGCCAACATTCCAACATGCCTTCCATCACGGTCTGTTGTTTTAAATATGCATGACAGTAGCATTGGCAGTTGGTTGTTTTAGTGAAAGTAGCAGAAGCAGTCTAGTAGTATACTGGCACAAAGAGTAGTGCCAGAGTATTGATCGGAAAAATACAGTTTAACTCTGGTTTACTTTTTACTTCAGTAATGATATCATTATTGCAGTAAAGGAGTAGCTTAATTAAAGGGGGGTGTATTCTGCATTCTTGTGGATTTAAACATACTTTTGGTCAACTTGGCATTAGAATTTCACATTTTCTAACAGAAAATAATGTCTGCACTTGAGAATGTACAAAAAACATATAAATGAAGCTCTGAGGCAACGTGACTGCTTTGCATATAGAGCCATAAGTTTGGTGTGAAATCGATTTAACCACAGTTTGTTGTCAAGTCTGTTGATGGACTTAAAAACTGCCCATGAGAAGTCCGGATTTTAACAAAGAAGACAAGCTCGTAAAGAGGATTAATGAAACAAGTGTGAATGAAGTAAAATATAGCTCAAAGTAAGGTTCTGATGAAACTTTTTTTTTTTGGAAAAAGTTCCCAAAAACATGTCAGTAACTGTGAACTTGAATCTTGCATTCCTTCATGTCTTCACTCGGGGTCTGTTATCTCTGGCCTATCGCTGGTTTTCCCCCCACCGTCTGTCTCTTCATGTCATTTCCTTCCACTGGTCTGCTCTGCGCTTCGGCTGCTCCGCCCACGCACTTCCCTCCCTCCCTCCACTCCTGCACCCTTCAGAACGCACTGAGATGGTCAACCTGGCCAAAAAAGGCTGAGAAGAGATTTTTTTTATTTGGTTGTGTGGGGAAGAATGCGTTATAGTGCTTTTCCTGACACTGTAATCTGATTTACAGTTTTCTGCTTTATTCGTTCACTCTCCATAACATGTGGTGGGCTGGACTGTTTACCCAATAACAGTATGCACTAACTGGAGCTGATGACAGTAGCTTCAGTTCAATCTATTCTCCAAAAAGTCCAACTACAGCTCAAGTACTTTTTTCCTGATTGTTTTGACCTGTCTGCTTCAATGTGATGGTGGAGATTTGTTGGGTAAAGATCTAATTGCGATTGTTCTGACAGGCATTGATTTGACAGTTACGATTTGATTTGCGATGAATGTTTTAATAGTTAGATTCTGTTTAACGTTTACATTTTAAACAGAAGAAGTCAAGGAGGCATTAACATTTGAGAAAAGATTGACAAATGAACTGGTTAACTTAATCCGAGAATGCATTTTAGGACATGTTGGTAGAGGTCTAAAAACTACAGGATTAGCAGGTTTTATACAGAATAAGACAGTCTTTGTGATTAGCAACCATTCAAACTGCTATTTTGATTTGACTGTGCTAAAGCTTGCAGCCCTAGAAGACATGTTTATACTTTTATTTTTTGCTTTCCCAAATGTGGCAGGAGACCTTCAAGAGAAAATACTTCGACGGAAAGACCAAACAACAACCGAAACAACAGAGCGAAGTAAGAGTGAGGTTTAGCAGAGAGTTTTCCCGTTGCGTTTTCCTGCTCCACCTGGACGCTGACGAGGAGGAGGGACACTTTTGGCCTGTGGAACATTACTCTCCTCAAACTGCCCTGACACACAATCTGCTGACCTTGTTAAGCTTCACTGAGACCTTTGACTGAGACACAACGGTGACTGAAAAGCCTGGTGAACACGTTTCTACAGCTGAACTTGAATTTCCATTACAATCAATGAAGTATTTTCTATCTCTCTATCTGAAAAAGTTGGTAAAGGTCTTTTGTCATAACCTTTGTCATGCCAAAGGTAAAATAAGGCTTTCAAAAGAGCCTATAGCCTCACTTAGAGATGTTGTGTGTGACGAATATTACCAGGGTACATCTATTTTAAGCGTAGTACCAATCCGGTGAGGTGTACGCTGAATTTTTCCATTGAAACAAATCCAGAGCCTGAAGCGCGTCACCATAGTTTCCACTTTACTGCAGCATTCCAGCTCTGAAGATGTCTTGGACTCGTCACTTTGAAAGACAAGGAAAACACAAACGCGATCACTTATGGACCATGTGACCCTTATTTTTCCTACTTTCTCTCCCTTTGGTTCGCAGTTCAGTTTCGTGTTCTTGACTAGAATAGGTAAACAAAGTCTTTTTCCTGCATCCTCCTCCTCGGCCTCTCCATCTCCTCCGCCAGGGGAAAAGGTCGATAATTGAGATATAGTGTGTTGTCCAAGTTAAAGTCTCCCTCGGTAGTTCTTTTGCCCTTAAGGTCGTCACACCAGATTCCCCTGAGATTCTCTTGGGTCATTTTGGAAGATGTTTTGACACCTAAGCCTTACACACTCAATTCCACCCATTTATTCTTGTTTCAATCAGAATATTTGTGTAGAGCCGTCAAGTACAAGTAAAATCATGCATATCGGGTATTCAGATATCGGATCCAGGATACTGTGTCAGGATAAGACCAAAAAACAAAGTAATAAGACTATTTACTGACTAAGATTTGGACTTTTTTGTACTATATATATATATATATTGTACTATTTGTTCTATAGTTAATTGAGGAATACAATTACTAGAGCTACACAGTAAATTGTATTGACTAATGCAAAGATCGATTTTGCAACACACTTTTTTTAAATGTATTTTAAGTAATAACCAACAAACACAAAAAGAGAAAAAAAGAAAAATATCAAAATACAAAAGACAGGACCAGAGAAAAAAATAATTTTGTATAATTTAAAATAAGAATAAAAAAAAATAAGGCATCCAAAAAAGAAAAGATTTTTTTCCATTGTCCGTTATGGTGTCGGTCCAGTCCTTAGTCGTCGGTACAACACACTAAATACATCACAATAACATCAAGACAGACAAATTGAATCCATTATTTTCTTTATTCAGTTTAAATTTAGCCATGATTTTGTTTGACTTGTACTTAAGAAATGAACTTATTTCTATTAATATGACTGAGAGTTATTTTGGCAAAACATCTATTCAAATATTGCAATATAGTCCAATCTCGTGTAAATAGTTACATAACACATTTCGATCCATTTTGTGAAAGGTTATTGGTGTTTTAAGGGAAATCCATGTCTCTTTCCAGTCGCTGCTCTGTTATCGGTTAATATCGGGTATTGGCAGAGTCTGTACTTTCTGTTGGAAGGTGTCATCATCTTAAAAAACATAATCGATCTGTTTCTAGTGTCGTGTCTTCATCTGCAAATGATACATCCCATTGCTTCTGCGTATTTTAAAATCCATATTCCAGTGATAATCTAAGGAGCGTTGCACTGTGTTCCTTTCCAGATGAATTGGTCTTCTTCCATCATGGTTCCAGACAAAGCTTTTTATTGCACGACATTTTGCTTTGAAACTTGAACATTTTAACTACTCCAAAAGAAGTTGCTTGGCTAACTCTCGGCATCCATCGGAGTAGCATCTTAAACAGCCTGCCCACCCGTAACACAAGCCCTCCATTATGTAACCGTTTAACAGAATACTTGGGCGGGTAGCTACAATGTAAATACCGGCTAAGCTAAGTTAAGTAGCTTATTGTGGGTCTTCTGTGCTTTCGCCGTCAAATACTGGCCAAATATGTTGGCTTCCTGCCCCGCCAGCATGCCCCTAAACCCCCTCCAACACCAGCACACGAGCTGCACATCAACTGTACCGGTTCATGTTTGGCTGCGAGAATATTTGCAGTTCGACCGAAATCACAATTCAAATGAGCACAATTAGCAAACTTTAACAGCAGTAATCATGTAATATCTTAACGCAAACAGCTAAATATCTCTTGAACGGGTTGAATTTTGTTTTAACAGCAGATAACACTAAAGTTTCACATGCTACAAATGTTCTGAAAGGCATGGGATTCTTGTATTATTCATACTGGTAATATAGCAGCGAAAGATAGTATCCAAAACTGCTTTATCAGTAAGCTATATTGTCAGTAAGAAAACTGTCAAAAAGCCACAGAAAGGAGTTAGTAAAAAATAAATATATATATAATAATGAAGAAAAAATAATCCTCCAACTGTGATATCAATTATTTCTCTATTTCTGATGATGTAAATGATGTCTACGCTCACTAGTTCTCCCTCTGCCCTCCAACAACCCATTCATTTCTTCAGCAAACAGACTCAGAAACATGTTTTTCGAAGGAGAGAAATGTAATCCGTTCAAATGTGTGTGATCTTAAAGTCTGTGTCAGTGATAAATGTGAGCGGAGTTGCCGTGTGACGTTGTTTATCTGCTTTCTGCTACTGTTGACATGATTTTCTTCTTTCAGATCAGACTCAAAGTAAATGTTTAGCAGAGTTGTAGACACATATTTATTATTCGACTAAAGCGGCTCTTTTAACAGGAGACGTTCCATAACTCACCACTGACACAATTTGCCACTCACTGCTGAAATTACAAAACGTCTGTATTGCTCTGTTTTATAGTGCTCCTTAAACCTAAATCACGACGTCCTTCAGTAATAAGACCTTTGATAGACTTCTGCTCTTTGAAAACACATCAAATCAATATCATGTGTGGATTAAGGCAGAACCGTGGGTTGGATAAGCCTCAGTCAGACATGTCCTTCCTCAGCAGTCCAGTCCAGAGCAGACAATGTGGGGCTAAGCAGAGGCCATGCGCTTCATGAGAGTGTGGTGAAAATAGCAGCGTGGTGCTTACGAGTTATTCCGAGCTCTGCGCCACCTGGCCTGTGCAATCACCTCGGACAGACCAAACATATCTAAACATGAGGGGCTGGGAATCACACGGCCCCTCACCACGCGATGCCATACATTTTAACAACCTTTTTCTTTGTTAAACCGCGACCAAATTCGCCCATTTGAATCATCAAAACTGTGAAAATATCAATGTTTTTGCTCATTCAGAATACACCAAAGATTACTCAGGGCGATATATTGATACAGCAGCCCACAATATTGATACGGTATCACCAAATTTAGTATCGCAGTATATCGGTATTTGGATATTTTGGCACACCCCTAGCGAATACGGGTCCACTTCAGTGGATTTGGACATGGTTTTAGGGTCAGGTCAAAACGATTGTTTGGTCCTTGTTCAGTTCGGCTTCATTTAGTTCTGGTCCAACATGTTTTCGTCCCAGTTCAGCCCTGGTTTGGTTTTGATTTCATTCTTGTCAGCCCTCATAATGACTCAATGGTTATTCCAGATTCCATCCTGGTGTTGACCTGGTTCAATTCTAGTTTAGTCCGAGTTCATTTGTTCATTTTGACCTGATGTGGACTTGGTTTGGTTCAGGTCTTCCCCTTATTTAGTCCTGATCTAGGATCCTGATCATGTTTCGGTTTAGGTTTAGTCCCAATTTTGATGTGGTGAATGTGCAAGTGTGAACGCGCCATTATTAGCTAATGAATGCTTTGGTTTACTTTCACCTAACTTGGATTTAAACTTATCCTGATTGAGTCTTGGTTAATTGAGTCCAGCCTTGGTTTAGTCCTGATTTAACCCTGGCTCATCACTAGTTTTAGATAATACCGTAATGTGGCCTAATTTAATTTTAGATTCAAACTTGACTAAACTTTAATGAAATGACAAGACCAGAGCCTAAACCAGTTTTGGGAATATGGGAAAACTCTGGACTGAACAATAAAATATAGGCTGCCAATGCCTTCATACGTGCTTCAAAGAAAAAGGAACAGGCAAGAGCAACACAGCTAAAGGCTCCACTACTGTATTACAATTATTAGTAAGAAAGTGTCGATGAAAAATATTATATGTTAAATGACTTTTTCTTGTTGCGCTCCAGCTAGGCGCTCTCAGTTTAACATCTGTAGAATCCAACATGTTTCCGGAGCATCTGTTTTTCCCTTTCCAGAGCTCGGATAGACGGATCTGAAGTCAGTGATTCAGGTTAAACAGACATTATGCTTTTCTAGAATTAAACTGTAATATACTGCGTGGGTCATCCTTTTACCTTTTGTTCTTTGTGGACTGCAATATTGATCTAAAACGGCTTCCAATGACTTCCTGTTTTGGAAGAAAGTGATAAGCTCCGCCTCTTCATAGTGACATTTCACAGTAACAAGCAGCAGAATTGAATCGTCTGAATGGTTTACAGTAGGGGGATGTGGGTGGGGATAGGTGAAAACTGGACATTTTCAGAGCATTCGAGCCTCAAAGGGATTGCAGGAAAGCAAAATAACACTCTGAGCAAGAAAAGCCCATTATAACATGGTTAAAAGCAAGTCTATTTTCCATAATATGTCCGCTTTCAGGCTTTAGACACTATCAGGTCTAGTAAATGTCTACAAAACACCAGCAGTGTGAGAGAGGCATGTGTGCTGACCAGATAACCAGTTCATATATTATCACCTAATGACATCACAAGGTGGAACCATTCTGAGGAAGACTAGCTGCAACTCTGACACTGCCCTGATAGTTGAACTTAGTGCTGAGCCTTTTGGAGCTGAGTGTAGCTGCACTGTAACCCTGTCTGTCAGCACTTCCTCTGGACAAACACAGGAAGTGGGACGCATCACAAAGGAAGTCTGGATCACTGGGTCGGGAGAGCAGACATGGGAACGCCCCTGAGCTGTGGACCGGACCAACAGGAAGAGCCGGGACATAAAAGACTTGTTAAAAGTACAAAGTAGAAAAAAACAAGCTCAATCGAAAAGCTCACCAAAAACATTTGAAGCTGCTTGGCCGACGCGGACACAACGCGCCTCCATGAGCATGTTTTTCTGCTAAAAGAGGTGTAAGTACTACGCCCGTAGGTGCTGCCATGTTCGTTTAGGTTTGTGTGGGCGCTTCACCTTCGGCTTTGCCCAAACTGCAATGCTGCTACCTGATTGGTCTAAAACACTAGCGGTTCGGTCCAGAGGGATTCTCAAGAGTTTATGAACTCACAGATATCGCGAGAATTCATCTGGCTGGCACGGCTAAATGAAAACAGACACAATGGTCTATTCCTAGGCTGTGTGAAAGTATTTTATATATATTTATTTCATATTGTGTGGTATTGTGATTCTCATTTCCCACACGTACAACTAAAATGTTAAAGCTTTTGAAATAATCGTCTTACTAACTACAACTCTTGATCATCTCAGAATATCAACATGGTCACAATCTCTTTTATGACATTGACAAGCTTTGTAAATTAAGAGGAAGTGTCTTCACTCATAGAACCACAGTTAAAACTGTAACCTTACATTCTTCAAGTTGAATATAACCACTTTAAACCAAATTGTATCACAAACTAAGTCATGGTTAAGACTGTATAAGAGGCTAATGGCCCCAGACTCTTTTGAAACAGTGACATTTTAAATGTTCCAACACCAAACTGAACGTTTTTGTCAACATTTTGTGGCAAGCGCACAAATCGTCTCTCGAGAGGCATTTGTCAAAACATAAATTTTTTTAAGTAATCAAAAAAGCCGTGTGACATTTTAACTTCACGGCAACAGTTACAGAATGGTCTTTTTTTTCTGAGAATTCTTTAAGTTTATAAATCAATAAACACAAGAGATAGTCAGCACTAATACTTATAATCAAGCAATAAAAACATAATATACTACATACATTTGGCATTACTCCTGTGTCATTAATGTGTCAGCCCAATTTGGAGAACAACAGTCTCATTATTTGAAGTGGAATTGGGCTGATGATGACACCCTGGGGGGCATGGACCATAGGGTGCAGGCCACATTACCCCAGGCAGAGAACAGAGCAGCTTTGTCCTCTGTGTGAGATAATGCACAGGGGGAAAATACCATGGAGACAGCGGAAACCCACAAATGCCATCACAGAGCTGGACCAATCAGAAAGCACAACCAGAAAGCTCCAAAGAAACACCTATAAAACGTCGATAGTTTAAGCATATCAGCACCTCACTTGGAGCTCTTTTTGTATTATATCCGTTATCAGTGAGACGGGCGCTATGGTAACGCTGAGGGGAGGGGCTTGAGGCTTTAAGAAAGTCACCTTTCCTTTGGCTCAAAGCACTGACAGAAGCACAGAGCCACTGCCCGGTTTGGCAAATGTTGTTCAGAGCGGCCCATCTCCGGGAAGCTCTGCTCAGGCCGAACCACCTCACACCACTCCCCTTCCCCTGAGCCCGGCCTGGACCGGAGCTGCCCCGCCGGTTCAGGTCTGGGTTTGGATTTAGTCCCACAGTAGCGCCAGCATCACACTATCACATAGTCCTTTTGAAATGGATCAATCGATTAAGCCTTGAAAACATGAATAGATAAACATATTTCCAACATTTATTGGGCCTACGATTTAATTTTCGGTTTCCCAAAGAGCCAAAACAACATCATTCTTACTTTCATGCAATTCTTTATGATTTCCTGTACAGACAAAAACTGCTTTTTGCCGTAATCCGTGCGCAAATGCCGTAAACCTGTGGGTGAGCGCACTTGAAACACAGGGCGCTTCATTCAAATCAGGATCAGGATCAAAGCTGTTCACACAGGTTCATAAACAGCACGTGACCTCTGGCGTACGAACAAATGCACCCAAATTTACAACATTTTCACCAAAATCTTGATAAATGAGGGCCAATGTCTTTGAGCCAAACGTGGTGTGGAAAAAACTGCTAAAACAAGAATGAAACCGGACACACACTTTACGGACGTTTTTGAAGAGAGAACGACATTACACTACGATACGAAAGATGAAAACTACAAAAACAACTTCACATGTCGAACTCATAGCTCCATGCACATTCTTGTAACAGCCGTGATGCTCCTGTCAGCAGCACAGGAACATCGCATGAAGAGCCTCTGCGGTTTCCTCTCGTGGTTTGGTGAGTGTCAAAATGTTCACGTGCAAAATGGTGAGACCTTTGTACCAGTGTGTAGTTGGTTAAATGCAACAAGCGCCAAATACTGCAACAAATATTCTACTGCTGTTGCTTTCGACCACTCTTACTCCACAATTTATGTACTACTACTTTTACTACCGTTTAATACCATTGCTGCTAATACAGCTACTGATCTTACTACTCCATATCACGGCAATACTTCTAATCAGTCGTCCATCAACGTAAACATGCTTCTAAACATTTCAAACATACTTCACGTCATAATAAAGTGCTATGTCGTACGAAAAATTCCAGGATGGAGGCGTCTGGAGGCGGAATGAAGTCGATCATACCACATTTCGAATTATTAACTGACACGAATGATTTTAATTTATAACAAAAATAAGCGACAATTTTGATTTTAAAGGGTGGAAATGTCAATTGGTTTGCTTCTCTATTACAAAAGATGGAAAAAATAAAAGATTCTAGCCTAGTACGATTTGTTGTAAAGTATGCACAAATTTTAAAAAATTACTGTGTGCTCAACATTTATTATTATTATTATTATTATTATTATTATTATTATTATTATTATTAGTTATACAGTGAAAACCCAATGAGAAAAACTGTCTTTTTCATGGGTACCCTGTTAAAAACACACACACACACACACACACACACACACACACACACAGATTAAAGAAACAAAACACAGGATAACCAAATAAAACTTGAAAGAATTTGTCCAGTAAAAACAAAAATTGCCTCATGACTAAACAATGAATGTGAAATACAATTGTAAATGTATTTGAACGACGCTCTGATATCGCTCACATGTATCTGAGTGACACAAAAAGAAAAAACTTTCCGACTTAAGTGAAGAAAACATTGACAGAAATAAGTGCAGATGTGAAGGACTCAAACCAATGGAAGGATCCACCCGGCAATCTCCAGATGGAAATAGTACAGTAGAATGTCAATTATGGGAAAATGCTCGATGTACAGTATGGACCGGAGCCACTGACAGTTCAGCGCACGAAACCCACTGAAACATGACATGGAGATAAGAATGGAATCATCTCGGCCTCTGATTAAAAGCATAACAATTGTGCAATTCTATCATAAACACAATATATTTCTTTATTTTTGGTATTATGAATATGGGGACAAATAAAAAATACATTAAAAAGTAGTACATTTAGTTCTTTTTGGATTAAAGCAACAGTATGTAACTTTCTTTCCATTTATACCAGACTGTAGAATATTATAGTCAAAGGAAAAATATTTTTGGAGACGCCACTCACAGTCAGAACATGTGTTTTACAATGCAAAAAAACATTATTTTTATTATTTTTATTTTTTATTTTTGAACGTACTGGGGCTTTAAAGGTACACTTGTATGGCAAATTGGCAATAGAAAAACCCGCAATCAAATAAATGCAAGATTCTAGGCAATGCGATGTCGTTTCCATAGTGATGGATCTCCCACCAGACAAGTTACACATTGCACCTTTAAAGCAAAACTACAAATTATTTATGTCAGTTATTTTTCATAATTAAAATCATATTACGATTTGGGCAAAATATCTAATTGTATCTTTTTTTTAACTGTAATTTAAGTTTTAATATTTGGATTCTGTTCAAAGTGCGCATTTTGAACATGTCCAGGCGCATTAACGTTTGAGAAAAGACTCAAATCTGAACTTTAAACCCGATCACAGAATCCCATGCATTTCAGAACCTGTTGTAGCAGCTTTGACGCAGAATAAGAAATGTTTTGTTTGTTTTTGCAGTCTTTGCTAATTGCGAACATTCAAATTGCGATTTCGACAGATTGATTGCGCCGTATTTTACAGCCCTAATTCATAAAGTACTGCCGACTGAAATTAAAAGATGAGTCATTGTTCAACATCAACCTAATCCTGAAGAGCATTTGAGATAAGTGTTCTGCTCTATCAGCCTTTAATTGCCAAACTGCCAAACTAAGCCTCAAATCTCTCCATCAGAGACCCCGAAGAGCACCCGCCGACATACATCAACCCAGTAGACCCCTCTACACGACTACTCCCATCAACCTCCATCTCAGGGCGGGAAGGCGGGGGGGGGGGTCAAGTTCACACGTCCCACCCGCCAGGAACGATTCCACAAGGGCGGCGACCGAGAGAAGGCATGGGTGTGGCGGGCTTTTGACTAAGTGGGGTTGTAAATCAGATGCTGGTTCCAACCTGGCAGCTGCTGCACAGACTGCGAGCGGACGTGCAGTCAGCTGGTGGTTCTGCTTCGGACAACGCAATAACCGAGCCCCCCCCCCTCCCCCTTCCCCCTTCCCCCCTCCCATCTCCCACCTCCCCGTTCACCCCCTTTTCCATTAGCGTGATTAAAGTCGAACTGCATTTGTAACGCCAAGAGACGAGCAGGACGTCCCGTCCCGGTCAACGAGGAGGCCGTGTCCTTGGTTGGATTTGAGACAAGGCTAGCATAGCAAATCTACAATCATTTTTAGAGTCATAATTTATAGTATGTTTTGCACTATTTCGGTAAGAATATGCCATTTTGGGGTCTGTGTTGATAACCGCCATAGTTAAGTTCAAGGGCATCCAAAAATGCATCATTTGGAATTGTAGTTAGGAATTAGGACTGCACGAAGTCACAATATATGGAATTACAAGCTCCTTTGCTTTATAAATGTACAGTTTTGGTGCAGCTACAGCTAAAAAAGAATCAAGGAACAACATGATCCTTTGCTCCGTTTCAGTGCAGATAACATGACAATATTACTTTTATATTTTAAGTCTTTGAAATGTGACTTAAAATATAAGTCACAAGTAGCGTATATCTTCAAAGCATTTCCATAAATATTGCAATGCTTATGCAATCGAAAAAGTCAAAGGATTCAAAGAGCTATTCTGATTTGTTTACCATTCTTTGTGTAACCCTATACGTTAACAGGTAGAAAACTCTTGAGTAATGCTTAAGTTGACATTTTGGCTATAAGCAATAGCCTTTAGCTTGATTATTAGCCTCCTTTTAGCAGGTCACAGGGTTGGGATTACAGTGTGTCGGCCTGTAGACCGCTTGTGTAGTACTGCTTGGCTCGGTGCAACATAGAATGGCCATGCACTCAATGAAACATGGCAAGCGTGGCCAGTAGTAACAGTGTAACGATGGACTTCCGTTAGCTTGCATTTCAAGTCTTAATGTGGAATTCCCAGAGCAGTTGGAGCCGTGCCCCTTCCTTTCCCTCTGGCCTGGTTGAGGGACATGACCCCTGGACAGCTTGTGTATCATCGTGGGACTGCTAAAAGAGTGAAGGACTTTGGGACATGTCACGTGAATGCAGCTTGAGTCACTTTAAAACATGCTTTGCGAGACATGACCAATATAATAATACGACTTTGCCAAGCACATTGCTTAATTTGGTTGCTATAACAGGTTGGAATGTGTGAAAAGCAAAGTTCAAACATCAAGAGCAGATCCACTTTGAACATTCAAACGCAATTTCCACAGCAGTTTGATCCGTGCTCAAAAGGTTTTCTTTTCTAGTCTGGTCAAGTGAAGTGACCCCTGTACAGCTTGTGCATCATATGACCGCACTGAATCTAGCATATAGACACACACACTCATGATTGGAGGGTTTAGTTTAGGCCTAAGCGACGGGGCAATAACAATCTAAGTGTGATCTTGATGTAATGATACTGACTTACATTCATTTCTTGGAGAATTAGTTGCCGAAACTTAACTTAACCTCAAACTATTTTAGCCATTTTCTTAACTTTAAATGCTAATGTTTAACTAATAAAAGGCCCTTGGGCGCTGATTTTTGTCCCCATTTGGGCAGCTGATCCCTGTAAATTGAGTGTGTACAGATTTTAGCCATGTACCGTAGTTTGAATGACAGATCCATCAATATGTTGTTGGTTTTGTTTCATTGCTGATGCTGATTGTTTAGGATCCAGAGAAACCAACGGAGGTTAAGGTCTGCCGATGTTTTAGGGGTGGTATGTAAGACCAAATTATGTCATTCAAATGAACTAAAAAACTGACCCACAGCCCTGTTTAATCACAATTGGCTATTTACAGAATTGGCTATTTTGAGCGGAAAAGTAATTAGATATAAAAAAACACAGTTATATATATATATATATATATATATATATATATATATATATATATATATATATATATATATATATATAATATATATATATATATATATATGTGTATATATATATATATGTGTATGTATATATATATATATATATATATATATATATATATATATATATATATATATATATATATATAATTTATTTTTTTACTGTACTTAAAATATATACAAACAGCAGCAGTTTGAATCCTAGCATGCCAATAAAGCTAGGTCATACATTTCTACATGAACTTTGACTTTGATCATGCCATTCTAACAAGTCACTAGGCCATACTTATCCACCAGACCAATTCATACGCTGCCTGTAGTTTAAAGCTCGGATAAGCAAATTACAGGATGCATGGCGGCTTATGTTTCACAAGAGAACTAAGTGTAGCCCATACTGCTCAGTCACTTCTAAGGCAAAGAACTTGGGCCTCAAAACTCCTGCCATGGACACAATAAATGGATACCTTTGAACGTACATTTGGTGGCTGGAAAAAAGCCCAGAAAGAAATGGATGACAAAAACCTCACCAACGATCAAGGACTGGACTGACCTCGTGAGAGACATCAGACACGTGGAAAAACCGAAACTCAGACTTAATCTGGAAATGGACAAATTTGACAGACTTTGGACCAAATGGGACTCTTATTTTCATTCAAATGGACTGTGATTATGTTTCTTTTGGTGTTTAGAGCTACTTCTGTTCTCTTTGCTCTTTATTGCTCTCTGGTCATGTTCTGTGTTTTATATTCTTATATTCTAATAACAATAAAATAAAAGGTAGATCTCAAGAGAAAAGCATTGAGAACATGGTATTCATCAGCAAAATATCTGTTTATATGTCTTATTCTGATTTGCATTTCAGATACACATTATTCACAAATATTCTCTAGTTAGAAGCCTTCTGTCAGCATATTTCAATCTTAATTTGGTTGATAATGTATTTACAAAATCTCACTGTACAAAGAAATAATTGTTTGACTAGTCAACTAATTAAAAATAAAAGAATAATAATAATTATTGCTGAATAGTCAACTACTAAAATAATTATTATTCTGAAATACATGTGATTCTTTAATCAGTTTGTCATTTCATAGTTATTATTTCTGTTTTTTAATCAATTCTCCTGAGCAGATTTGTATGATTAAAAATGTAATTAATAAAAAATAAAAAAAGTTCCAAATGATTGCGCTCGATTTTTTAAAATTTTAACTTTGAACCGAATCCTACTGTTAAAAAAAAAATAAATCGCAAATCTAACCGCAATACATCCAAAACAAATCGCAATTAGATATATTTTCCAAACCGCGCAGGACTAATTACGAATGCCGTCTTAAATAAAGGTCCATAGAACCGTTCCCCAATCACTGCCAGTTATTCCTACACAAAGGCCACAGAAATAGCACGGAGATCGCAGACACGCAACACACGCGCGCGGAAAACAGCCGCAAAAGTCGCAGAGCGCAGAAAAACAGGCTGCTGTTTACCTTTGGCTGTGGTGCGATGTCCTCGGCTGCATAAAGAAGAACAGATCCTTTTTTTCACCCCGCTCCTTCGGATGAGTAAAACCAAGCGCTGCTGCCCCGTTGGCACCGACCGAGGGGCCACTTTCTCCAAAAAAGTCACTCTAGATTTCTTCTCATACTTCGCTTGTGCCGCCCGAAATCCACGGAGTTCAATCGGTACCAAATGTGCGTAAAAGCAGCGCGCTTGGAGGAAACCGTGTCCCGGTGTGAGAGACAGAGAGACAGCGAGACCGAGAGAGAGAGAGGGGGGGAGAGGGAGAGAGCGGCGCCTGCGTGGTCCTCCGCGTCTCGGGCCAAATCAGGGGAGAGAGGAGAACCGCTACCGCAACGGAGAGAGGCAGAGCGCACGGGACAACGCGTCAAGGCGCATGTGCGTGAAGGCACGGCACTTCCGCCCAGCGCCTCCGTAATAAAGGCAAAAGGGCAAGAGTGGGAGTCGGTGGTCTAGCAGGTTTGGTCGGACTAGGTTTGGTCTGGCGCATCGGACAAGGACCAAGTTTGGGCCGCACTAATCACAGAAGACATGCAGGCCCGGGTCAGGCCCGGGTCCAGGCCCGGTCCAGGCCGGTCCAGGCCCGGGTCCAGGCCCGGGTCCAGGCCCGGGTCCAGGCCCGGGTCCAGCAGCCCGGGTCCAGACCAAAGGTTCATAGTCTGGTCTCAGGACATAAATGATAATATCTTGTGCTGTGCATTACACAGTCAAGGTTGCTCTCAGCTGTCTCCAGTCCCACTCCCCCCGTACATCCTGTGGTCTCAGCAAGCAGGTTTGGGGGAAAATAAAGCGAGGTGAAACAGATACATCCTCGGCAGGTAAAGTGTTCCACTCGGTCTGAGCCGAATGGACCTTTTTACTGTTATTATTCATTACATGCACATTGCACAAAACGATCTCGAGTGCTCGACAGAGAAAGAAAAAAAAATATATACTTTGCTATTAACACACACATGAAGTTAAAAGCTCACAATAGTCAACTTGGCATAATATGGGACCAATACGTTTGAATTGACCTATTTGACTTCAGATTTACTGTGATTTGCTTGTTGATTCATCAGAAATCCAAATTTCAGTCATGTGTTATTTTTATTGTATTTATTTTCTACTCGTAAAATGTTTCACACAAACAGACCATCTATTTCTCCAATTGGTTAAGCCACCTGTCAATCACGCCCATCTGAAACCGGGGAACACCATATGTATATAGCATCATCTTTGTAAACTTTGGTGCAAAAATGTGTGGTCAAAGTTAGAGGCGTCGACTAGAAGTGAAGTGGGGAGTAAAGTGGACATGCTATGGTTTGAATAGGCAACATTAATCATTCTTAAAAATCATACATGACAATATTAAAAATACAATACAAAACAATAGCTAGCTGGCCGATGCTATGTATAAAATATTCTATCTTAATATCTTCTTTGTTTACTTTTTTACATATTGGTATTTTAGTCAGTTATAGTTTTTACGAATATCAAAGTGTAACTTTGTTGGCAAAAGGTGAAAGAACTACTCACGCAATGAATCAGTTGTAATGGTAAAAAGCTCCAAAAATATTACCTTATTTTGAAGGACCAGCACCTGTATTTCCTGTTTTATTGACATCAACTTGACACTTTCCAGTCCTCGAGTGAAACAAGACCCCTGTCACCTCTCCAGCAAGCCCCACCTCAACGCAAGCATTACTTCCTCTTTATTCATAGTTATTTATAGAACATGATTAAAAAGCAATGATTTTCACAACAATTCCATGACGAAACAGGAAGCTTCATCACCACAGACATGATGGGACTGGAGAGTGAGACGCGACATGACGTGTTTCAGAGGCACAAGCAGCAGACTTTGTCTGAAACATGATCAATGAAACTATATCAGTGCTCGAACCCATTTTCATGAAACGTTGAATTTCGTTTTTTGGTTTGGTTTAAAACTACGATTTAAGTCATAAAACGAGCAGGTCAGATCCCTTCTCACCCTGGACACGGACTATTAGAGCCACTCCCCTCAGGCAGGAGGCCACTCCCCTCAGGCAGGAGGCCACTCCCCTCATGTAGGAGGCCACTCCCCTCAGGCAGAAGGCCACTCCCCTCATGTAGGAGGTCCATCCGGACCAGAACCTCCGCCACAAGAACAGTTTCTTTCCCTCTGCCGTTGGACTCATGAACACTTAATAATCATGTCAACCACTTGTTGAAAAAAATCACTATAAAGATTTACTTTACTTCTCGCGACAATTTGCAATATTATTTTTCATTTAACATTTATTTAAAAAAATAAAATAAAAGCTTTTTATATTTGTTAAGTAAATAGGAAAACAAGTTTCTATCAAATGAAGTAAAAGTTACATCCTTGTCATTGTCATTACTGCTACTGCAAAAACAGAATGTACAAAAGAAATCACAAAAATACAAAATGTAGAACTTTTTAACATTGAATAAAAGTCAAACAGAATTCTTTGCATCAAAACAGGCTGAAGCAACAAACAGCCAGAATGATCTTTGTACAACAGTTTGACTGATGTAGCCTAAAAACAGGCTGAAACAAGGTGTGTCCAACTGAACAGGCCAGATCCATGTGCACCAGGGCGAGAGCGGGTCTGCGCTGTGCTGACACCGATTTCATTCTGCTCAACATTGTTCTACGTCTCCAAAATCACTGATAATTAGAAAGAAAAAGAAAAGAAATATTAAAAGCTGTACAAAATCACATTTTTAAAAGGTCTGTACTTGTGTGATAATCAAGACACAACTTTGAATAAACATAAACACAAATCTGATCTTCTGAAAGGGCCAATATTTGCATTCAGTGTTCTGAGCCTTTAAACATGCTCAAGTGCATCTCATGTTCTAAACCTTGAGCCTTTCACACAGCAATTATTGGTTGTGGGCTTCTTCTGGCTACAGAAGGAATTCCAAAGGTGATTAACAAACGCTAGCCCCCCAACGTGCACATTCGGCCACAACGTTGGAGCAAATGCCTTTTGATGGCAGAAATAGTCTGGGAATGATTTGTGACCTTAAAAACAAGGTGTCTGAGCTCTGCATATAACTCAACTCAGAATGGATGTTTTGAGACCTACTAAACCGGGTTCATCACACAAACGGGACGTGTTTGATGAGAGTACAATGGTATTAAATAGTTCTAAGCGCCAGAAAATACATCTTGCAGAGTATGTGCAATTTACAATATCCAACCCCCGGGCTGTTTTGATTTGAACTTAGCGTAACAGTTTAGCTTCAAATGATTTACCTTGAGTGTGGGTTTTGTTGCATCCAATTCCAACAGTATCTTTAGAAAAACCTCACAGTACTTGAGTGCGGGTGGGTCGCGGGGTCAGGGCGTACGTCAGAGCCATTAGAAGCTTAAAATGTATTACGAGTAAAACCAGGTCTAAACCAGGTTTTCTAATAACATTATCCTTGAACGCTCACAAGGTGGAGACCACCTCAAGGTCTCCCCCTCATTCAGTCATTCTGCTCAACATTGTTCTACGTCTCCAAAATCACTGATAATTAGAAAGAAAAAGAAAAGAAATATTAAAAGCTGTACAAAATCACATTTTTAAAAGGTCTGTACTTGTGTGATAATCAAGACACAACTTTGAATAAACATAAACACAAATCTGATCTTCTGAAAGGGCCAATATTTGCATTCAGTGTTCTGAGCCTTTAAACATGCTCAAGTGCATCTCATGTTCTAAACCTTGAGCCTTTCACACAGCAATTATTGGTTGTGGGCTTCTTCTGGCTACAGAAGGAATTCCAAAGGTGATTAACAAACGCTAGCCCCCCAACGTGCACATTCGGCCACAACGTTGGAGCAAATGCCTTTTGATGGCAGAAATAGTCTGGGAATGATTTGTGACCTTAAAAACAAGGTGTCTGAGCTCTGCATATAACTCAACTCAGAATGGATGTTTTGAGACCTACTAAACCGGGTTCATCACACAAACGGGACGTGTTTGATGAGAGTACAATGGTATTAAATAGTTCTAAGCGCCAGAAAATACATCTTGCAGAGTATGTGCAATTTACAATATCCAACCCCCGGGCTGTTTTGATTTGAACTTAGCGTAACAGTTTAGCTTCAAATGATTTACCTTGAGTGTGGGTTTTGTTGCATCCAATTCCAACAGTATCTTTAGAAAAACCTCACAGTACTTGAGTGCGGCCACTACTCCTGCCACTGGGTCGCGGGGGTCAGGGCGTACGTCAGAGCCATTAGAAGCTTAAAATGTATTACGAGTAAAACCAGGTCTAAACCAGGTTTCTAATAACATTATCCTTGAACGCTCACAAGGTGGAGACCACCTCAAGGTCTCCCCCTTCATTTCAGTCAGAGCCTGACTAAAACACACCACATTTTGCAGCTTTAAGTAGACAATATGTTCCAGTTTCCTGTGTCTGCCTCCTCCACATCTGGCCCTGCCACTGCGCCTGCCACTGCTCCTGTCACTGCTCCTGCCACTGCCCCTGTCACTGCCCCTGCCACTACTCCTGCCACTGCTCCTGTCACTGCCCCTGTCACTGCTCCTGCCCCTGCCACTGCTCCTGCCACTGTCCTGACCTCTGCCACATCTGGCCCTGCCACTCTCGCTGCACTGCTCCTGTCACTGCTGCCTGCACTGCCTGCCTGTTTCCACTGCCCCTGCCACTACTCCTGCCACTGCTCGGTCACTGCCCCTGTCACTGCCTGCCCGCCTGCCCTGCCCCTTGCCACTGCCACTGCTTCTGCACTGCTCCTGCACTGCTCCTGCACTGCTCCTGTCAGCCTGACTCCTGCACTGGGCTCCTGTCCATGCGCTCCTGCACTGTCTGTCAACTGGCTGCCTGTCACTCCCCTGGGCCACTGACTCCTGTCCCTTGGCGTTACGTCACTGCCCCTGCTCATTGCCATGCTCCTGTCACTGTCCCTGCCTCCCTGCACTGCTCTGTCACTGCTCCTGCCACTGCTCCTGTCGCGCTGCACTCCTGTCACCCTGCCACTTCTCTCCATGCCTAGCGTCATGCTCCTGTCTCATGTCTCCCTGTCACTGCTCCTGCCCACTGCCCTGTCACTGCCCCTGCCACACTCCTGCCCACTGCTCTCACTGCCCCTGTCACTGCCACTGCCCTGTCACTCTCCTGCCACTGTCCTGCCACTGTCTGCCATGCTCCTGCCCCTGCCTCACTGCTCCTGTCACTGCTCCTGCCTCACTGCTCCTGTCACTGCCCCTGTCACGGCTCCTGTCACTGCCCTGCCACTGCTCCTGCCACTGCATCCTGCCACTGCTCCTGCCACTGCTCCTGCCACTGCTCCTGTCACTGCTCCTGCACTGCCCCTGTCACTGCCCTCCACTACTTGCCACTGCTCCTGTCATGCCCTGTCACTGCTCCTGCACGCTCTGCCTACTGCCTGACGCCCTGTCCACACTGCCCTGCACTGTCCTGACTGCTCCTGCCACTGCTCCTGTCACTGCTCCCTGCCACTGCCTGTCACTGCCCCTGCACTACTCTCCCACTGCTCCTGTCACTGTCACTGCTCCTGCCCCTGCTCCTGTCACTGCTCCTGTCACTGCTTCCTGCACTGCGTCCTGTACTGCTCTGTCACTCCCTGCCACTTCCTGCCACTGCTCCTGTCACTGTCACTGCCCCTGCCACTGCTCCTGTCACTGCTCTGTCACTGCCCTGTCAGTGCTCCTGCCCTGCCACTGCTCCTGCCACTGCTCCTGTCACTGCTCTGCCACTGCTCTTGTCACTGCTCTGCCACATGCCCCCCCCTGTCAACCCTGCCACTACTCCGCATGCTCCTGCCACTTCATCTGCTCCTGCCCCTGCCACTGCTCCTGTCACTGCTCCTGCCCCTGTCACTGCTCCTGTCACTGCTCTGCTCCTGCCACTGCTCCTGTCACTGCTCCTGTCACATGCTCCTGTCACTGCTTGCTCCTGCCACTGCTCCTGTCACTGCCCCTGCCACTGCCCTGTCACTGCCCCTGTCACTGCTCCTGCCCCTGCTCTGCCCCTACTCCTGCCACTGCTCCTGTCACTGCTCCTGTCACTGCTCCTGCCCTGCCCCTGTCACTGCCCCTGCACTACTCCTGCCACTGCTCCTGTCACTGCCCTCACTCCTGCCCTGCCACTGTCCTGTCACTCTCCTTCAGCTCCTGCCACTGCCCCTGCACTGCCTATCACCTGCCACTCTCCTCCACTGCCCCTGTACTGCTCCTGCCCTGTCACTGCTCCTGCCCTGCACTGCTCCTGTCACTGCTCCTGTCACTGCCCCTGTCACTGCTCCTGTCACTGGTCCTGTCCTCCACTGCTCCTGCCACTGCCCTGTCATGCTCCTGTCACTGCTCTCGTCACTGCTCTGCTCCTGCCACTGCTCCTGCCACTGCTCCTCCACTGCCCTGTCACTGCTCCTGTCACTGCTCCTTGCACCGCTCTGCCCCTGTCACTGCTCCTGTCACTGCTCCTGTCCCTGTCACTGCTCCTTCACTGCCCCTGTCACTGGTCCTGTCCACTGCTCTGCTCTGCACTGCTCCTTGCCACTGCTCCTGTCACTGCTCCTGTTACTGCTCCTGTCACTGCTCTGCTCCTGCCACTGCTCCTGCCACTGCTCCTTGCACTGCTCCCTGTCCACTGCCCCTGTCACTGCTCCTGTCACTGCTCCTGTCACTGCTCTGCTCCTGCCACCGCTCCTGCCACTGCTCCTGTCACCGCTCTGCTCCTGTCACTGCTCCTGTCACCTCACCAAAAATGCATTTGCACTGCTTGTTTTTGCACTCTATCTATATATTCAGTCAAAGTATTTGGTAAGTTTTTTTTAATCTCATTTAGTAACCAATGTTCTTTCATGCCTTATTATTATCATGTTGTTAATATTTTGCTATTATATTGTTATATTGTACCGAAGAAAGTTCCTAGATTGTGAATATTGTTTTTATTCACTGACAATGGCAATAAACCTTTTTCTGATTCTGATTTTGAATACAGAAAAACTGTTTACTTTTTGTGCTGTCAAATATCTTAGTCTAGTTTAACTTCCCGGAGCAGGAAGTTAAACTAGAAACTGACTGAATGCAATGATATATTTCAGTTCTAAATTTACACCTGAAAATATAACCGCATTCACTCAAAACAGTTGACTGTGTTAAGGACAAATGTAATTGTTTGCACTTTTAATCAAACCATAACATTGTTCCCTAATTAAAAACCTACCTGGAGTTGTAGTTAACTTCCTTCTCGCTTGTTTCATGAACCTTGTTTCAGAGGTCACATTCTCTGCTACTTCTCTGAGCCTCACAAAGCACTCAAATATCCCAAATTTGTGACATCCAAAGCAAATATTTGGATTCTCCTTAAAATATATACTTTCAATTATTTCAATAATTAAACATATTTACATTGAAAAAGCATTTTTGTTTTGTAAAATGATTGAACCGCTGCACTGTTTGACTATGGGATAAACTGCCATTTTCACCTTCTCTCATTCTCGCATTTTCCTGTTAGCAACGTGTTGACAATAGCTGCTACTTTTTTTTTTTAACAAACGTTTAACTCTCCACTGATGCCATAAGAGGGCGCCACACACCAAATTTCAAAAGCGAGAAGACCACAGCATTTCCATATTTTTCATAAGTTACAAAGTGACAAATACCGTGCATATGTTAAGTCTAAATATGTATCACGCCTATTTCTTCAGCAGGGCCAGACGCTTGTTGAAGTTCAAACAAACACGGCACAGTGTTGTTTATGTGTGTGAAGTGAGTGAAAGTTATTTTTGCCTGGACCCACACACACACACACACACACACACACACACACACAGAGTGGAAACTTGTGACGTGTTTAGAACTCACAGCTGACCAAGTTAGGAGAGCACGAAGCCCAACAAACCACCTACCCACCCAAGAAGGAACTCCACATTATACTGCGATGAGTAAGTATGCTTAATCAGGTTGTGCTCTTGTCATTTAGAGAGAAAAAATTGTCATAGTGTCCTTTGTGTGTTAATATATTTCTTCCTGATTTTTACTGTGTTCAAAATGTGAAAAACAGAAGTAGTTCATTTTAAACCCTTTGCAGTGATCCACCTTTGTGTCAAAGCATCCTAATTATTCACCGCGATGAGTTTACAGTGTTACAGCTTTCCAGCCCAGAGCGGAATTTTGCCACCACTGTAAAGCTAACAACTAACATGCTAAAAACGCACTTCCTGTTTTTCTGAGAATAAAACACTCTATAATCAGATGCAGACAGCACACAGTGATCTCATTTTCATTATGGCTGTACTGGGGCGGAACAGATTTGAGTTTACTCGGCCTCCAGCCCCTGTAAAGTGACAACAATCGTGCCAGTGAGATCGATTGAAAAATGCCACCACTTTTTGTCCCCATACAACAACAAAAATCACCTTAGTGCTTTTATGCTGACAGACAGGACATTGACGTTTGTGGCAGTTTTTGTTTTATGTAGATTTATGCCGGAATTACAGATTACTCACCATAAACACGAAGGCCAAATCTGACCTGTTCTCCAGACTCATTTTAAAATAGCAGTAATACTGTAAGATGCCTTCAAAAAGCTTGAAGTTGGTATGATGGTGTGTGTGTGTATTGTGATTATATAGGCAAAATGACATGTCTTCTCTTAGTAAAGCACTTAAATGTGCCATATCGACTGCATGTAGTTCGTGAGCCTTTGCCATTTGAGTATCTTGTGAAACCTGTCTGTAAATGTTGAGTATTTTTTTCCTTTGCTGCCACATGGTGCTTCACACTGCAGCTCTGTGCTTCACTGGCCCCTCCCCAACTCCTCCCGTCACACTGAGAAAAGTCCAAGTTTCAGAAAGAAGAGTCTTTCATCCTTCTCATGCGATGGTGGTATAGTGGTGAGCATAGCTGCCTTCCAAGCAGTTGACCCGGGTTCGATTCCCGGCCATCGCACAATGGGATTTTTTACAGAATGATTTTTGTATGTACGAGCTCACATATGTGTGTCATCTAATGATTTGATTACAGAGGCTATGCATATGTCCATATGTAGGCGTTACCTGTTACCTGTTGTAAGTCACTGGTCAAATGAAGAGTTCAGACAGATGCGTTGTAGCCATGTTTCTATTTGTTCTCTTTGGGGCAGATCAGTACTGTCTGAAAGAGTTTCCACTGTCTAAAATGAACCACACTGACCCATTTAAATGATCCAAAACAGACTCTGCAAGGTACTGCCTCTCAAAGGGGTCCAGCCTTGATCGGCTCCAGACTTTGGTTATCATGGAGCACGACATTGCCATGGCTGGATAAGAGACAATGCAGACAAAACAAGAAGCAAAAAAGAAGATATAATCAGAAAAAAAAAATCTCATCGAACACTGACTTGATCTTGTACACCTAATGAGAACGTACAACCAAAATCAGAAAGAGGTTTATTGACATTGTCAGTGAAGAAAATTCACAAACTAGAAACTTGTTTCGCCATTACGGTGCGATATACAACAATGAATGATAATAATAATAATAGCAAAATATATAAAATAAAGCATGCATAACGTTAAGAATTCACTAATAAAACAAAAATAGACTTAGCAGTACCACGAATAGTTGTTGATTGATATAATGAAGAGTTAGAAAATTAGAAAGATAATTTCGTCACTCCAACATGGAAGAATTACTAAAAGCATGGAAAATCTGTCCGATAAGGCTCAAACCATATACTATTCAAATTTGATAGAAGTTAATAAAAATAAGATTTCTTTTCAGCACTGTAGCCAGGCTAACAGTAGCATTTGTGGACTCCCCTTCTTGGCATGATCCACCTCCAGCAATTTTAGTCTTTCTTGGAGAGCTTTTAGCTTTTTTCCTTTGTTTCTTTTTTTTCCAGTTTCATTTTTTTCCAAAATGTTTTCCTTTAACAAAGGGTCATTAAGCATACAGGCATTAAACCTCCAAGTCTACAGTAATGTAGAGAGGAGCATGATCACTTAGGTCTATTGTGCCTATATCTGCCTCAGTGATCTGTCTTTATTGAAGATAAAGAAATAGTCTATTCTGGAATGGATAGCATGGGGATTAGAAACATTTATTTATTGGCGTGCATAAGGGTTCTTCTTCCTCCAGATGTCAATCAATCCTTTATTCTTCATTATTTTAAGGAAATTCTTATTTATTGTTCCTCCAGTGTCTCTTGAGTTTGACACGTCTAATGTAGGTTGGATGCAAGAATTCCAATCAGATTAGGGTTCCCTCAGAGTGGTTTACAATCAGGTCCATAATATCTGAGTAGAAGGTGATATCACTCCCTGGTGGAGCATACACATTCAGCAGAGTAAAAACATTCCATGAATAGTTCTTCTCCTTTAACACTAGAACTCCCAATTGTACGTCTAATTACTCTGGTTACGTTGCACTTTCAGATTCATCAGCTCTTAACTTTTCCTTTAAACTTTGTGTATATCATCCCCATATTGCAATTCAATTGAAATAAAAAACATTCTGAGTAATTCTAACTCCCACGCCCGTCAATTTCATGGCTCTATTAATAGCATTGTAATATTTTGCTGCGAATGACAGTGCTGCGCGAGCGTCGCGTCACCTTTAGTGTTTCTCACAGCAAAGCTAAAGGTAAAATAGATTTGAAGCAATTATCCGTACAACAGGCCCTGGCAATGCTTCAAAACCTTGATGAGGTTGATGCGGGTGGTGAAGGCGAGTCAGACGAGGACTCGTGGGTTTTGGGCAGCTCAGCCGAATCAGGAAGTGATTCGGAGGACGAAGAACAAGCCCCCACAAAAGGAAGCCGGTCAAATCTCCCTGGCAGCAGATCTGTTGTAAATGTTCAAGGTATTTATGACAAAGTAGTAGTATATAGTTACTATACTAAAGTATATAGTTATGGCATTTTAGGCTGTCGAGATCAATAAACTAAGCGCCTGTTGCTTCAGCTGCCCTGGTAACGTCGCCGCACGTGAGCATTCTTGGCAACAGCGACAATATTCAAGGTATTTCCAGTGTTTTTATAACATTTGGCTGGCTTTTTTTAAGAAGGTGGGTCCAGATCAATGAATGAATACGCGTTTATTCTCTGTAACAGCGGCTTCGCAAACGCAAACAACACTCCTCCTCCTCTTCCTCCTTCTTTCGCTGAGGCTGGTCAACTTCGGCTCTCTGAATAATGATAATATTCTTTAAACACGCTAATAGACCAATGTTTAGAGTGTTAGAAGAAGCATTCTTTTGATTACGCCAGAGCGCAACCGTCAAATTGACGGCTTGAGAGTTCTAGTAGGTTTAAAATTCTGGTTGTCCTCTGGTAGACCACCAGGTATGCCACCACATTTGCATAGACCTGTGCACACCAAATGTGCCTTTGCACACTTGAACCAACCAGCACATGCTACTCTGCATCCACACTTGATAAGTTCATAGCAGGTGTCCTTAGCCTGGAGGTGAGTGGCTCACAGTGGAAACCACTGCGAAGAATGACATGGTGTCGCATCCAGTAACAGCATGGAACATTGGCAATGCTGATGCTTTCTTTGAACCCAACGATGTTGCTAAGGAGTGTGCAGGAAGGTTGCGCAGATTTTTACCCATTTCATGCATGATCCAAAGCTCATCCACTGGAAGAGATTTCGCAACTGACATGGCAGTACAACCACATCAGGGTAATTGCTTCTGATCTTTTTTCGCTGATGCTGGCATCTCTCATGCCTCCTAGTGACAGCAAGGAACAATACCAATGAGATGGCGGTTCCATGGAAAGTCTTGAGTTTGTTCCTTCAGATCTGTTGAGAAGTAGAGAAACAGTGTTGAAAACAATCAGGTGGGCAATGTCAAGGCCTGCTTGAAATTCACTATTCTCTATGCTGGTGGCTGGACCTTTGGTGTTCATAACTACCAAAGTGTTCAATGTTGCAGGGACAGCATCTTGCTGAAAACCGGGGGCAAACAATCCATCAAACGAATTTGTTGTCCGAAGAATGTCCCGGCCGGATGATGTTGGCTGTTTTGGCTAGATACAAGGCCTCATCATCTTTCCATATTCTACGCCCATTTCTTTAAGCTTTAAGGAATATAAAGTAATTAAATCTGACTGTACCACAGGATCAGACGAACTGCTGGACTCCGATGCTTCCGGCTTTAACTGATTTGCTGGATTATACAATGTTGCTAAGCATTTTGCATGGTACTTCACCTCAATTGCCATTAGATCCCCTACAGAGAGCTTTGCAATCATCTTAGAATCTTTCAATCCTCAGTGCCATCAGAGAAGGTCCCCTAAGAAGGATCTCGGGAGAATGGGCTCATCTCTGGGCTAAGTGTGCGAAGTGTTCATTAATTTCCAGAAAATGGTTCAATGACACAGTTTCATTCGCACAAACCTTCATCTTAACAAGCAAAATTTATTTTTAATAAATGAACTACTTCAGATATTTAATCATAGAATCAATGGCCATTTTAAGGCTATCCGCAAATAGTTTAAGACATAAAAGAAAAGCAAAGAAAATCATTTCAGTCATATGCACAGCTAAACAAAACAATTTTTAGCTTAGATTTGAACATTGCCAGAGTAGAGGCCTGTCTCACATCCTCAGGAAGACTGTTCCAGATTCTAGCTGCATAAA
Organism: Chaenogobius annularis; assembly: GCA_015082035.1. NCBI lineage: Eukaryota > Metazoa > Chordata > Actinopteri > Gobiiformes > Gobiidae > Chaenogobius > Chaenogobius annularis. Next base: position 431,232 of record BJKM01000065.1, on the reverse strand, counting down.
ACCCCATGTTTAGTCCTGATTCTGGGCACCAGCAGGAGGCCGGTCCCTGAGGTCCTCAGTGTGAGATGGTTCATATGGCACTAACATGTCCGAGATGTACTTTGGTGCTAGGCCATGGAGAGACTTGTGTACAAGCAGAACTGCTTTGAAGCCTATTCTCTGAGCCACAGGGGGCCAGTGCAGAGACCTGAGCACAGGACTAATGTGATGGTACTTCCTGGTTCTAGTCAGGACCCGGGCAGCAGCGTTCTGGATGTACTGCAGCTGTTTTAGGTACTTCCTGGTTCTAGTCAGGACCCGGGCAGCAGCGTTCTGGATGTACTGCAGCTGTTTTACAGCTCGTTTGGAGAGGCCAGTGAGCAGGCCGTTACAGTAGTCTAATCTACTAGAGATAAACGAATAAGTCTCTCCAAGTCTGGTTTACTTTTGATTTTGGCTATGTTTTTTAGATTGTTAAATAGCTGCTGATGTTATTGATTCGACGTGGCTATTAAAATTCAGGTCTGAGTCCATTATTACCCCCAGATTTCTAACTTGATTTGTAGGCTTTAGAGCGAGACTCTGGAGGTGACAAACCCACAATCATAGTGTCATTTTTTTAAATCAATATCAAATTTGAATGTCACCCTTTCATAAGTGGGAGGACATGAATAACATTGCAGTACTTGTACTAGTAAGAATCCCCTACAGTGTTTTACGCTATAGCATAAAAAAAAAAAAGGTAAAGATTAAAAAGGACAGAGAGAAACAGAGAGAGAGAAGGGAGGGAAGGAGAGCGAGGAAAAGAGAAAGCCCGCTCTTATTGCATCGTAAATTGAGAATACATGTTCTTCTTTATAGTCTGTGATAATTGAACATTACTTTCCAAAAATAGTTATTTTAGCAGTAATTTAGCTCCTAGGGGTGTTACTAATCTGGCAAAGGCTCATGCTTCTATCATAAAAGTGAAAATTGGGAACTTTTTTGGTCCTTAACAGCTCCACTAAATAGAAAGATATCAGCTGTAAAAATTTGACCAGCGTGAGCGTTAACGGGAGAGGTTCCTCTTCTAGTGTCAGTTAGGTGAAATGCACGCCCACCAGGGGCTGCAGGTACTGGGGGTGCAGCAGCTTGCCGTAGTAGGGGTAGTGCTGCAGGGGGAAGCCGCCTTTAATAACTGTGTTACTTTTAATGGTGGTTGGCAGCCAACTGGAAAGGTGCATTTACCCCCACCTACTGTAATTGTATGTCTTCAATGTATGTGTTTTATGCTAAATGGTAAAAAGAAAGGAGAGAGAAAGAGAGAGAGAGAAAAAGAGAGAAAGAGAGAGAGAGAAAAAAGCTTCGTCCTCTTTGGTCTTCCCCACTCTTTAGTTGTTGTTGGTACTGCCAACGGTGGCAGGCAGCCAACCAACCGATCAACCGCAAAGGCGCATCCTTCCTCTTCTTCCTTGGCTTTCCACAGCATCTATAGTGCCACATCACCGCCACCCACTGTAGTTGTGGCTCTTGGAATCACTTTCACTGTTGTCACCGTCCTCCATGGCAGTCGGCAATAGAGCGTGCAACACTACAACGACGCACCCAACTCTACAGTCTTCTCATTAACCCTGTGTTACATCAGTAACTAAAGCCTTACATTACCCCTGTGACTGGATCGTAAGAAGATTCCGCAGATTGAATTCCTGCCTATTAGTCTGAAACCATAAAGCCAATTCAGTTCTTTATCTTTCATATGCTGTACAGTGAAGCAGCCCACGCTTTCTGGTTCTTGAAAGTGATTACACAAACCGGTGGGATGTTTGCCTATCCTACTCAGTGACCAATTGAGTCCAGTGTGGCCCATTCTCATGCGAGCAAAGGCTCTCTCTTCCCCTGCATTCCTGCCCATGGATCTGCATGGGCAGGACACAACACTACTCTAGCTGATACAGATGTCGTCACTTGACTCTTAATAATGGGCTTGATTTCATGTTTGCCTATTTCAACCAGTACATCAATTCTTAGCCAGCAAATCAGCCATTTCACTACCATCCACCCCAGCATGTGCAGGAACCCAAATGAAGACAAATGTCCTCCCTGGACAGAGAGAGTATCAGATAGAAGATGCTGTATAGAATATCCTGTCTGCAAACAGATTTTCCTGATTTAATGCTTTGCAGTCCAGAGAGGCTGTCAGAAGCTATCGCAACGTTGGCACACTGCAAGGTAGACTCAGCCCACTCCATCGCCAACCGTATTGCTGTGAGTTCCGTGGAGAAGACAGTAAGATTTGTTAACCTCAAGGTCAGGTATGAAAAAGGCAGCGCCTGTTAGCCCACTCACGGGATCCTTAGATCCGTCACATTTCCTTCACAGGGTGTGTGCTTGTATGTCCTTGCACATTTACCCAATAAGCTAACATAAACTCTAACCTCCGGATCCGTAGTGGCATTTCTCCAAATTCAACCTGCATCGCAGAGACACAGGAAGACATAAAAGCCCTACAACAGATACGGAAGGCTTGGGCTTGTTCTACATCAAGTTTCTTCAAGTTATATTCAGCTGAAGACACCTAAGCAATACAGCCATAATCAATAGCCGCTCTCTTAATAGCCCAGTATTCAGGGGCGATTTTCTGCTAGCTCCCCAGTCCCTGCCAGACAGGAAACCTAGCAGATTATTCACTTTTTTGCATTTATCTCTCTGTTGCCAATTAAGCTTTCCGTAAAAGATTACTCCTAGGAATCTGCTCTTCCCTGACCTGTTCAAGTACCTGCCCATGCAGTTTAAGAGACATTCTTATGCCGATTAGAAAAACAAATCAGTTGGGATTTCTGTACGGACAACTTAAAACCCCAATTCAAGAGTCCACTGCTCCAGCTGCTGTATTGCTCTTTGCATTTTCTTCTCAATAACTTGGAAATTTCTGCCTCTCACCCACAATGCACCATCATCAGCATAAAGGCTTCTTCCAAGGCTGCCCAAACTTCCTTGTGGGATTCCATTTTCTACCTCATAAACCTCAGCATAAACTGTGCCTACTCTGAATTTGAATTCTCTGGCCAGACAAGAAACTCCTTTCCCAGTTAAACAACTTTCCCTTCACACCACACGCACGCAACTTGATAAGAAGCCCTTCCTTCCAAACCATATCGTATGCTTTCTCTACATCAAAGAATACTGTAATAACGTTTTCTCTGTTAGTCTTGACGACTTGGACTTCAGATTCCAAGCATAACATTGAATCCATGGTATTTTTTCCCTTGCGGAAGCCACTCTGGTGAGTGGAAAGCAAATTCTGACTTTCCAAGAAGTAATTCAACCGCTCGGTAACCATGCACTCCATGGTTTTCCCTAGTTGCAACGTCAAGTCGATTGGCCTATAGCTTGATGGGTCAGACGGGGGTTTGCTTGGCTTCAGGACCGGTACCACAATAGATTGTTTCCAAGCTAACGGAACACATCCTGTATCCCAGATTAGATTGAATAGATTTAGGAGGCTCAAATAAACTGAAGGGGGGGTCAAGGTCATTTTGCGTTGAAGGCTGGGGATTATTCTATTCAACATTCTGTGCCAGAGTATTATCTCTGCACTGCTTTGCTGCAGGTAAGAGATTGTCAGAGCTGTGCAACGACAGAAAAGTACTAGCCAACAACTCAGCTTCATTAACATGGCTGACTGCTTCAACATGGTTCTTTACTCGAACTGGCATCTCATAACTGCGCTTAACTCCACTCATACGCTTGATCAGGCCCTAGACATCACCAAGTCTCTGTAATTAACTTGTCACCAGACTGTATTTGTAAACAGTTTCAGTAGCTATGATTTCATTTGCATTTCATGTCACATAACTCAAGGTTACTTAATGTAACCCCTGATCTTTGATAATAGACTGGTGTTTCACTATGGAATCGCCTTCGGTGAGACCAACCATGGAAGCTCCAATGGCACCACGTCCGTCCCTGACAGACAGGATGATTGTATCTCGGGCTACGCCCCCTCTTATTATACAGTCGTCCTCTTAATACCCTATCATTCTATATCGATTTGTTCACGCTCCTGAAGCAGAAGGTCACCGCTGTGCCAGACCATGACCTCAAACAGAGCCAGATGCCTTGGGTTTTAGGACCACCTGAGCCAATGACGGGCTAGAGTCGCAAAGCCCAACTGACCGCAGCACATATGTCCTGTACAGATACCCTTGAACAGGGCCCAGGAAGTAGCTACACCCCTGGTGGAGTGTGCCCTTAATCCCTGCGGGCGTGCCATGCCCCTGCAGGCATAAAACAGAGATATAACAGCTATAGGCCAAATCCCAGTGGTGGCTGGTCCATTAAAGCCGATTGGGCTACGCCCCTCCTCTCAATCAACCAATTATTATAAATGGTATTCAACAATTTTTTAAATCTAAAAACAACATAATCTGTTCAGAATTATGTTATATCATTATTAGTTTAAATATGTAAAAGAATAAAAAATATATATATAGGATACTCAGTCTGCGGTCTGCTGCATCTTTTTTCAACGTATGTCGTGGGGCTGTTTGAAAATTGCCCATGAGCCAGGTAGAAAAGCGATGGGAATCTTTAGCCAATCAAATCCTAAGAAAAGACTATATCATCTATATCATCTCAATATCATTGAGATTTTTGTTTTGCGGTTTACAATCTGATATTTTATAAAGTGTAAAATGTAATTTTATGTGAAATATATTTTCTCACAAATGGTATCTGCCTCTCAGTCATAGTATTACCATTACCAAAAGTGGAAATAAAGTTAGTTTACTTCATTAATTCAGTTGTAAATGTGTATTTATAGTCAATGTAAAATATTCACTTTTAGACATAAAAAAATAAATAGCCCCCCTATATTTTGCATCACCAGCTGCAACTGCCGGATCCACCTTTGACTGGACTGACATTATAAAATCAGACATATGGAAAAAATGACTTCTAAACTAGACTTGAAAATTGACAAATTTGAAACATTTTGGGCGAGATGGGACGTGTATGTTGGACTTGTTAGGCCGTAACTTTATTAATGTTTTATCATATAATTAAATCTATATAATAACCATTATAAGTATTTTTTATTAGTTGTACTATTAATATTTTTCCTTGCTCTCAGGTCATGCACCCTGTTATTATATTTTGCGTTTAATTAAAATCCATCCATCCATCCATCTTCTTCCGCTTTATCCGGGGCCGGGTAATTAAAATGAAAAACTTTAATTTATTAAACATTTTAAATCAAACACATGAAAGTAGGTGGTTATACTGCAAACTGTAGTCTATCATGGTTAGTCGTTAGACTGTATGAACCAATGTTTGGAGCTTAAGCCGAACTGGTTTGTTCTGGTAGGGGCTGCTCGTCGTAACATGTTAGCAGAACCACACACTGCGTCTGAACCGTCAACAAATGACTGTGGTCAGAAAAAGGGCTGCCATGACGCGATAGCCCCAATATAACACTGATTAGCAACTTGATGCTAAAAAGAAATGCTTGTTTGAGTAGCAACTTGCCAGGAAAACGACACTAAAGTCAACCCACCCGGTGAAAAAACAACTGACGCCTTGGCAGTAGGGTATTAAGAGGACGACTGTATAATAAGAGGGGGCAGAGCCCGAGATACTGTCATCCTGTCTGTCAGGGGCAGGTGTGGTGCCTTTGGAGCTTCCCAAGATGATTCCCATAGTGAAACACTGGACATAGAATAAGAACTTAAAATAAAATGTTTGTAAAAATGTATGTTAATGAGGCCAGTGATACCTGGTGTTTTCACGAGTGTCTGGCTGCAGACCTTCACCCAGAGTCCCCTACCTGCAGACCTTCACAAGGACCCTCACGAGACCTTTATTCACAGGTCCCTGATTATTTTTCATGAGCTTACTCTGTAAAAGTTTTTTAGAGACACTTTTTATTATCGGTTTCATTAGCCTGCTGTAATCAAAAGTTATTTTAGCAGTAACTTGGCTCCCAGCCTCGTTTCCATGTTCTGACATGCGGAGAACTCAGCTCCAGTGTTGAATTCAGCTTGGTTCCATATCCTAAAATGTTAGTCCTAGGGGTATGACTAATCGGGCAAAGTTTCATGCCTTTGTCATAAAAGTGAACAATTGAGCCTTAACAGCTCCACTAAATAGAAAGATGTTCTCGCAGTTGGTTCTTGACACATCGGCTGAGCAGAAGTTTGTTCGACAGGGCTGTCCTTCAGTAGGCTGTGATTGGCTAAACCAATCCAAATTACAATTACACATTAAACACTTCCTTATTCTCAAAACTGTTAATGCTGAAAGTCTTTTATGAGTAAGGAGACAAGCGCTCTTTTTCCCCCTCTACCCCTCTTATACGTCCGCGCCCCCTCCATATATCATTGCATTTTGCACGCCTAAATTCAGTTCCTCATTTCGGCTCGTTTCCGTGAATAGGTGACTGATTGTAATAAACATTAAGCATTTTGAAGCCTAAAATACAGAGAACAGGTATGCACATCTGACCAATTAGAAAAAGTGGACCAATTTTACGCAGACTGGGACAAGGATTTTGGTTAAATGTTTCGCAGATAGACGTTCTTCTCTGAGCGCATGCAAGTCTGCACGGTCCAGTGTAGTCCAGACCGCGCAGTAATAGTTATCCAACACAGGAGGTGGAGGTGTCCAGAAAAGAGCTTTAAGAGCTGAGTGCGTAACGGCGCTGCGCTGTTTACGTGAATGGGGAAAAAATAACCACGATTTGTGCTATTTATACCCATGAAGGTTGTTTTATTGATTACCTCATCCATGTGGGGATAGTAACATGACTCCAGTGCACTAGTTTTGAAGTGTATTCGTTAGGATTCTTGCCATTCACAGAATGCAACAGACCACGCCCTCAAGTTGCTTTACTCCACCTCATATTTTGGCATGATCACGCCTCTTGTTTAGAAGTCCGCCCCTTCCGCTGTCATCAATTGCACCGACTTCAAGGTGTGACACAATGAGCTCCACTGCACCCACGTTAACACTACCTCCTGAAAAGATGGAAGTCAGGGTTGGCTTGACAGCTTACTCCTAAAACCGGGGTGAAGTGTCAGTAAATACCGGTGATTTCAAGTTGATTTAAAATCTGTTGAGTCTTTTATTATTCTAAACTACTGTAAGCCTATGTTTAGCCTAATAATAATATATTATAATTTGCGGTAACTAAAATGGCCTTACCGGAGTATAAATATGCGGTATTGTTACCACAATAGCACATGTGATACATGGGCAAAATATGCTTTCTGCATATTTTTACAGTGGTTGTTACCGCGGGTAATTTACTGGCAACAAATCGCCAGTAAACAAGGGCAAAATGCCCTTACCACTGTAAAAATATGCGGTAAGGCCATTTTGCCCTTGTTACCGCAACAGCACATGTGGTACATCTACCGTAAGTAGACTGCCGCAACTTACTGGCAACAAATCGCTACTTACTCGCAACAAATTGCCAAAGTTTTTATTTCTTTTTTTTATAAATCTATGTGTATTTTTAGTCGCTGCTCAGGTCAGGAGTTGTTGATGGTGAACTTGACGTTGAAGCGTCCCTGGTATCGGTCCTTTTCGCTGTAGTTGATGTTTGCGCCAAACACTTTGCACTCAATGGCCAGTTCCTCCCCAAGTGTCAGGTTGGTGAACTGCACAGCCACTAGGGGCTGCAGGTACTGGGGGTGCAGCAGCTTGCCATAGTAGGGGTAGTACTGCAGAGGGAAGCCGCCTTTAATACCATGGTATTTAATCTCTCCAATCTTATTTTTGTCCTCCTCTCTCTTGTTCTTGCAGAAAATGGGAATCAGATTTGGATTAAAATTTGACATGTTAGGTTCAGGGATGGAGTCATTAGAGGGAGCACGTGGTTTGAAGTTTACGATCCTGTTGAGCTTGACGATGAGGCAGGGTTTTCCGTCCTTGAAGCCGTAGTGGGGATCGGTATTGCCAGAGCAGGGGCCGAGCCACGAGCGGTGGAAGCTGCAGGCTTTCCTCTGGCCCTGGTCGCTCTCCAGGTTGCCACGCTCTTTGTATGACAGAGGATCAAGTCCACAGTTTTCATAGTTCATCTCCCCCGTCTGCAAATTGTCATTGTACATTTTAAGCAGGTTCGCCACGCTGTCAATATATTTGGTGAATGAATCTGGGTCATTCATATTGAAGGTTATTTCTGAGTTTTCGAAACGCGGTGTGTGTGATAGACCTGGAGGTGCGACTCGGTCCTGGTAGGTCGGTTTGTAGTTGCTTAACATGGCCAGCATTGCCTGAATGGTCCCGATGAAGATCCCAGCCAAACATCCAAAGAAAATGATGTAGAACAAGGTGATTTTAGCCCAACCACTCCTGGTACGTCCTAAAATCTCCTTTCTTTCTGAATTCCATATAAATGCTTTCCATCCACCTTCATTTTCTGTATTTGACGACATACTCCCAGGTAAAATCCCCTTTGTGCAGCGGTGTGGCGGTCTTGATGGCGGATCGTGTAGAGTGCCAGAGCACATATAGCCCTATACTCATAAGGTGTAGGGCTATATGACATCATCATTCTAATGACGATGTCATCAAGCAAGAACACAACAACAGAATGCTCTTTTTCAGTCGGCTGCCGGACGCCATTGGAAGTAACACAACAACAGCAACAACAAAGTCTAAAGAAGGGCTGTAATATAACACTATGGATACCAACCGCCATAAAACACCATCGAAGAAGAATAAAGTCTAAAGAATAACGTCTAAAGACTAAAGAATGAAGTCTGAAGTCTGATGTCTAAAAAATGGAGTCTGAAGAATAAAGTCTAAAGAATAAAGTGTAAAGACTGGCGGTAATGTAAGACTATGGATACCAACCGCCATAAAACAGCACCGAAGAAGAATCTGGTCGTCAAGGCATCAATTATTTTATATATGCTGTAGCTATTGATTATTTTAGAAATCAAGTAATCCATCAATTATTGTCTTCGTTTAATCGAGTTATCGGTTAATATTTTTTTACATTCCGGAAATCATTTTTAAAAACATATTCTCATTTGTTTAAATAAACATTATAGTTCATGGTAATACCAAATAACAAATAAGGAGTTTCTTGTTACAGTAACTATGAATTCATGAGCATTTTATGTCAGATAACTTAAAATAATAAACTTGTTTGTAAAACTTCGTCGTTCCATGCGCGCCATATGCCAAAGTTTCATGCGTTTTTTAAAAATATGTAAATTAAACAAAGCATCCAGGCAATTAAATAATAATAAGGTTTTTTGGAAACAAATTACTTGATTTACTCAATCAATCGTTTCAGCACCAACCTAAAGTTTAATGTGCATAAATGCTTCCCATCCACCTTCATTTTCTTTATTTGACGACATACTCCCAGGTAAAATCCCCTTTGTGCAGCGGTGTGGCGGTCTTAATGGCGAATCGTGTAGACCAGTGTTTGTTTTGACTGTCCCTTGCACACACTCAGAAAGTGTAGGGCTATATGACATCATAATTCTATCTTTTTCTTTTTTTACGAGTCTAAATTTAAACTTATATTTTAACATACTGTAGTTACGAATTTTATTTTTATTTTCTTATTGTTGAAGAGAACTACATATTATGCATCGATCATATATTCGCCATTATACAATGCATTGATCTTGTATTCACTATTAGACAATGTTATGCTGCTCTTGGTGCTGTGCTTTTCCACTCTGACCCCAAGGTTTGACCAGTCTCAGGTTACACGAGCAGACAAAGAGAAAAAGGTGTAATGCTAATTTCCAGTATTATACACCCCGCTAATTTACAATGCATAAACTTGAAAATACAACAACATATTTGACTAGACTTGAAACTTTATTTAAAAGTTGCCCACTGCTCCCCTTGTCTTGTGTCTTTGCTGTCTTTTGCTGTCTTTTGCCCCCACTATTGTTAAAACGTACCTATCAGACTGTATATGATTACTATTCACACAAACCACTCACTCTTATTAAATAAGTCTGAAAGTCTAAAGAGAACCAATCTACCCCTTCACTTGTGACACATTGGTTTAGTCCGTGGCGTGGTGACGTGCACTGCCGCCTCACGTGCTTCTGTGCCGCTACATTTGTTTACACTTTTTTGCACGGGGCAGAGCTTCGGAGGAAACGTTTCTCTTGAACCGGCACCTGCATTTAGCTAAGTCCAGCAGAGCCTCGCTACTTATAAGTATCATTCAGGACTTCAGTTTGACTCATGCACTTCCCCATTACTTTGTATAATAAACAAGTTTGGATAGTGATTACAGTAATGTCCAAACAAGGCGAAAAGACGACCAAATATAAGGTCCTATTAAAATCCGCCTGTCCGTCCGAGGGAGTCGGATCTCTCCTTCACTGTGGAACTTCTCCAGGTTTCTACTTTTTCCCAAAGAGGTTTGGGAGTTTTTCCTGACCGAGAAAGAGGGTCTAAGGACAAGGACAGGGGGGCTTGGGACATCTGTCTAAGGACACGGGACGCTGGGACATTACCAAGTCCCTATGAACACTGTTTAGTCTGTTTTTATTCTGTTTTTTCCACTGCAGCCCCTCGAGGCAACTACTGCTGTGATTTTGGGCATTACAAAAATAAAATGAATTGAAAATTGAATTGAATATTTCATCTCGCTAAAACGCCTAGTACGTTTCACGCCGAAGCAAATGTATTGCCTTAAACCTTGAAGAGTTTTTATAGCTTAATGTCGTAGGCACGGGATCTTGAAAAGGGAGGAGGAGACTGGACTCACAAATCCTAAAATCTACGTATCAGGTAAGGTTCGGTTTAGTGATTTAGAAGTCCTGCCAGAGGAAACGATGAGTATAGGGCTGCAGCTATCGATTATTTTAGTAATCGAGTAATCTATCGATTCTTTTCTTCGATTAATCGAGTAATCGGTAAATTTTTTTGTACATTCAGTAAACCATTTAAACATATTAAATCATTTTTTAGATAAAAGTTATAGCTCATAGTAATAAACAAATACAAAATAAGGAATTTCTGCTTAAAATAACACATTTTAGTCTTAATTTCATATAAATTTGTCCCCAAAACAGCAACATTTCACTTCAGTCCAAACTGTTCTGTTTGTATATAAAGAATATATATAAAAGGACTTTATTAACTTGTCATAGACTGTAAACAGTTACAGTGGCTCTGTCACATCACTTAAAATAAGACATTTGTTAAACGTTATGTTGGGTGGGACCGGTGGTCCTGGCGTTTTGAGCATTTTGCGTTTTCGACGTTTTGCCTCGTCTGCGGGTCACTTTCGCCTCCGCGTCTCGGACTTTCTGTTTCACAACAGATTATTATAACATAACCGCGGTCCTCCGTGCTGTTTCCATGTGCATTGGCTGTTTAAAAGTACGACTGTGACTGGAAAGCAGAGTTGAGTGGGGGAGCGCAGGGTCCGCGCGGTGGCGTGTCGACGGTGCGGGGGCTGGGGTGGGCGGAGCTAGATGCGGTGTTTAGAGTTGCAGCTCGGGATTATTATAATGGCTCTTTCACTCATCAAAACTCTTCCGATTCGCACTTGTGAGTTTAAAACGCGCCGCTCTCTTCCTGTTGCGCCTTCGTCAGAGCGGAACAAGCTCCGTGTGAAACAAAAGCGCCACAAGTCGTTCCGTGCGCTCCGCGCGCCACAGATTCACGTGTTTTTGATTAAATATGCAAATTAAACGAATCATCGAAGCAATATGATAATAATCGAAGCTTTTTTGTAATCGAATTATTCGATTTATTCGAGTAATCGTTGCAGCTCTAGATGAGTATGCGCCCGCTGGGAACAAGAACTGAGCTCGGAAGTTGATGTTCCAATATTTGAGTAATTATAGCCCGTTACAAACACCTCCTGCGTGACCCGAATTTGGGTTCTCGAAACTTACGCAATTTTAAAGTCGATGTGCTTCGTGTGCGCGCTGATTTATCGTAACTATTAAACATTAACGCTAATGATGACTGAAACAGCCAATATACAGCCTACGTGATTTCATACGTTACAAACTTGTCTATGTCCTTTTATAATTTTCCACAAAACATCAACACAAATTCCACAACACAACACTCTTTATCCAATTGGAGGCATTGTTTAAAACACATTAAGTGATCAAATGTAGATTCATATAACGCTGTGAGGACTGGTGAAGCTTCTACAGAGTTAACAACACACTAAATCCTCCTGTGTAGCCAGCTGTTGGAAACATTTTTCTTCTGAACTGCATCACATTTTACAAAATAATAATACATTTTCAAGCGAATCAGAATCACAAAAAGGTTTATTGTCATTGTCAATGAAAAGAATTCACAAGCATAGTAACTTGTTTCGGCATTAAAGTGCAACATAAAACACAGAGCAATAATAAAAAAACATATCTGTAATCAAAAGGAAATGCATTAGATTTAAAATGACTATAGTATAAAATAAAAACAGACTTACTATGTACACAAGAATTTACAGTTAAATTTACAGTTTTGAGTGCAGAAAGTGACAGTGCAGTGAGAGATGAATAGTTGCAGTTAAAGTGTTTAAAAAAGGTGTTTAAAAAGTGTTCATGAGTCCAACGGCAGAGGGAAAGAAACTGTTCTTGTGGCGGGAGGTTCTGGTCCGGATGGACCGTAGCCTCCTGCCTGAGGGGAGTGGTTCAAATAGACCATGTCCAGGGTGAGAAGGGTCAGCTGTGATCCGACCTGCTGTCCCAGAGCCCTGGAGACGTACAGGTCCTGCAGAGATGGAAGTCTGCAGCCGATCACCTTCTCAGCAGAACGCACAATGCGCTGTAGTCTCTGTTTGTCCCTGGCTGTGGCTCCAGCGTACCACACGGTGATGGAGGAGGTGAGGATGGACTCAATGATGGCCATGTAAAACTGCACCATCATCTGCGATGGCAGCTTGGCTTTCCTCATCTGCCGCAGGAAGTGCATCCTCTACTGGGCCTTCTTGATGAGGGAGCTGATGGAGGGCTCCCACTTGAGGTCCTGGGTGATGGTGGTGCCGAGGAAGCGGAATGAATCCACGGTGGTGGTCTACAGACCTGTTGGCTCTGTAGGCGAACTGCAGGGGGTCCAGCAGGGAGAAGAAGGTGATAGACTGTTTACAAAAGCTTGTAAAAGAGGAGGTGATAGACAGGCTTCTGTATTACAGACTGTATCCTGGGGAAGCTATTCCATGCATTTATGGACTCCCCAAAATTCACAAAGAGAATGTTTCCACTCAGACCCATTGTGTGCAGCACAGATTCCATCACATACAATGTGGCCAAGCATTTAACAACCATCTTGGCACCTTTGGTGGGGAACTCGGAACATCATGTGGAAAACACACACACTTTTGTGGATAAAGTGAGACATCTCCAAATGGATCCAGATGACCTGATGGTTTTTATGATGTTGCGTCCCTCTTCACCTGCATCCCGACCTCTGAGGCAGTAGCAGCGGTTAGGATGAGGCTGCTACATTGAGCATTTTGACTTGCTCCAAGTCTTTTGGTACCATTACGTGGATGACACTTTTGTGACAATTAAGAAACAAGATCCTTCTCAGAGCACATCAATGCAGTGGACCCGCATACCAGGCTTACAAGAGAAGATGCTAAGGAGAACCGCTTGGCCTTTCTTGATTGTTCCACTATCAGAGGAGAAGACGGGAAGCTCCAGACAGAAGTATATAGGAAACCCACACACACTGATTCAGTACCTGCTCTTTGGCTCTAACCACCCACACTACAGCACAAAAAGCTGGGAGTGATCAGAACACTACAACACAGAGCACAAGCGGTGCCCACCAGCTCAGAGGGCAAGAGGAAAGAGGATAAACACGTCTGGAATGCTCTCTCAGCCTGTGGATACCCCGACTTGGGCTCTGAGCAAAGTGAAGAGAACCAAAAAGCAGGACAAAAGGGACAAAAGGGAAACAGAACCAAGAAGAAGGGGTGTCTCTATCCCTTATGTCTCAGGACTGTCAGAAAAACTGCAACGAATTATTAGACAACATGAAGTCCCTGTTTATTTCAAACCAGGCAACACGTTAAGACAAAAACTGGTTCACTCTAAGGACAAGATGCCGACACAAAAACAGAGGGAAGGCTAAACTGCCACTTCACAAGAGGCTTTATCAAGACAGAAGACACGCGAGTTCAGGACCCCAGAGCGCTGTGCATCTTCATCTCAAAGCCACAAACCACTCTATTGAAGACAGTGAGGTGGAGATTCTGTGCAGGAGAAAAGATGGTTTGAAAGAGGAGTTAAGGAGGCCATCTTTGTTAAAAAAGAGAATCCTTCTTTAAATCGTAATGGAGGTTTAAGATTCAACCTTCCAGTTGTTTATAATGGTTTGCTGAAACCCTGGAGACGCCCGGGGAATTCTGATGCTAAACAGGCACTCAATGAGAGGGAGCCAAAAGTCAGGTCACAATAGGATGTTGATGGCCATCTCAGTTAAGTTTCAATGGGCCATTAGCAGGAGGTCCCGCCCTGTGGGCAGGGCTTTCACAGAGTAGGATAAAAACCTGAGTTCTCAGACTTGTTTCACAGATTGAGAATGACTCTTGGATGAGAGTCGAAACGTTTCGTTTTTCTAAAACAGAGTCCAGATGATACAACTGAATCTTTTTCTATTATGGAACACTCCTGGACGATGGAGGGATTACACCGACAATTGTGTGTTATTAAAAAAACTTTCAAAAATGTGTTCCCAGTATTTTAGTCAGGCATTCTTCCACATCAAATTGTTATCATTCTTTTGACATGAAGTATGATTGAAGCAGGACACAATGTTTATAGTTTAATTTAAACCAACAGTTAAAAAAGTATATTCATGCTCTTACTTTATAAGTCTGAAAAGCTCAAATTTTGAAAGATATGTCCAGTTTGCGTTACGTCGTACAGGAATGAAAGACTTCATCTATAAGCACAGTTCTACTCTTCGCTGAGTCTCTTCTTCTCCCCCGCTCCCTCCCCTGCTTCCTCCTCCTCTCCCTCATCCTTCTGCTCCGCTGAGAACTTCTGTTTTCACTCCAGACCAGAACTACTGCTTTATTATGCGATGGTGGTATAGTGGTGAGCATAGCTGCCTTCCAAGCAGTTGACCCGGGTTCGATTCCCGGCCATCGCATTTAAGGACTTTTATGTTACTCTATTTCATGGATAACCACCTCATAGTGACAAATAGTGAGGAACATAATTTTTACAGCACAAATAAAATCGTTAAGTTTGGTTTATAAATATGTCCCGTCACGTTCTCCATAGTTGACCATCACATTGACTGTGTGCTAATGTCCACCCTGGCCCCTAACCCTCTTCCACTACATAGTCCTGCACATGGGTGGAAAGTAACAAATTAAAAACGCTTACATTACTCTAACTGATTCAATTTGTGGGGTAATCGTAGTTGTTTGAGTCGATTTTTAAACATGTCCTGTACTTGCAACTGAGTAAACTTCTAGCCATGTAATTGTTTTGAGCTACATTTAAAATCATAGGAATTATGTAGTGCAGTCTCCATCGTCTCTCACCGCTGTCTCCATTCCTACATCAATAAAAGACTGATCGAAAATGCTACTAACATTGCATAAAAGTAACTATTATTTAGAATAGTATTTTCATGTATACTTTAAACTTGAAATTTGTAAGCAATTGAATTAGTGTAATTGTACTTTTATTTGAGTTAAAATCTTTAAAGAAGCGGACGTAATATTTGTACTTTCATTTTTATAAACTTGACCAATCTGTGTCCCCAGACACCAGCTTTTGCTGATGTATTCCTACTTACACAAACATTGGACATGATGTCCACATTGCTCACTCTTGGTTTTGTCACCAGCCCTCTACAGGAAGTTATCAAAAGGAGGGTTATTTTTGTGGCACAAAACGCGCTCTTATCTACCCCCTCCCTTTTATAACTTCCTGTAGAGAACAGGTTTCAGGAAGGCGGGCTTGTCACTCTTAGTGTGAGTGCAGTGTGAGGCTCTGGCAACGCAGGTTCAGTTGTGATGGTAGTTCTTTTTTAAACCAGTACATTTCACAAAAACTTGGAACATTTTTTAAAGTGTAAAGTTTCGTTTAAAGTTATTGGAATTTTATTTTTATTTTCATATTTGAAATAATAACATTTGTAAAACATAAAACACAACAGACAGAACAGAACAAGAGAGCAAAATTATGAATAGAAAAAAAAACATTTTACTAAAAGGCATCTACAAACAAAATAATTATGAAAAAATAATTTAAAATAAAAGTCCTAGTTGGTCCACAATCGGTTAAATTTGTCCATTTCCAAATTAAGTCCAAATGTTAAATTTTACATTTGTCTAATGTCTGTTATAATTCCAGACCAGTCCTTGATCGATGGTGGTGTTTGCGTCAGCCATTTGTTAGTGATGGCCTTTTTTCCTGCTGCCAAAAGTATTTTCCAAAGGTATCCGTTAATTGTGTCCATGACAGGAATTTTGAGGCCCAAGTACATAGTTCTAAACGCCAGAGGGATGGCAATGTCAAAAACAGTCTTCAGTGCATTGTGAACTTCAGTCCAATATTTCTGAACTACAGGACAGTCCCAGAACGAGCGATAGTGGCTTGTCTCCTGACTGCCACAGTTTCTCCAACAGTCTGCATTTAGGGTTCTCGGTTCTCCAGGTTGTTCAGTTTGTCTGTCAAAACACGCACCTGGTTTGTCAATTCTGCTGCTTTGCTTTGTAAAGTAGAGATAGTGTCCCTCGGGTCAGAAACCTCCTCAACTGCCGGTGTCCAACTCGCCATTCTTGGAGTTCAAATCACATCTCCAGGGCCGTGTCTATTTTTGCATCCACTATCTTTGTCATCTTGTTAGTAATCTTCCATAAATCCTCCATGATCACCTGGTCTATCTCCACCGCCATGTCCGACCCAGAGCTGGAGCCAGAGCCGGAGCAGGAACAGAATTCGAGCTTGGGCCTGTATCTGGGCTCGCAGGGGCCGGTGCTGGTGCAGCTAGCTTGATTGTAGCATGGGAGCGACTGCAATCATCCCAGTAAAAAAAAAAAAAAAAAAAAAAAAAAAAGCAGTAACAGGAATGACATTTTAAAACTATTTCAGACTATTTTAAAAACGACTTCATGCCAGAGCCGGTTCATGCCCACTGGCTTTGGGTGGGCTGACAGTACACGGTGTTGTATGCCTCCATATTTTACACAGAAAGTAAATATGTGACTATCTTTAGCTATAGTAAGTGCTTAATATATTGGCATAAGTGAATTAGCCTGCTGACCTGTACAACAGCTTCAGATTAGTTAGAGCAGGGTTCTTAACCTTTTTGACCTCAAGACCCAACTTTTCCTATACAAGTTGGGGCCCTCTCATATCCAATTTATTAGGGCCCCAAAGCTATGGTGAATAATATTTGAGTTAGAGCATATTTTCATTATTTTATCACCTATGAGATAACCTCATTTTATATGGGTGCAAGAGCTTTGTAAAGAAAAACCACAAGAAAGTAATGATATCTTTCACAATCCTGGTACCATTCTAGGTTAGGGCCATTAATAATAAAACAAATTGAGGTTAAAACAGGACGAAATATTAAGTAAAACTGCATGAAGCTGTATTAAACCAGGACTAAACTTTGAGTAAAATTAGGAATAAAGCAGGAATTATGACTTGTTTAGAATTTTTTGGGGCCAACCCTGTAGAAAGAATGTTGTTCCACAGCTTCCGTTTCCTCAAGGGATAGCTGGAACTGGAGCCAATTGAAGCTAATGGCGACTAGCAACTTTAGCGGCTAATGTGGAGCAGAGTTCCACATTTGGAAATACCGAGTGTGTGTTTCACTGCAGAGCCAATCAGGAGCAAGGTTGTAAAAAGTACTTTCTTGCTCACATTGGTGATTTCCTCAACTGCACCACTCCTCCTTGGGTTGCAAAGATTACCTGGAACTACACAGACTCACATGGGACTGGCAGGCATCATTGTCCCAGCCAGGGCCGTGAGCAGTTACCCAAACAACAAGCCATGGATCACAAAGGAAATAAAAATCACTTTAAACCAGAAGAAGGCGGCTTTCAGTGCAGGGGCATGAAGTAGGAATCTATGCATTTCATTCATTCATTCATTTTATTTATTTGTACAGTGAAAACCCAATGAGGAAATGTCTGTTTTTCATGGGTCCCTTTTAAAACACAACACAAAATAAACAACAAACAAACACAGGATACTAAAACACAAATATAACATTCAATAAAATTAACCAATACATAAAAACATATTTGTACATACAATATGAGATCAAATTATATAAAACAAGTGCATCGGCTCTGCGGGTAGTCCTTGACCAGTGCTTTAAAATCATTAAAAGGCATAACATGATTTAATTTAAAAAGTCTGTTTTGTTCCATGGGGAAGGAAGCAAAGTTGTTGGAAGCCTTTTTTTCCTGTCTCTGTGTTAAAACGATGGGATTGTAAAATAAAAATGTAGAAATGTAGCCTGGATTAACTGTTTTCTACAATTAAGAGGACGACACGTTTTAATGACCTTCTGCTTTAAGATTATTTGTCAGCTCTTGTACGTGTTTGTTGAAGGAGAGTTTATCATCGATCCAGATGCCCAAGTATTTGTAATGGGGTACTTGTTCAATCATATTACCATCAAGCGTGAGAATAGATCTATTTTTTGGGTCACTAGAGTGTCTTTTGGGGAAAAGGATACTTTTTGTTTTATAAATTGAGTTTATATAAATTGTAGATAACAGTGGTCCAAGGACAGAGCCTTGAGGAACACCTATATATATTAAGGTAAGAAAATTCAGATTGAAAGCCATCAGCAGAAACAGCGTGAGCTCTATCTGTGGGGTAATCGGACCATTTTTTAGAATTTTTATCAAACCAATAGCATTTAGACGATCTACTGTAAGAGACTACAGTGATCTACTGAATCAAAGGCCTTTGACAGATCAACAAAAACAGCAGCACATTCTTCATAATTATCCAATGCAATAGCAATCTCATTTATAACTTTGGTAGCAGATGTGATAGTGCTATACCCTGCTCTAAATCAAGACTGGTAGCTATTTAAAATTGAATATTTGGTTAAGAAAGCACACACCTGGTTACTTATTAGCTTCTCCAAGAGTTTTGCTAAGCAGGATAGGCATTTCTTGATTAATACAGACAATTTAAGGTAAAAAAATTCTGCCTGCCACCAAATAGATTTAAATTAAGACTTTCTGACTTTAAACATATTTTTGACCACAGTATGTTCGGTGATTACTTGACTCAACTTGAGAATTGTGTGCAACCAAAAACAAATGTATCATTAATTTGACATGAAACATGATTGAAGCAGGACACAATGTTTATAGTTCCATTTAAACCAACAGTGCATGCATGCTCCGACTGTCGTCTATAATTACAGTTCTACTCTTAGCTGAGTCTCTCTTCCTACCCAGCTGCCTCCTCTCCCTCCTTGTCCTACTCCTCTGAAACTTGTCTTTTTTTCCAGGCCAGAACTGTCGATGTTTCATGCGATGGTGGTATAGTGGTGAGCATAGCTGCCTTCCAAGCAAGCAGTTGACCCGGGTTCGATTCCCGGCCATCGCAGCAGAACTTTTCTCCATTTTAAAAACATGCACAAATAACATTGTTAAGTTTAGTTCATAAATATGTCCCTTTACGTTTTCCGTAGTTGACCACCACATTGACCGTGTTTGAATGTCCACCCAGGCCCCTAACCCTCTTTCACTACATAGGCCTGCACATGGGTGGAAAGCAACTAATAACAAACACTTACATTACTGTAATTCAGGGATCTCCAACCTTTTTGCCTTCATGAGCTACTTTCACTTGAACAAAATAACTGTGAGCTACTCATGATCCTAAACATGTTATAGCTTATTGTGGCCGGAACAAACTATAATTTCTGTTGTCTGTTGTCTCAATATATAATACTACAGTGTATTTATATAGCACATTTCCACCTTTAAGGCACTCAAGGAGTGGTTCAACATTCAAGTTAGTTGTTTATAGGCAAAGGCAGCAGGTGGGTTTGGGGGGTCTCTGGAAAACTTTGAAGAAATCATAAGTGATTTCCTGCATTCTGGTGAATTTTAGATGTACTATTATAGCTGGTTACTGCCCATTCACCTGGCTGCATGATATGATTTTATTTTATTTTCTGTATAATAAAATCAAGCCCTAAATCTCCCATGAATGATTGAATTCAGTAATAGCTTCTATGTGCGTGCAACAGAGTGAAGTCCTGCACCAACCAACAGTGTGAGAAAGTAAAAAAGAGAAAGATTAGAACATTTGCAAGCGTGCAAGACGCTATAATCAAATATCTAAATTAATTAAATAATTAATTAATTAAATAATTAAAACAATATTTTCTGGAAATGAATGGACACTTTACCAAATGTGGTTTATGAAGATTTATTGACCAAATAATTACACAGATAAATATGAATATGGAATATAACATACAACCAGAACCAGAAGAAGCTGCAAGATACTGATGGGCCTGTGTCCATATTGCAGGGAGATGTGTCCATGTGACGCCTCCAGAGTTCACTCTGGGGTCAATAGAAGAAACGGGCTGCTCGGTCTACACACTGGGCAGGGAACTGCAGCTCTGTCTCAGACAGTGTAAGCAGGGCCGTGCCTAAGCCTTCAGAGGGCCCTAAGTGAAATTTTCCTTGGGAGCCCCTCACCACATCATCAGAATCAGTTTTGTTGCCATTGTCAGTGAACAGTTCACAAACTAGGAACTTGATTCAACGCAAACAAACCGGATCAATACGCCAGGGCATCTGTTTGGTATCTTAGGTTAGTTTATTATCAGCACCTCACAAACTCAAATATTGTTGACTCAAATCCAACAACGCAACTTGGTATTCCGCTGACATCGTCTCTACTCCCTGTACAAATAACACGCCTCTCAGAGATGCTGTTACAAATGTATTTGTAGGGGTGTTGAAAAAGAAATTTTTAGACCTTTTTCATGTATTCTGGTGCATTTTAATGTGGTCCAGCCGGCTAAAGTAAGATTAAAATGTTGAGATTGTAATGCTATAAAATGATGTGATGAAACTGTGCCAAGAGAAAGTGAATAAAGCAAGTTATTAATACATTAGTATACTTAATTACTCAATACAATATTGGCTGTGAAAAATGGTTAGGGTCAAATTGTGTTTAAAATAAATGTACCTAAAACATAATTTGTTGAATACCAAGTTAAATACCATAATGAACTATGAACCACTTGAGGCTCACAGTGTATTTGTTAATACTAATAACTGTGTTGTTATGAGACAATTAAATCAATCACCACTTCACATGGATGGACTCATCATAACATAACACAAGGAAGGTCAAGTACAAACTGACCAAACATCAGCAGAACTGCAAATATGATATCATTGTAAGCAAACAAGTTAAAATGTACATTCTCTATTTTTACTGACTTCTCTAAAAGTAATGGGTTATCCTTACTACATTATCTTTTGACTGCTCCCGACGATTCCTTCTTGCCAAAGTGACAAAAACAGGTTACATTAAATTAAACAAGTGGCATAAGCATTTATTGATTAAACAATTAACACTGATAAAACTACACAATGTAAAAATGTTAATTCCCACAGCCGAGATGAACAGAACGAGAAAGTGCAGATCCACACCTGTCATGAAAAGACTGCGTTTCTTTGCCACTTTTATATTATAATATATATTAATATATTTTATAACAGACGTAATTATAATAGGCCTAGTTATTTTTCACCAATTTACCAATTTATTATCATTCATAACAAATAGTCTAGTGCTTTTTAAATACATTGAAATGTTTTATTGCTCTATTAAAAGCTGATTAGAATATAAAGCTGACATGAGATGTTTGTTCTGATCAGAACTTCACACACTGGACTCTGACTTTCCTCTGCGATGTGATTGGCTGATGGGCGTCACGTGCAAAAATCTTTACGTTCCTCTCGTCAGTCAGCACTGTGCTTATTTCTTATGAAGTCAGAGTAAAACAGACATCACGAGTCACGACTGATCTGCGGTTAAGGCGGTGATGCGTCGGTAGGGTGTGTCGGGCTCCTGTGTGTTTAGACCGAGAGGGAAAGAGAGAGGGAGAGAGAGGGGACGCAAAGGAAAGACGCAAACTCCCAGTTAATTCTAAACTATTTCTTAAAAACCGCTCATCTCTAACATACGGGGAGGCTGCACTGCTCGTTCTGTGTGAAAAGTCTCATGTCAGAAGTTCTGGTCCAGACGAGACAGCGCTTGGGTCCGGATCTGGACCGGAGTCCGCCTATTAGTGACCTGGGGCATAGACCCCACCTCACTCCTTCACCTGGTGCTAACACTACCAGGCTGGTGTAAATGTTATGCTTAATAATCTTCATTCAAATGTATTATTAGTGGTGCGGTGCTCACTAACTTAGGTATGCGCAGGGCCCTGGCCCGTAGGTCTCGTCTCGCCAGAGCGCTATGGGAGCACTAACATGACAAACCCATGTACTTTCAAAGAGCAGCACTAACAGTCTCTTTGTAAAATCAGTTCGATACCTGGAGAGGGTTGTTAAGATTGCAGTTTCTTTTCATGGTCAAGTCTTTTCTTCTTTCATTTTTCGGCACCGGAGGGATGTATTCTTTTGGACATAACGACCACGTTCTGTTGTGTTTATGTCTTGCTTTCATTCTGCTCGTGCACAATGAAGTTAACCAATCAGCGCAGGTCAGGTATCTTGGTTGCCAGTTTGTCTTTATAAATAATTGCTGGTGTGCATTATGTTACCGCTGTGTGCGCTGCCACGCTAGCAGCACTACTACGTGCTACTATGCTAGTGGTGCGCGCTGCGTTTGCACTTCGAATAAATCAGGTTGCCAGATTGGCAATTTTAACGCCTCGGGACCCTGAGCGGCTGCTTAGTTTGTTTATTGGCTGGGCCAGCCCTGAGTGTCATGCTGAAGAAGCACTGGGTCAGATTCAGTGATCTGCGTTTTCCTTGGCTCTGATGCGTTCCTCAGATAAAAAGGGCCGTTGCACTGATTCACCGATGAAGTTGGTCTGAAGAAATTGTCCTGGATCGAAGTTTTGTTGAAGACTGGAAAAGTTGCAAAAAGGTCCTTTACTTGAGTTTGAAGTTTAAATCACGTCTAAGAAAAACGGGCACAGATTTAAGGGAGAGAAAAGTTAACGTCCGCGGGCGTGTCTCTCTGGAATGTTCTTTGTTCCGTTGGCTAGCTTTGCATCGCTAGGCCTGAGAAAAGCCTTCATCTCCCGAGACCCTTCTTGGAGGACCTCTCCGATGGAACTGAGTTTGTCTTCTCCTTCTCTCTCTCGCAGACCCCTGGGGGGTTGGTTTGGCACCAGAGTTTGACCAATCAGCACGAGTAATTCAGCCATTGTTTAGCATTATTCTAAGGCCACATACTTACAAAGGTAATATTGTTCAAAAGACAAGTTACAAAACAGTTAAATGAACATGTAGAACACAATAACATTACAATTACAGTAAATTTATCTTGTGGACGAAGTCTGCGATCAGATGATTGTTTTCTAAAACCGCATAGTCTTTTTAGTGTTTTAGCATTTGTCTTGGGAGAGAAAATGGCTCTGTGAGTTCATTTTAATCCAAAAGCAGTCATTCGATGGAAAATGTTTTTTCCAACGTGCAAAGCGTGCAGTTTCTGCTGCTGCAGAGACACCATAAATCGTGGTATACGTGGTAGAGCCTTATGCCATGTATTCCTGTTACCATGGCAACATTCAGAGGTCATTTGCAGGTCACTACATTGTACGTGAGTGTGAAGAACTAAACATTTTTGAGTGATGGTAACAGGAATGACAAAAAACGTAGGGACAGGTGTATATATATAACGATCAATATTATAAAAGTATATGTATATTATTGTGACAGAAACCACAGCAATTAGAATTTACACATTTTTCATTGTGTTTTCATCAACCTAAAATAAATTGAATCATTACATTTATAATAGCACCAATATCTGACTTATTTTGTGTATAAAATACACTTAATTTCCCATTTAAGTTTTAAGTTAGCATTAGCATTGAGACACAAAGCTAAAGTTGTTGATTCAACATTGATTTATGGTCAAATTGGTTATTTTTGGTTGAGGGTGCAAAAAGAACAGGAATCTTGCGTTGTCACATGACCTAAAATGTTCACGTCTGAAGAGTTCAGCCTCAGAAGCTCAGACACAGGCACATCTCAGAGAGCAGGAACAGCAACTGGGAAGTCCTAAGATTTATGTTTATTGGGATCAAATGTTTGTTATATTGAGATGTGTTTTAATGTTGACTACATTTTTAATGATGATTAAAGTTTTAATGTGAATTGAAAGTTATTTTGTGTGTAGCATTTTAGCTAATGCTAATGCTAAATTCTTAGCATTTTATATAGCTTCTCAGCCAGGTTTAGACCCGGTTTAGTCCTGGTTTAGTTCAGGTTTAGTCTAGGTTTAGTGTAGTCTGTAGCCTTAGTTTGGTACTAGTTTAGTCCAGTTTTAGTCATGGTTTAGATCTAATGTAGACTGGGGGTCTGTTATATGTTCACACATTTGTTAGAAACCTTAGTTTTAGAGTTATGGTCTAGATTTGGACCTGACCAGGACTTGTGGGGATTTACTTTCCAAAATATCTTTCAAGTGAGAAAACAGGATTGTGGGGTAGTTCTAGCCCAGGTTAGTCTTCGTTTAAGTCTGCTCTAGCACTTTTTAAAACAACTTTACTAGACACTACAACACTATACTGCTTTAGTTAGTGTTAGTTTCCTCTCAGGACACAGGACAATTCTTTTGATACTAAGTTCAGATATCTGGTGAGTCTTTGCTGGCATAAATAATGAATAAAGAACATTATTGCTCTGTTTTAAGGTTTAAAATGAGGATGAATGTAACATACTGAAAAAGTAAATTTTTTCATAACTTATTGTTGTTGCCCTTATTGTCTGTTTCCATTTAATACCATTGTGTGCCAAATTAATATATATTTCTTAAAATTCAGAAATGCATTAATAATGGTAATTAATGGAAATGAATCAATGCTAACAGATGAAATATAATTGTTAAGCAAAAAGACAGGATACTTAAAGCACTATTTATATTCTATGACGTTACTCCAAATGTAAGTTACTTTTATTTGGGGTTGTGTTTGTCTGTCCGGGTTTCCTCAAAGATCTACCTGTTGATGTAATGTCATGCAGGGGACAGGTACAGTTATGTCTTCAGTTGACATCTTTGGAGTTCTCTGTTGTACAGCATTTCGCCCAGTAATGGGATTTTCTTTTGATTTCAACCAGGCGCACACACATACAGGAGGGAGGTGGTCCTGGTGCAGTGGTAACAACCTGGAGCGCAACGCCCAGAAGACAGTGGAGATGATCGTGGACTTCAGGAAGGTCACAGCCCCCCAGTTTTATGCAGCTAAGGTGTGAGAAAGGCATTAACTATGTATGTTAAAATATATGCTTCTATTTAATTGTGCATATGACTCAAATTATTTTATAGACAGATTTCTCTAAGTGTAACTATAATGTGATCTCATGGCAATTTATTGTATTGTTTTGGTTGTAATGAACCATTCTTTTTATGTACAGAATCACTTTGTGTACTTGTGCTCTGAAAATAAACGTCGCCAATCTACGGCATTTCCGTGCTGATCAGCACGAGCAACATGTACGTTGATTCAATGTCAGATATCAACGTTGATTCCATCGAAAAGCCTGACGGAACATCAACATCGATTCAAAGTAATTTTGGTATCTGGAAACGTCAGCTAACACACTGTTCTGTTTTTGACTTTAAAAAAAACACTTACTGAAACGTGTGCCAACGGAATAAAATACAACGATTCTAGTAAGGAAACATCACTTTTTATTTATTCCGCTTTGTCAATTTCGGGGTACAAGTACGGGAATTCATAATTATTAAAATGAGCCTGACCCTGACGTGATTTGAACACGCAACCTTCTGATCTGGAGTCAGACGCGCTACCGTTGCGCCACAGAGTCTGATGCAGCTTGAGGTTCTCCAGTTACACTTCGTTCTTGAGAATGTGAACGTGCGTGGACCTGCTCTGGTATGTTTGGTACTCTTCACACATGTTGCTTACTCTTCATGACCACAGCTTTTCATCCATAAGGCAGAATAAAACACATGATCTGAAGAAGTACTGCATTTTGTTACTTCAGCAAAAGTACAAATGTGCAACAATATCTCAAAAGTAATTGTAGCAAATAAAAAATGTAAGTCAAGGTACTGAAGTGTTGTTTAAAAGTTTACTTTAAAAGTAAAAATGGTTTCATTACAGATTTTGAGAACTTCGTTAGCTCAAAGCGTGGGCTGGAACCCAAAACCTTTAGGACAGACGTCTCCAGAGCCGTTTTTCCCATGAGTACCGCCTAGACTTAGTGCATTTCCATTTGGCGGTACCTCCTCAGACCAGGTACTTTTTAGTACCCTCTTCCCCATCGGGCCAAGTCGAGACAAGCAGGGATTAAACGTGACGTCCACAGACCGCCGGATACTGATTGGGTAAAAGTGTAATGTTTCTGCAACAGCAGCAGGGTTTAGGTAAAGCTGTGCACAACACAAGTTTAGAGTCTTAACCATTTATAAACGTGATAATAAAAGACAATAAAAGACTACACACTTTACTGGGATAATAAACTAAAGTTGTGCTAAAGCTAGCGCAGCTAGAATCAGCTGTTTTCTGTCCAAAGTAAAGCCACTCGCTTCAAGGCGACGGCGAAAACAAGCAGGGCTCTGCACTTCTAGTGTAGATGCACGTCCAAACTGTGGATTCACCATTTTTGAAATGCGGTGCTGTAGTGCAGATAAAAGCTTTTAATGCACAGAAAGTTTACAATAAACTGCACTCGCTTAATGTTTGGTTTTGTAAAGAATGCTTCAAACTGGATTTTTGATAGAATATATGTTGTTTTATTATTACTCAGTGTTTTATGTTGCACCTTAAGGCCGAGACAAGTTCCTATGTTTTTGAATTTTGTTCATTGACAATGGCAATAAACTCTTTCTGATTCTGATTCTGATTCTGAAATCGATGTTTTGTGGCCTGGGTGTCATTGAATGGGGGAGGGAAATACGATGAGGACATGTGAGATGTAGATGAAGTAGTTTCACTTTAGCTTCACGGGAGGTGAGTAATAACGTTTATTTGTCCTGTTCGCTATTCTCTGTGTTTGTATCCTTCCTTTGTGTCCGACATTCCGTCTACTTTGCTCTGCTTTACTGGCGGTTACTGTGGCAGTTTTTCTGATGATGTATAGTTACTATATTGTAGTGTAGCAGTTGTCGTGTTGTCTGCTAAGCAGACATCCTTTTGTGCTGTTTCCACGCCCAGTTTTACACGCATCACTCAGCACCAGTTGTAATGGAAATGCAATCCGAGCCGGGCGGGGCCAGGAGCACCGAGCCGAGCCGAGTAGGGACTAATGGAAAAAGGTACTTTTCACTTTTCAGCCCAGTTAAAATACTTTATACGGCATGATCATTAATTAGGTACATCTACATTTATGAATGTTTATTAATAAATAACTAATCATTAACATTAACTGGCCCTAACACTGACTCTACCCTTAACCCTAAAACTAACCCTAGTAAATGATTATTAAATTATGAATTTGTAGGTCAATGATGAATACATATTTATACATGCTTTGTGTTTATTCCTCATTCTAAAGTGATACCAAAAAGTACAGAAACCTGCTCTCAAATTTAGTACAGTAAAAGTAATCATTGTAAAATGTACAAATACGAAACATTTGACTTGTGCTTTACTGGAGTGCGTTGTTGCTTTCCACGAGTTGTAATCTATCAATGAACTAAACAGTGAACATTTCAGCCAGTGCATGGATGAATCTGAAGTCTACAGAACAAGTACAAAATGTATATTTTATTAAAAGGACATGGCACATGTTTTTTTAAATGTTTTATATACATGTCATGCCATTCTCTCTACAGCTGACTTCAGAGACCAAGCTTTGTCTGAAAATGAGAGATAATTGTCGTTTAACATTGTTTCATCTGTTTTTCACTGCTGTTGTGATTTTGGGCGTTTCAAAAATAAACTGAAATGAATTGAATAATAAAAATGATAAAGCCACTTTCACTCTTTCACAAATGTAACTTTAAATCATCAACATATAATCAATAATGACTG